>CM059256.1:23294392-23833669 GCA_030347555.1 Lablab purpureus | reverse complement strand
GATTAAATTGCTCCTCAACGATTTAATCGATTATGTTATGAACTTAATCGATTATGCTTTAAAAACATCATTAAAATACAGGCTTTTAATCGATTAACACACTAAAACTAATCGATTATATACGGAATTTTTCGTAAAAACACATAATTAACATCAAAATCAACAATAAACATCAATCAATCAACAAATTTATCATCAACAACTCCTTGATCTCTTGTAAGCTCATAAAATCTATCTCTAGGCAAAGGTTTGGTAAAGATATCAGCTAATTGATCTTTGGTATCTATATATTCTATAATGCAATCACCTTTAGCTATATGATCTCTAATGCAATGATGTCTAATTTTTATATGCTTTGTCTTAGAATGCATGATAGGGTTCCTAGTCAAATTAATGGCACTAGTGTTATTACACTTAAGAGGGATATGATCTAAAAAGATATCAAAATCTTCTAATTGCCGCTTCATCCACAATATTTGAGCACAACAACTCGCCTCGCTATATACTCAACCTCTCGTGGTTGAAAGAGCAACACTAGCCTATTTCTTAGAATGCCATGAAACTAAAGAACATCCTAAAAGATGACATGTACCACTAGTACTCTTCCTATCAACTCTACAGCCACCATAATCTGAGTCAGAATAACCTATGATACTAGGTGAGGCTCCTGAAGGGTACCATAAACCAAAGGATTTTGTTCCTCTAAGGTACTTAAGGATTCTCTTAACCGCCTTTAGGTGTGACTCTCTAGAGTTGGATTGAAACCTAGGACAAACACACACACTTTGCATGATATCAGGTCTACTAGCAATAAGATAAAGCAATGATCCGATCATACCTCGATACCTTGTTTGATCTACAGCCTTACTGTTGGACTTGAAGACTTGGTTTCAAGTGGATTTGATGTCTCCAACCACCTTTAATGATGAAGATGTTGGTGCTTGAAGAATGAAGATTTTGTCTTAGGATTAGAGAGTCTTAGGTTGTGTGGTAAGATGCATTTCAATCTATGTTGGTCTTAGTCTTGGAGTTTAAAATGTTTTGAAATGTTTTAAAAAGGTTTTAAAATGATTTCAAAGGTTTAACTGATTTTTAACTGGTTAAAAATCTGATTTCAACTAGTTAAACTGCTTCTTCATTTTTCAAAGCTTGTATTTGGGAAATTTCACTGATCAGCTTTAAATTTAAACCGCTTAAAATCCTGGTAGCTTTGTTTCGGAATTCCAGCTTTCTGAATAGCTAGTTAAAACGAGATTTCAACCGATCGATTTCAAGTTCCAGAAAAGGGTGCTCACTGAAAATTGGTTTTAATGAAACAACCTGACTAAAACGCGATTTCAACCGACTATTCTCTCGAATCGCTTTTAACGCTTTTATATATATCTTGAAACTCAAAGAACTAAGTGACGAAACATTTTCTAAAGAACCCATTGGGCAAGAACGTTCCTATTACACTCTAAAACATTTTGCTAATCACTCCAAGACGATCAAGATTCAATCGAGTGCGAATCAAATCAAGAAGTGCATGCTCTGCTTTTTCCGTTTCGCCGGTGCTCTGCTTTTCGCTTCCGCATTGAAGAACCTGTGTTTATTCAATCTTTGTGTGTGTTGGTTAGCTGCATGTTCGTATCTTAATCAGCGGTGATTAAGAGATCTTGTAATAGGGTTTTACAGTGTTTAGAAGTCTTGTAGGGTTCAAGACTGGTGCAGCTTTCGTTTCTGGTTTGCATGTAGTGTTCATGTAAAAACCGGTTTTTAGTGAATTGATTGAATTTGTTTGTTTAGGAAACCTGATGTAGCCTTTGTTGAAAGGTGAACCAAGATAAATCTATCAGTGTTGTTCTTCTTCCCTTGAACTTCTTTACATTCTGTAATTGAAGTTTGAATTGAAATTGAATTTGGTATATGATCAATTGATTAAGAGCATTTCAAGAACCTATAAAAACTGGTTTAAATCTTCAATTCGAATCTGGTTTTTCATAATTGGGCATTGGGTTTCGAAAATCTTTGAAAGTTTAATTCACTCCCTCTTAAACTGCACCATTTATTCCAACAATTGGTATCAAGAGCTAGTTCTTGAAAATATTCAAGTTTTCTCAAAATTTCAAACATGGTCAAGGAAAATTGCCTTTGCAGTGAGTGCTTCTATAAACAGCCACCTATGTTTTCCTGGGGTAAACTATCCATTTTGAAAGTGAGAATGAAGATTTTCATTGAATCAATTGATATAGGGATTTGAACGCTATAGTCAATGGACCGTATATCCCCAAAGAAGAAAACCATGGGAAAGTTTAAATGTCTGAATGAACAAAAGAAAGTGCAATATGATTGTAAAGCAAAGAACATCATTACATCCGCACGAATAACTGGATAGAATTCTTCGTTTCCACAAAGGTTCCAATGCTAAAAGAGACGTGGAAGTGTTGGAAGTTACTACATGAAGGAACAATCTGATGTTAGAAGAGAGCAAGAAAGTGCTACTTCAACTCCAAGAGTATGAGATGTTCAGAATGCTTCTTGAGAAACTGTTTTGATAGCAAAAGAGGTTTACACACATTATAAAACCATCCGATCGACCTTGAAAAAGTTTTTGAGAAAGAGGAGTTGAACATCAAAGTTGGCCGAATGTTCGATCGAAGTTGGCAACCCAAAGTTACACAGCAATTTCAATCCAAGGACTTGTCAACAATGAGTGTTGCTGACTTTGGAAAGCTAAATGCTCCAAAGTTTCCATTCTTAGGTTGATTTGGAATTAATTTCGCAAAACGACTCATTTAATCGATTATATTAAAAGCTTAATCGATTATATCATGTTTAAAAACTGGAAAACAAATATCGTCTGATTTAATCGATTAGATTAAGGCCATAATCGATTATATTAGCCCAGAATCAATATAATCGATTATCAAAGACACTTAATCGATTATTTTTCTCGTTAAACATTTTTTATTCAAATTTTAAATTAAATAATCGATTATCTACGTATGGTAATCGATTAAAAGTGTAGAAAAATGTTTTTGCGAGAAAACACCTTGCTCTCTTGTTTGGGAAGGTCTTGAATGGGATTTATGACTTACTCTTTTTATCCAACACCCAAAACAGAACCTTCTTCCTTTGATCCTTCAGCTCTTGAGAAAATCTTCATCAATTATGCCTTTCCTTTCTTATCAAGTAACCTTCCTTTGAGAGATGGCACAAGTCTTTAAAGTTGATTGACACTTCCTAAAAACTTCATCATCAAAACTGTAGGTCTCCATAAAACTCTGGACTTGAAAAATGCCAACAATCTCCCCCTTTTTGATGATGATAAAAAGAAACCTAGAGACTTGTGATAATATCCTGAAAATCTTGAAAATAATGTATGGATATCTCCATCATAAATATTAGTCCACAAAGGAAATAAAATAGGAAGTCATATAGCATTTAAGTTTCAATTTGAATTTTGAAAAAGAGATTTCAAGGAATTAATGAGTGGAAATTATTTCTAAAAGCTCCCCCTTAAACTATGCTCTTAATTGTTTAAGCTATATAAGGCACTTATTTGAATTATTTCCTAAAGTTCCCTTGAAATTAATTTTCTTAAGAGCTATATTAACTAGACAGATTTTCAATCAAGACAAATATTTTCTCCCCTTTATTTTTATCATTTTCAAAAGATTACATTTTCGTGAGATAATTACAGCAGAAGCAAATTAATACACGTAAAATAATAGAGAGAAAAAAATACAGCAGACTGGAAAATAATGAAGAACAAGCTAAGGAAAAAGAAACTTGTAGCTTATTCAGCTTCTTCACTATCTTCTTCATCTTCCTCATCATTGGTCGGCTGTTTGCCTCTCGAGGATGTTGTATTATCTTCTTCAGAGATAAATCTTCAATGTTCATCTTTCTTTCAACTCTATACATCCTTCTATTAAGCCTTGAGAGTTGATGAGTAAGGCCTTGAAATTCCTTGGAGTGAAGATTCATCATAGAATCCATTCTTGATATGAGAAGCTCCTCTACCGATCCTCGGTTGAGGTTGAAATTGAGGTGGAGGTTGAGGTTGGTCTTCATCATCTTCTTCCATGGCAGCAGCCTCCTTCTTCTCTTTGGGTAAACCTCGTTGCCTTGTTCTATGAGGCCCATATGCCTTAGAACATTTTTGCCAATTTTGCTATTGCTTAGCAAAATCTGTTTATTCTCCCCTTCAAGATCAACACCTTTGTATTCTAGAATCTTAGAAACAAACACAGCATAGGGTAATGCAAAAGAGGAAAGCCTAATGGCTTTAAACATATTATCAAGAATAATTAAGGGCCAATCTATGCTCACATTATTAAGGAATCCATACATTAGAAGAATGTCTTCCTTAGTAAGTTGGGCATGATTAGTGCCTCTTGCAACTAAAATCCAAACAATAACATAATGCATCATTCTTTCATTTAACTTTACATTACCAACTTTATACAAGTTCTCAACTTGTAGGTTAGGATCCTTGCAGAATTTTCTGAATTCTACCAACTTGTTGAAGTCCTCAAAGCCATATGTGATGTTTATGCCTTGAGTTGAGAGACCAGCTACATTGTTCCACAAATCTTCATCAAAGAAGATCCTTACACCTTTCACTTTGGTGCTTGGACTTGCAGCTCTTGATGTCAAGTTCATGTAGAACACTCTAACCAAATCGGGTAGAATGCCCCTTCCACCTCCACAAATTGTTGTAGTCCACTTCCTACTAAAAATTCCTGAAATTGAAAACCATGAGATCTAAAAAATTTACAAGACAAGAATTTAGGGGTAAGAATTTTTCTATCCTTCCACTTGTTAACAAAGGCAATTTGCGGATCTTCATCCGAAATCCAACCACCTAGAGTCGGAGGTCTCCTTTCTTGAGAAGTCATTGGCTCCTTGCTCTTTCTCCTTGATGGCATCTTCCTTCTTCTTTGATCAGCCATTTTGGTGATATAAAAGACAAGAGAAATTGCACAACAAGATAATGGAATAACAGAGACAAAGACAGAGAATTAAAATTCGCACAAGACAAAGAAATAACAATGTAAACAACAAGAGTGAGAGAGAGAGTGAGTGAGTCACTTTGATTCTCAAACCAGCTATTTATAGAATGAAAACCGGTTCATAAAACGTTGATTTAATGAAAATATATCCGTTGGGAACGAATATAGCCGTTTAGAAAAGACAAAACACGTGAAAACATGGCCAACGTTCAAAAATCAGATTTGCAGAAAAACACAGAACGGTGCATTTAATCGATTATATTCTCATTTAATCGATTATTTGCCTTAAAAAAAAATTTCCAGAAAACAAAAACCCAGAAATTTAATCGATTATGTGCATTCCTTAATCGATTAAATTGCTCCTCAGTGATTTAATCGATTATGTCATAAACTTAATCGATTATGTTTTAAAACATTTTCACAAACACCGCGTTTAATCGATTAATACACGAAACCTAATCGATTAAATGCGTAAATTTTCGTAAAACGCTGAAATAACATCAAAAACAACAACAATACTTACCTGGATTCTTTCTAAGCTCATAAAATCTTACTTGAGATAAAAGATTTGTAAATATGCCAACTCGTTGATGTTTTTGGCTTCCTTCATAAACTTGATCACTTGCCAACTTATCACCAAAGAGGCCTTTTGGATATGGAACCAGCCTGCAATATAAACAGGAAAGATTATGGTTCCCTACAATCACTTATTAGGGTCCTCATGGGTTAGAAACAATTTTTCCTTTGGGAACCCATTTGTATCTCCCATTAGGAACACTAAAACGTTTAATATTGCATCTATTAACAGAATGACCTTTATGCATACAATAAAAACATGTAGGAACATTTGTGCTTCTTGAGAAATATGCATTTTTATAAACTTTCTTTGTAGAAACATTTTGTTTAAAGGAATTAGAATTTTCAAAAACCTTATTTGAATTAGACGATTCTCCTTTCACAAAAACAGTTTTAGTAGGTTTATGATTATACCTGAAATTATAACCAAGACCTGCTTTTTCATATAAACCTTTTTGCACTTTCAAAACATTGTTTAAATTTTTATTTCCCATTGTAATGTTTGAAAGAGACGTTTCAAGATAAGAAACTTTATTTGCAAGAACACTACAATTTTTGCAAATAGGAATTTTGGTTTTGCATTTGCAAGGAATTTTCGCCTTTTCCAAATCCTCTTTTAAAACGATTTTCTCTTGTTCCAAATCTGAAATTTTCTTTTCAAGACTCTTGTAGTCATTTTTTAATTTATTATAAACCGAAGAAAGCTTTTCAGATTTTTTACAAAGATTTAGAAATTCTTCAAGCAATTCATCATAATCATTTGGAAGATCGGAATCACTTACCTCGCCGCACGTGGATTCCACATCATCATCCGCCATGAGACAAATGTTTGCTTCTTCTTCCGATTCACTTGAACCTTCGGAAGAACTCACTTCATTGTCGTCCCAAGCAATATATGCTCTCTTCTTCTTTTGAAAAACTTCTTGTTTTTCTTTTCCCTTTCTTCAGCTTCTTGGAATTTGGACAATCCGCTCTCATGTGCCCCTTTTGCCACAACCATAACATTTATAATTATTGTTAGCATTTGAACTTTCAAATTTCTTACCTTTCTTATGGTTGCTTTTCTTCTTGATGAACTTCTTGTATTTCTTTACAAATTTATCAAGATCATCGTCTTCTCGAATCATTAGTATCACTACTCTCCTCTTTGTCTGATTCCGCTTTAAGAGCAATGCCTTTTCTCTTGACGTCTTCTTCTTCTCCTTTGAAACGTCCAAGCTCCATTTCGTGTTCTCTAAGCTTTCCGAAGAGAGTTGTCATGTTCATGTTTGACGAGTTCTTTGATTCCGTGATGGCCGTCACTTTAGGTTGCCAAGTCCCGTCCAAAGATTTCAAAATTTTGACATTTAATTCTTCAAGATCGAATTTCTTACCTAATGCCTTGAGATGATTTACGATGTGAGTAAATCTCTTTGTACGTCGCGATATGGTTTCTCCTTTAGTCATACTGAACATTTCATATTCTTGAATCAAGGTGTTTTTCCTTGACCGTTTCACTTCTTCCGTTCCTTCATGTGTGACTTCTAAAGTGTCCCACATCTCCTTTGCAGTAGTGCAATCTGATAACCTGTAAAACTCATCAATGGTTAAGGCAGATGCTATCATGTTACACGCCCTTATGTCGCATTGATTCTGGTTGTATTCGTCCTTGCTCCAATTTGCTTTCTTCTTAGGTACCTGCGCTTCTTCAACAACAACCATAGGAATAAATGGACCATTTACAACAAAGATCCCAAACGCCTTGATCATTAGACCTTAGAAAATTTCCATCCTTTTTTCCAAAAGGATAGTTTTCACCTGTAAAAAGTGGTGGTCTATAGATAGATGCACCTTCAAAGAAAAGTTTGGTTTTTGTTCCGCCATAAGGATCTTGTTTTTGAATAACTTTCAAAAACCAGCTCGAGGCCAATTGTTAAATAAAGACTAGCAGTGTAAAAATCAAGAGGGGGGGGGTGAATTGGGTTTTTAAAGAAATTTTCTCTTTCAAATAAATTTTCAGGTTTTGAAAACTTTCAAAAACTTGGATGTGAATTTTTCCAATCCTTTGATTAACGCTGTTGGGATTAGCAATTGTTATAATGATCCACAATTAAAAGAGATAGAGAAAGAGAAATAACACGTAGACTTATACTCGGTTCGGATTAAGCCAATCCTACGTCCAGCCTCCCAACCACCACAAACCGTGATGATTTTCCCCACTATCTTTAATTGAAATTACAAACACCAATTCATGCAATAACAAATAAAGATAAATGGAAACACCTCCTCAGACACACTAAGGATGAAACACCTCCCCAGACACACTGAGGATGAAACCCACCTCTCTTGACACACTGAGGATGAAACCCACCTCTCTTGACACACAAGAGATGAAACACCTCCCTTAGAACCAATCCAAGGGATGAATTTTCCCTTTACAGAAAACAGTAAAAGAATACACCTGAAATGTGCTGGATAGAAAGCTTAAGCACAATGATCACCACTTCCAAAGACTTGATCAAACTGAAGAGAGCAGGAAAGCGGCTTTGAAAAAGCTAAGGCGCAGAAACACTTTGAATATTTTGTGTTTGTTCAGATGTGTTAAACCTAAGACATTCTCTTTCATTATATAATTCGAAAATGCTCCAAAGTTTCCATTCTTAGGTTGATTTGGAATTAATTTCGCAAAAACGACTCATTTAATCGATTATATTAAAAGCTTAATCGATTATATCATGTTTAAAAACTGGAAAACAAATATCGTCTGATTTAATCGATTAGATTAAGGCCATAATCGATTATATTAGCCCAGAATCAATATAATCGATTATCAAAGACACTTAATCGATTATTTTTCTCGTTAAACATTTTTTATTCAAATTTTAAATTAAATAATCGATTATCTACGTATGGTAATCGATTAAAAGTGTAGAAAAATGTTTTTGCGAGAAAACACCTTGCTCTCTTGTTTGGGAAGGTCTTGAATGGGATTTATGACTTACTCTTTTTATCCAACACCCAAAACAGAACCTTCTTCCTTTGATCCTTCAGCTCTAGAGAAAATCTTCATCAATTTTCTCTCTTGAAAGCTTTGAATGCTCTTTATGCCTTTCCTTTCTTATCAAGTAACCTTCCTTTGAGAGATGGCACAAGTCTTTAAAGTTGATTGACACTTCCTAAAAACTTCATCATCAAAACTGTAGGTCTCCATAAAACTCTGGACTTGAAAAATGCCAACATTGTTTTACAAAAAAAAAACGTAATTTTTCATAATTTGGAAATTCATATTTTATTCTCGATACGTACCTTTGTTTGACGTATAAAAACTCAATTTTTCGTGATTTGGTAATTTATATTTTATTTTCGATCCCTACTTTTGTTTTACAAAAATAAACTAATTTTTTTTAACTTGGAAATTTATATTTTATTTTCGATCCGTACTTTTGTTTTAGAAAAAAGAACTCAATTTTTTATAATTTGGAAATTTATATTTTATTCTCGATTCGTACTTTTGTTTTACACATAAAAAGTCAATTTTTCATAATTTCAAAATTTATATTTTATTTTCGATCCCTACTTTTGTTTTACAAAAATAAACTCAATTTTGTATAATTTGGAAATTTATATTTTATTTTTGATTCGTACTTTTGTTTTAGAAAAAAAAACTGAATTTTTCATAATTTGAAAATTTATATCTTATTCTTGATCTGTACTTTTGTTTTACACAAAAAAACTCAATTTTTCATAATTTCAAAATTTATATTTTATTCTCGATCCCTACTTTTGTTTTACAAAAATAAACTATATTTTTTATAATTTGGAAATTTATATTTTATTTTTGATCCGTACTTTTGTTTTAGAAAAAAAATAGAATTTTTCATAATTTGAAAATTTATATCTTGTTCTCGATCTGTACTTTTGTTTTGTACAAAAAAACTCAAATTTTCATAATTTCGATCCCTACTTTTGTTTTACAAAAATAAACTAAATTTTTTGTAATTTGGAAATTTATATTTTATTTTTTATCGGTACTTTTTTGTTGCAAAAAAAAAACTCAATTTTTCATAATTTTATTCTCGATACGTACTTTTGTTTCATGCATAAAAAATCAATTTTTTTTAATGTGGAAATTTATATCTTATTCTTGATCCGTACTTTCGTTTTACACAAAAAACCCAATTTTTTATAATTTGGAAATTTATATTTTATTCTCGATACGTACTTTTGTTTCGCGCATACACTCAATTTTTCATAATTTGAAAATTAATACTTTATTTTTGATCTGTCTTTTTGTTTTACAAAAGAAACTCAATTTTTCATAATTTGGAAATTTATATCTTATTCTCAATCCGTACTTTTGTTTTACGCAAAAAAAAACACAATTTTTCATAATTTTGAAATTTATATTTTATTTTTGATCCCTACTTTTGTTTGACAAAAATAAACTCAATTTTTTATAATTTGGAAATTTATATTTTATTTTCGATCTGTACTTTTGTTTAACAAAAAAAAACTCAATTTTTCATAATTTGGATATTTATATTTTATTTTCGATCTGTACTTTTGTTTTACAAAAGATACTCAACTTTTCATTGTTAAATAAAGACGGCTGTGTAAAAACCAAGAGGGGTGGGTGAATTGGATTTTTAATAAATTTTTCCCTTTTAAATAAATTTCCAGATTTTGAAATTCTTTCAAAAACTCGGATGTGGATTTTTCTTAACCTTTGATTAACGCAGTTTGAGTTTGCAATTGTTAATATGATCCACAATAAAAAGAGATAGAGAAAGAGAAAGAACACAGAGATTTATACTGGTTCGGATTAAGCCAATACTACGTCCAGTTCCCAACCACCACAAATGCGTGATGATCACCCCCACTATCTTTAAATGAAATTACAAACACCAATTCATGCGATAACAAATAAAGATAAAGGAACACCTCCTCAGACAGACTAAGGATGAAACACCTACCCAGACACACTAAGGATGAAACTCACCTCTCTTGACACACAAGAGATGAACACACCTCCCTTAGAACCGATCCAAGGGATGAATTTTCCCGTTTATAAAAACAGTAAAAGAATACACCTGATAATAGTGCTGGATAGAAAGCTTAAGCACAATGATCACCACTTCCAAAGACTTGATCAAACTGAAGAGAGCAGGAAAGCGGTTTTGAAAAGCTAAGGCGCTGAAACACTTTGAATATTTTGTGTTTTATCATATGTGTTAAACCTAAGACATTCTCTTTCATTTTATAATTCGAAAATGCTCCAAAGTTTCCATTCTTAGGTTGATTTGATATTGATTTCGCAAAAATGACTCATTTAATCGATTATATCATGTTTAAAAACTGGAAAACAAATTTCATCTGATATAATCGATTAGATTAAGGCCATAATCGATTATATTAACCCAAAATCAATATAATCGATTATAAAAAACAATTAATCGATTATTTAGTTCGTTAAAATTTTTTAATTCAAATTTTAAGTTAAATAATCGATTATCTACGTATCATAATCGATTAAAAGCGTAGAAAAACGTTTTTGCGAGAAAACACCTTGCTCTCTTGTTTGGGAAGGTCTTGAATGGGATTTATGACTTACTCTTTTTATCCAACACCCAAAACAGAACCTTCTACTCTTGGAACTTCAGCTCTTGAGAAAATCTTCATCAGTCTTCTCTCTTGAAAGCTTTGAATGCTCTTTATGCCTTTCCTTTTCTACCAAGCAGCCTTCCTTTGTGAGATGGCACAAGTCTTTAATGTTGATTGAATCACTCTATAACTTCATCATTAAAACTTTAAGTCTTCATAAAAAAACTGGAGAACTTCATAAACTCTTGGTCTTGAAATATGCCAACATTCATAATTTGGAAATTTATATTTTATTCTCGATCCGTACTTTTGTTTTACAAAAAAAAAATTCAATTTTTCATAATTTCGAAATTTATATTTTATTTTCGATGCGTACCTTTATTTTACAAAAAAACTCAAATTTTCATAATTTGGAAATTGATATTTTATTTTCCATCCCTACTTTTGTTTTACAAAAATTAACTCAATTTTTTATAATTTGGAAATTTATATTTTATTTTCGATCTGTACTTTTGTTTTACAAAAAAAACGTAATTTTTCATAATTTGGAAATTCATATTTTATTCTCGATACGTACCTTTGTTTGACGCATAAAAACTCAATTTTTCGTGATTTGGTAATTTATATTTTATTTTCGATCCCTACTTTTGTTTTACAAAAATAAACTAATTTTTTTTAATTTGTAAATTTATATTTTATTTTCGATCCGTACTTTTGTTTTACAAAAAAAAACTAAATTTTTCATAATTTTGGAAATTTATATTTTATTCTAGATCCGTACTTTTGTTTTACACAAAAAAACTCAATTTGTCATAATTTCAAAATTTATATTTTATTCCCGATCCCTACTTTTGTTTTAGAAAAACAAACTCAATATTTAATAATTTGGAAATTTATATTTTATTTTCGATTCGTAACTTTATTTTATAAAAAAAGCTCAATTTTTCATAATTTGCAAATTTAAATTTTATTTTCAATATGTACTTTTGTTTCACGCACAAAAACTCAATTTTTCGTAATTTGGAAATTTATATTTTATTTTCGATCTGTACTTTTGTTTTAGAAAAAAAAAACTCAATTTTTCATAATTTCGAAATTTATATTTTATTTTCTATCCATCCTTTTGTTTTACAAAAATAAACTCAATTTTTCATAATTTGGAAATTTATATTTTATTTTCGATGCGTACCTTTATTTTACAAAAAAAACTCCATTTTTCATAATTTGGAAATTTATATTTTATTTTCGATCCCTACTTTTGTTTTACAAAAATAAAATCAATTTTTTATAATTTGGAAATTTATATTTTATTTTCGATTTGTACTTTTGTTTTACAAAAAAAAATGTACTTTTTCATAATTTGGAAATTCATATTTTATTCTCGATATGTACTTTTGTTTCACGCATAAAAACTCAATTTTTCATAATTTTGAAAGTTATATTTTATTTTCGAACCCTACTTTTGTTTTACAAAAATAAACTCAATTTTTTATAATTTGGAAATTTCTATTTTATTTTCAATCTGTACTTTTGTTTTACAAAAAAAAATCAATTTTTCATATTTTGGAAATTTATATTTTATTAAAGATAGTACTTTTGTTTCCCGCATAAAAACTCAATTTTTTGTAAATTCGAAATTTATACTTTATTTTGGATCCGTACTTTTGTTTTAATAAAAAAATCAATTTTTAATAATTAGGAATTTTATATTTTATTCTTGATCTGTACTTTTGTTTGACACAAAAAAACTCAATTTTTCGTAATTTAGATATTTATATTTTATTTTCGTTCCCTACTTTTGTTTTTCAAAAATAAGCTCAAATTTTTATAATTTGAAAATTTATATTTTATTTTTGATCCGTACTTTTGTCTTAGAAAAAAAACTGAATTTTTCATAATTTAAAAATTTATATCTTATTCTCGATCTGTGCTTTTCTTTTACACAAAAATACTCAATTTTTCATAATTTCGAAAATTATATTTTTTTTTCAATCCCTACTTTTGTTTTACAAAAATACACTCAATTTTTTATAATTTGGAAATTTATATTTTATTTTTGATCGGTACTTTTGTTTTACAAAAAAAAACTAAATTTTTCATAATTTTATTCTCGATACTTACTTTTGTTTCACGCATAAAAACTAAATTTTTCGTAATTTGGAAATTTATATCTTATTCTCGATATGTATTTTTGTTTTACAAAAGAAAATCAATTTTTCATAATTTGGAAATTTATATTTTATTCTCGATTCGTACTTTTTTTTACACAAAAAAACTAATTTTTCATAATTTCAAAATTTATATTTTATTTTCAATCCCTACTTTTGTTTTAAAAAAAATAAAATCAATTTTTTATGATTTGGAAATTTATATTTTATTTTCGATGCGTTTTATTTTACAAAAAACAATCAATTTTTCATAATTGGGAAATTTATATTTTATTCTCGATACGTACTTTTGTTTCACGCACAAAAACTCAATTTTTCGTAATTTGAAAATTTATATTTTATTTTCGATCTGTACTTTTGTTTTACAAAAGATACTCAACTTTTCATAATTTGGAAATTTATATTTTATTCTCGATCCGCACTTTTGTTTTACAAAAAAAACTCAATTTTCCATAATTTCGAAATTTATATTTTATTTTCGATCTCTACTTTTGTTTTACAAAAATAAACTCAATTTTTCATAATTTGGAAATTGATATTTTATTTTCGATGCGTACCTTTATTTTACAAAAAAAAACTCAATTTTTCATAATTTGGAAATTTATATTTTATTTTCGATCCCTACTTTTGTTTTACAAAAATAAACTCAATTTTTTATAATTTGGAAATTTATATTTTATTTTCGATCTGTACTTTTGTTTTACAAAAAAAAAACGTAATTTTTCATAATTTGGAAATTCAAATTTTATTTTCGATACGTACCTTTGTTTGACGCATAAAAACTCTATTTTTCGTGATTTGGTAATTTATATTTTATTTTCGATCCGTACTTTTGTTTTTTACAAAAAAAACTAAATTTTTCATAATTTGGAAATTTATATTTTATTCTCGATCCGTACTTTTGTTTTACACAAAAGTACTCAATTTTTCATAATTTCGAAATTTATATTTTATTCCCGATCCCTACTTTTGTTTTACAGAAATAAACTCAATATTTAATAATTTGGAAATTTATATTTTATTTTCGATGCGTACCCTTATTTTACAAAAAAACTTAATTTTTCATAATTTGCACATTTAAATTTTATTCTCGATACGTACTTTTGTTTCACGCACAAAAACTCAACTTTTCGTAATTTGGAAACTTATATTTTATTTTCGATCTGTACTTTTGTTCTACAAAAGATACTCAACTTTTCATAATTTGGAAATTTATATTTTATTCTCGATCTGTACTTTTGTTTTACAAAAAAAAACTCAATTTTTCATAATTTCGAAATTTATATTTTATTTTCGATCCCTACTTTTGTTTTACAAAAATAAACTCAATTTTTCATTATTTGGAAATTTATATTTTATTTTCGATCCCTACCTTTGTTTTACAAAAATAAACTCAATTTTTTATAATTTGGAAATTTATATTTTATTTTCGATCTCTACTTTTTTTTTACAAAAAAAAATGTAATTTTTCATAATTTGGAAATTTATATTTTATTCTCGATACGTACCTTTGTTTCACGCATAAAAACTCAATTTTTCATGATTTGGTAATTTATATTTTATTTTCGATCCCTACTTTTGTTTTACAAAAATAAACTAATTTTTTTTAATTTGGAAATTTATATTTTATATTCGATCCGAACTTTTGTTTTACAAAAAAAAACTAAATTTTTCATAATTTTGGAAATTTATATTTTATTCTCGATCCGTACTTTTGTTTAAAAAAAAAACTCAATTTTTCATAATTTCAAAATTTATATTTTATTTTCGATCCCTACTTTTGTTTTAAAAAAATAAGCTCAATTTTTTATAATTTGGAAATTTATATTTTATTTTCGATGCGTTTTATTTTACAAAAAAAACTCAATTTTTCATAATTTGGAAATTTATATTTTATTCTCGATACGTACTTTTTTTTCACGCACAAAAACTCAATTTTTCGTAATTTGGAAATTTATATTTTATTTTCGATCTGTTCTTTTGTTTTACAAAAGATATTCAACTTTTCATAATTTGGAAATTTATATTTTATTTTCGATCTATACTTTTGTTTTACAAAAGATACTCAATTTTTCATAATTTGGAAATTTATATTTTATTCTAGATCCGTACTTTTGTTTTACACAAAAAAGTCAATTTTTCATAATTTCGAAATTTATATTTTATTTTCGATCCGTAGTTTTGTTTGACAAAAAAGAACTTAATTTTTCATAATTTGAAAATTCATAATTTAAATTTTATTTTCGATCCCTACTTCTGTTTCACAAAAATAAACTAATTTTTTTTAATTTGGAAATTTATATTTTATTTTCGATCCGTACTTTTGTTTTACAAAAAAAAACTCAATTTTTGATAATTTGGAAATTTATATTTAATTCTCCATCCGTACTTTTGTTTTACACCAAAAAACTCTATTTTTGTTAATATCAAAATTTAAATTTTATTTTCGATCCCTAGTTTTGTCTTGCAAGAAAAAACTCAATTTTTTCATAATTTGGAAATCTATATTTTACTCTCCATCCGTACTTTTGTTTTACACAAAAAAACTCTATTCTTGGTAATTTCAAAATTTAAATTTTATTTTCGATCCCTATTTTTGTTTTGCAAGAAAAAACTCAAATTTTCATAATTTGGAAATCTATATTTTATTTTTGATCCATAATTTTGTTTTACAGAAAAAAAACTCTATTCTTCGTAATTTCGAAATTTAAAATTTATTTTCGATCCGTACTTTTGTCTTACAAAAAAATGAATTTTTCATAATTTGGAAATCTACATTTTATTTTCGATCCGTACTTTTGTTTTACACAAAAAAACTCTATTCTTCATAATTTCAAAATTTAAATTTTATTTTCGATCCATACTTTTGTTTTGCAAGAAAAAACTCAATTTTTCATAATTTGGAAATTTATATTTTATTCTCCATCCGTACTTTTGTTTTACATAAAAAAACTCTATTTTTGTTAATATCAAAGTTTAAATTTTATTTTCGATCTCTACTTTTGTCTTGCAAGAAAAAACTAAATTTTTCATAATTTGGAAATCTATATTTTATTCTCCATCCGTACTTCTGTTTTACACAAAAAAAACTCTGTTCTTCGTAATTTCAAAATTCAAATTTTATTTTCGATCCCTACTTTTGTTTTGCAAGAAAAAACTCAATTATTCATAATTTGGAAATCTATATTTTATTTTCGATCCATAATTTTGTTTTACACAAAAAAACTCTATTCTTCGTAATTTCAAAATTTGAATTTTATTTTCGATCCGTACTTTTGTCTTACAAAAAAAAAAAATTTTCATTATTTCAAAATCTATATTTTATTTTCGATCCGTAATTTTGTTTTACACAAAAAAAACTCTATTCTTCGTAATTTGAAAATTTAAATTTTATTTTCGATCCCTGCAAGAAAAAACTCAATTTTTCATAATTTGGAAATTTATATTTTATTCTCCATCCGTACTTTTGTTTTACACAAAAAAACTCTATTTTTGTTAATTTCAAAATTTAAATTTTATTTTTGATCCCTACTTTTGTCTTGTAAGAAAAAACTCAATTTTTCATAATTTGGAAATCTATGTTTTATTTTCGATCCGTACTTTTGTTTTACACAAAAAAACTCTATTCTTCGTAATTTCAAAATTTAAATTTTATTTTCGATCCCTACTTTTGTTTTGCAAGAAAAAACTCAATTTTTCATAATTTGGAAATTTATATTTTATTCTCCATCCGTACTTTTGTATTACACAAAACAACTCTATTTTTGT
Source organism: Lablab purpureus (assembly GCA_030347555.1). Taxonomy (NCBI): domain Eukaryota; kingdom Viridiplantae; phylum Streptophyta; class Magnoliopsida; order Fabales; family Fabaceae; genus Lablab; species Lablab purpureus. Next base: position 23,816,580 of record CM059256.1, on the reverse strand, counting down.
TAATGTCAAAGTTTAAATCTTATTTTCGATCCCTACTTTTGTCTTGCAAGAAAAAACTCAATTTTTCATTATTTGGAAATCTATATTTTATTCTCCATCCGTACTTTTGTTTTACACAAAAAAAACTCTATTCTTCGTAATTTCAAAATTTAAATTTTATTTTCGATCCCTACTTTTGTTTTGCAAGAAAAAACTCAATTATTCATAATTTGGAAATCTATATTTTATTTTCGATCCATAATTTTGTTTTAAACAAAAAAACTCTATTCTTCGTAATTTCGAAATTTGAATTTTATTTTCGATCCGTACTTTTGTCTTACAAAAAAAATAAATTTGTCATTATTGGGAAATCTATATTTTATTTTCGATCCGTAATTTTGTTTTACACAAAAAAACTCTATTCTTCGTAATTTCAAAATTTAAATTTTATTTTAGATCCCTACTATTGTTTTGCATGAAAAAACTCAATTTTTCATAATTTGGAAATTTGTATTTTATTCTCCATCCGTACTTTTCTTTTACACAAAAAAAACTCAATTTTTGTTAATTTCAAAATTTAAATTTTATTTTCGATCCCTACTTTTGTCTTGCAAGAAAAAACTCAATTTTTCATAATTTGGAAATCTATATTTTATTTTCGATCCGTACTTTTGTTTTATACAAAAAAACTCTATTCATCGTAATTTCAAAATTTAAATTTTATTTTCGATCCCTACTTTTGTTTTAAAAAAATAAACTCAATTTTTTATAATTTGGAAATTTATATTTTATTTTTGATCCGTAGTTTTGTTTGACATAAAAGAACTTAATTTTTCATATTGTTTCACACAAAAAAACTCAAATTTTCATAATTTCGAAATTTATATTTTATTTTCGATCCCTACTTTTGTTTTACAAAATGAAACTCAATTTTTTATAATTTGGAAATTTATATTTTATTTTCGATCCGAAGTTTTGTTTGACAAAAACGAACTTAATTTTTCATAATTTGGAAATTCATATTTTATTCTCAATAAGTACCTTTGTTTGACGCATAAAAACTCAATTTTTCGTGATTTGGAAATTTATATTTTATTTTCGATCTGTAATTTTGTTTTACACAAAAAAACTCTATTTTTGTTAATTTCGAAATTTAAATTTTATTTTCGATCCGTACTTTTGTCTTGGAAGAAAAAACTCAATTTTTCATAATTTGGAAATCTATATTTTATTCTCCATCCGTACTTTTGTTTTACACAAAAAAACTCTATTGTTCGTAATTTCAAAATTTAAATTTTATTTTCGATCCCTACTTTTGTTTTGCAAGAAAAAACTCAATTTTTCATAATTTGGAAATTTTCATTTTATTCATCATCCGTACTTTTGTTTTACACTAAAAAACTCAATTTTGGTTAATTTTGAAATTTAAATTTTATTTTCAATCCGTACTTTTGTCTTACAAAAAATGATTTTTTCATAATTTGGAAATCTATATTTTATTTTCGATCCGTAATTTTGTTTTACACAAAAGAACTCAATTCTTCGTAATTTCGAAATTTAAATTTTATTTTCGATCCGTAATTTTGTTTTATACAAAAAAACTCTATTTTTGTTAATTTCAAAATTTAAATTTTATTTTCGATCCCTACTTTTGTCTTGCAAGAAAAAACTCAATTTTTCATAATTTGGAAATCTATATTTTATTTTCGATCCGCACTTTTATTTTACACAAAAATGTTGGCATATTTCAAGACCAGAGTTTTATGGAGACCTACAGTTTTGATGATGAAGTTTTTAGAAAGTTTCAATCAACATTAAAGACTTGTGTCATCTCACAAAGGAAGGTTGCTTGATAGGAAAGGAAAGGCATAAAGAGCATTCAAAGCTTTCAAGAGAGAAGATTGATGAAGATTTTCTCAAAGAGCTGAAGGAGCTAGAGTAGAAGGTTCTGTTTTGGGTGTTGGATAAAAAGAGTAAGTCATAAATCCCATTCAAGACCTTCCCAAACAAGAGAGCAAGGTGTTTTCTCGCAAAAACGTTTTTCTACGCTTTTAATCAATTACCATACGTAGATAATCGATTATTTAACTTAAAATTTGAATTAAAAATGTTTAACGAGCAAAATAATCGATTAAGTGTCTTTGATAATCGATTATGGCCTTAATCTAATCGATTATATCAGACGTTTTCAGTTTTCCAGTTTTTAAACATGATATAATCGATTAAGCTTTTAATATAATCGATTAAATGAGTCGTTTTTGCGAAATTAATTCTCAATCAACCTAAGAATGCAAACTTTGGAGCATTTTCGAATTATAAAATGAAAGAGAATGTCTTAGGTTTAACACATCTGAACAAACACAAAATATTCAAAGTGTTTTTGCGCCTTAGCTTTTTCAAAGCCGCTTTCCTTCTCTCTTCAGTTTGATCAAGTCTTTGGAAGTGGTGATCTTTGTGCTCAAGCTTTCTATCCAAGCACATTTCAGGTGTATTCTTTTACTCGTTTCTAGTAAAGGGAAAATTCATCCCTTGGATCTGTTCTAAGGGAGGTGTTTCATCTCTTGTGTGTCAAGAGAGGTGGGTTTCATCCTCAGTGTGTCTGGGGAGGTGTTTCATCCTTAGTGTGTCTGAGGAGGTGTTTCCGTTTATCTTTTCTTGTTATTGCATGAATTGGTGTTTGTAATTTCAATTAAAGATAGTGGGGAAAATCATCACGGATTTCTGGTGGTTGGGAACTGGACGTAGGATTGGCTTAATCCGAACCAGTATAAATCTCTGTGTTATTTCTCTTTCTCTATCTCTTTTAATTGTGGATCATTATAACAATTGCTAATCCCAACAGCGTCAATCAAAGGATTAGAAAAATTCACATCCAAGTTTTTGAAAGTTTTTTTAAAACCTGAAAACTTATTTAAAAGAGAAAATTTCTTTAAAAATCCAATTCACCCCCCCTCTTTGTTTTTATACTGCCGTCTTTATTTAAGAAAAAAAACTCTATTCTTCGTAATTTCAAAATTTAAATTTTATTTTCGATCCCTACTTTTGTTTTGCAAGAAAAAACTCAATTTTTCATAATTTGGAAATTTATATTTTATTCTCCATCCGTACTTTTTTTTTACACAAAAAAACTCTATTTTTGTTAATGTCAAAGTTTAAATTTTATTTCGATCCCTACTTTTGTCTTGCAAGAAAAAACTCAATTTTTCATAATTTGGAAATCTATATTTTATTCTCCATCCGTACTTTTGTTTTACACAAAAAAACTCTATTCTTCGTAATTTCAAAATTTAAATTTTATTTTCGATCCCTACTTTTGTTTTGCAAGAAAAAACTCAATTTTTCATAATTTGGAAATTTATATTTTATTCTCCATCCGTAATTTTGTTTTACACAAAAAAACTCTATTTTTTGTTAATTTCGAAATTTAAATTTTATTTTCGATTCGTACTTTTGTGTTGCAAGAAAAATCTCAATTTTTCATAATTTGGAAATCTATATTTTATTCTCCATCCGTACTTTTGTTTTACACAAAAAAACTCTATTCTTCGTAATTTCAAAATTTAAATTTTATTTTCGATCCCTACTTTTGTTTTGCAAGAAAAAACTCAATTTTTCGTAATTTGGAAATTTATATTTTATTCTCCATCCGTACTTTTGTTTTATACAAAAAAACTCAATTTTGGTTAATTTTGAAATTTAAATTTTATTTTCGATCCGTACTTTTGTCTTACAAAAAATGAATTTTTCATAATTTGGAAATCTATATTTTATTTTCGATCCGTAATTTTGTTTTACACAAAAAAATGTTACCAAAGAGGATCAAGTCATCACTCTTTGAAGTTATATCGAGTTTTGATGATTTCTCAAGTAAGCCAAATCAAGTTCGAAGAAAGAAGAAATGAAGAATCGGTGGAGCTCATATCGAAGTTGAAGATGTTGGTGTCGAATCATTCATGAATAAGAGAAATCGAAACTAACAACAAATCCAACATTCTTTGACTCGTGATCTTTTTAATGGGTAAAAATTGTTTTTATTAATCGATCGATTTTGGATATAACATAATCGATGGTCTTAACACAATCGATTATGTCGTGCTTTTCAAACAAACCTTTTTACATCGATTCGATTATATCTTTTTGATACAACGTAGTTGACTCGATTATGTCATTATGTATATAATGAAATCGATTCGATTATGTAGTGCTGTTTTAAAGTTTTTCTAAAACTCTGACAGAATTGATTTTGTACTTAACGTGATCAACAGTTTTTTGAAAAGTATTTTGAAATTCAAACTGGCATTTAAGATCATGAACGTTTTCAAATTATTATACAGATCTTACGTTTTCAAATATCATAAACAGGATTTTAAATGTGTAAACATTTTCATAAATGGTTTTTAATACTGTGAAAGTTTTTCTCAGATTTCATTTTCTATATAAAGAGGAAAATACACGTTGATAGATATAAAGCTAACCTTGAGCACAAAATTATTTGTTTCCACTCTCTGTTCTACAACACTTTTTGTTATCACTTGTGAAAGGAGCTGACATCTGTGCATTTGTTTTGGATTCTCTCTTTCCAGGTGATACTGTTCTTATATTTATTTTCGTATATCTGTCAACACCATTGTTGGTGTAGTGGTTCATCCCTTGTGAGTTTTCAAGAGAGGTGTTTTCATCCCTTGTGGGTTTCAAGAGAGGTGTTCAGTCTTTAGATTTTCTTTTACATGTTTCAATTGTAATATTGGTTGTAATTGATTTTCTAAAGATAGTGTTTGGGGAGTCATTCTCGAATTGAGGTGACTGGGCACTGGATGTAGGGTTGGCTATACCCGAACCAGTATAAAACCTTATGTTCTTCTCTTCCCTTATCCTTTTATATTGTTTACTGCTTCCACTCCGTTTAACGTTAGCAAGTAAATCGAAAAAGGGTAAACATCTTATACACATCAATTCACCCCCCCTCTGGATGCCATTTGTCTAACAAGTGGTATTAGAGCTTGGTTGGATAAGTTTTTTCTAAAAGATCCTTAAGATGTCTATGCAGAATTAGGTTTACAGGGAAGGTGCATCTATCAATAGGCCACCACTCTTTGAATGTGACAATTACCCCTTCTGGAAAGCAAGAATGGAGATATTCCTACAAACTCTTGATTATGGAGTTTGGGATGATGTTCTAAGTGGTCCCTACGTACCAATGGTGATGCTTGCTGAAGGAGCCACACCAAAGGCATTTCATCAGTGGATACCAGATGAAAAAAAACGAGCACAATACGATGTAAGAGCTCGTAATGCTATTGTTTCAGCTGTAACCCGTGATGAGTTTTACAGGATATCGAGATGCAAAACTGCAAAAGAGATGTGGGAAACGCTGGAGGTGACTCATGAAGGAACAGACGAAGTGAAACGAGCAAGGAAGAACACACTTGTCCAAGAATATGAGTTGCTTGCCATAGGACAAAACGAAAGTATCAGTGATTTCCAGACGCAGTTCACTCATATCGTAAATCACCTAGAAGCACTGGGAAAAAGCTTTGTGAATGAGGAGCTGAACACCAAGATTCTCAAGTCACTCGATAGAAATTGGCAACCAAAAGTCACTGCCATATCAGAGTCTAAAGACTTGACACAGATGAACGTAGCAACACTGTTTGGAAAGTTGAGAGAACATGAGATGGAGCTTCAAAGATTAAAAGATGGAGAAGACAATGTTAAAGTAAAAAACATTGCGTTCAAAGCTGAAAAATCGAAAGAAGACATTGAAGGTGAGTTTTCTGATAGTGATATTTCTTTAATGGTAAAATGATTTTCCAGGTTTATGAAGAACAGGAAAAAGGGCCGAACAACAAAGAAACAAAATGACCAAGCAACAAACTATAAATGCTATGGATGCAATCAATTTGGTCATATAAAGTCAGAATGTCCCTATACCAAAAAGGAAGACAAAGAAAAGGAGAAAAAGAAATCGAAGAAGCCCTTCAAACCATATAAAAAGAAGGCATATATTGCATGGGAGGAAAATGAATCGACAACCTCTGAAAGCTCGATAGATGACAGTGATAGAGAGGAAGAGGCAAATCTATGTTTAATGGTAAATAGTGAAGATGAAGCCACTTCAAAGGTAAGCTCTACTAACTCTGAAAATGAATATGATGAATTACATGCAGAGTATCAAAATCTTTACATGAATTTCAATAAATTGGTTAAAAAGCATTCCACATTGAAACAAAATTTTCATGCTTTAGAAAATAAACTAAGTCTTGTGGAGAAGGAAAATGAAGGTTTGAAAAATTTAAATCAATTTCTAAAAATAAAGAAGTCATCAAACCTTGTGAAAATTGTACTTACCTTGAAAATAAAAATTTTAAACTCGAGAAAATTTTAAATAAATTTTCAGATTCGAAACAAAATCTCGATAATATGCTAAGTATACATAGGGGGAGCTCTAGCAAAGCTGGACTTGGTTACATTCCCAAGAAAAGTCTAGGACCCCATAAAACCATCTTTGTAAAAGAATCGAAAGAAACAAGTTTTCGAGAGAAACAACATTTTCACAGAAATTCTTTTAAAAATCCTCCACAAAGATTAAGTTGTTTTTATTGCATGAAAGTTGGACATTCATCAAACAAATGTTTTGTAAAACATGTTGGCATACCTAGTGGTAGATTTAAATGGATTCCTAAACATCACATATATAAAAACTGCTTACATTAAAATCTTTTTTTGATAGCATTTAATCGATTATAACATTTTCGATTTTGGCATAAATCGATTATGACATTTTCGATTTTTGCAAAACTCGATTATGACGTTCTCGATTATGACAACATTTTCGATTAAATGATATTAGTTTTTATATTGTCAATAAAGGTATGAGAAAGTTGTTTCTACTAACTACTAAGGACCCAAGACTACAAAGGGTACCTAAATTATTATACTTGTGATGCAGGTAATCTACAAGCATAAGAAATCGGTTTGGTTTCTTGACAGTGGATGTTCAAGACACATGACCGGTGAAAAAGAAAAGTTCCAAAGTCTCACAAAGAAAAGCCAAGGCTATGTTACATATGGTGACAACAACAAAGGAAAAATTCTTGGCTCAGGAACCATCAGGATCAATGATGACTTTATGATTCAAGGAGTATTGTTTGTAGAAGGATTAAAGCATAATCTTTTAAGCATAAGCCAATTATGTGACAAAGGACTTAATATTATCTTTGAATCAAAGACGTGCAACATAGTCAAAGAAGAATCGAATGAGACTGTCTTAACAGGTACGAGACTTAACAATATTTATATTACTGATCTTGGCAGTTCATCATCTAGGACCATCTCCTGTCTTGTAACTAAGGAAGAGGATCCTTGGTTATGGCATAGGAGAGCTGCACACATTCACATGCATCATTTAAGTCGTTTAATTTCAAAAGATTTGGTAATCGGTCTTCCAAAATTAAGTTTTGAAAAAGATAGAATTTGTGCTGCATGCCAAAAAGGAAAGCAAACCAAAACGTCTTTTAAAAGTAAGAAAATCATTTCTACTTCAAAACCTTTAGAGCTTTTACATATGGATTTACTTGGTCCTTCAAGAACAAGAAGCTTAGGTGGTAATTACTATGCATTAGTAATAGTAGATGATTATTCTAGATTTACCTGGACGTTCTTTTTAGTAACTAAAAATAATGCTTTCAACTCTTTTAAGAAATTTGTCAAGGCTATTCAAAATGAAAAAGATTTAAAAATAAAGTTTATTCGAAGTGATCATGGTGGGGAATTTCAAAATGAGTTATTTGAAACCTTTTGTGAAGAACTAGGAATTTCACATAACTTTTCTTGTCCAAGAACCCCTCAACAAAATGGAGTAGCAGAAAGAAAGAACAGATCTTTGGAAGAATTAGCTAGAACTATGTTAAATGAAAACAATCTTCCAAAATATTTTTAGGCAGATGCAGTGTCTACTGCATGTTATGTTTTGAACAGAACTTTAATAAGACCCGTTTTGAAACAAACTCCTTATGAGCTTTTTAAAGGCTGAAAACCAAACATTTCTCATCTCAAAGTTTTTGGGTGCAAATGTTTTGTGTTAAACAATGGAAAGAGTAACCTTGGCAAATTCGACTCAAAAGTAGATGAAGCAATATTTTTAGGATATTCTTTAACCAGTAAAGCATATAGAGTATACAATAGGAGAACATTACATGTAGAAGAATCTGTTCATATAACGTTTGATGAATTTTTGGACCTTGAGGAAAACCCTCTTGATTCAAGAAAGAAATCTATAGATATAGAAGAAGAACAGGGAGTAATCGAAAAAGATCAACCACAAAATGAAAGTGTCGAGGAACTTAGAAAGAGTCTCGAGAATTTGAATCTCAATGAACCTACAACTGTTCAAGAACTTCCTAAGGAATGGAGAACACCGAGAGGACTATCATTGGATAATGTTATTGGAGATGTTGATCGAAGAGTTTCAACAAGAAGTCAAATGAATAACTTTTGCATGAATGTAGCTTTTGTCTCACAAGTAGAACCAAAAAGCATCGAAGAAGCTTTACAAGATGAATACTGGATTCAATCGATGCAAGAGGAATTAAATCAGTTCAAAAGGAATGAAGTGTGGGATCTAGTTCCGAGGAAATCTTCTATGCAGGTAATTGGAGCAAAATGGATTTTTAGGAACAAGCTCGATGAAAATGGCAATATAACCAAGAATAAGGCAAGACTAGTAGCGAAAGGATATAGTCAAGAAGAAGGAATCGACTATGATGAAACATATGCCCCAGTTGCAAGACTCGAAGCAATAAGAATCCTACTAGCTTACGCAACTATTATGAAGTTTAAGTTATATCAAATGGATGTGAAAAGTGCATTTCTTAACGGATATATCAAAGAAGAAGTATATGTCTGTCAACCCCCTGGCTTTGAAGACTATAAACATCCGAATCATGTCTACAAGCTAAAGAAGGCACTCTATGGACTTAAACAAGCACCCAGATCTTAATATGAAAGGCTGAGTAATTTTCTGGTAAGCCATAATTATCGAAGAGGTAAAGTAGATCCAACTCTGTTTATAAAAGAATCGAAGAACAATATTATCATAGTTCAAATTTATGTTGATGATATTATATTTGGATCGACTAACAATGATCTTTGCCAAGAGTTTGCTAAGATAATGCAGGGTGAGTTCGAGATGTCGATGATGGGCGAGTTGACATATTTTCTCGGTCTACAAATAAAGCAAAACATTGAAGGTATCTTTATTTCACAAACGAAATACTGCTCAGAACTCTTAAAGAAATTCGATTTGGAAAATGCAAAAGAAGCAGCTACCCCGATGGCAACATCTTGTTATTTAGATCAAGATGAAAAAGGTAAGATGGTGGATCAAACCAAATACAGAGGTATGATCAGTTCCTTACTTTATCTTACAGCAAGCAAACCGGATATTATGCATAGTGTGTGTGTTTGTGCTAGATATCAATCTAATCCTAAGGAATCACACCTAGTTGCTGTTAAGAGAATAATTAAATATCTAAAAGGAACTAAATCGTTTGGTCTTTGGTATCCCTCTGGAGGTTCACCTAGCCTTATAGGATATTCAGATTCATATTATGGAGGATGTAAACTGGACAGAAAAAGTACAAGTGGGACATGTCACCTACTTGGCTGTTCACTTGTTTCTTGGCACTCCAAGAAACAGGCTTGTGTTGCTCTATCCACAACTGAAGCTGAATATATAGCAGCCGGTTTTTGTTGCGCACAGCTTTTATGGATGAAACATAAGCTAGAAGATTATAATATTTTCTTAGATCATATCCCTCTTAAGTGTGATAGTACTAGTGCAATTAATTTAACTAGAAATCCTATAATGCATTCTAGAACTAAACACATAGAGATGAGGCATCATTTTATTAGAGATCATATCTTAAAAGGAGATTGCCTAATAGAATATATCGATACCAAACATCAGTTAGCTGATATCTTTACCAAACCTTTGCCTAGAGATAGGTTTTATGATTTGCGTATCGCATTAGGAATTTTGGATGGTAATTCGTTTTGATACTTCATGTTTGTGTGTGAAAATCGATAACATGCTCTTATTCGATACTGTATTCTTAATTGTATTTGTCTCTCTGTATGTTTTTCGATGATTATCAATAAAAAGGGGGAGTATAATGTATAATGTTTTTGAAAAGGGAGTACAATAATATTTACCCAAAATAGGGGGAGCACGTTTTTATTATGTTTTACGCCATCTCTGTACTAATCATGAGCTGACTACAAAGTCAAGCAATTTTTCTTCCATTTCTTCTTAAATAGGTGTTATGGGTGTTTTCCTGATCATCATCAAAAAGAGGGAGAATGTTACCAAAGAGGATCAAGTCATCACTCTTTGAAGTTATATCGAGTTTTGATGATTTCTCAAGTAAGCCAGATCAAGTTCGAAGAAAGAAGAAATGAAGAATCGGTGGAGCTCATATCGAAGTTGAAGATGTTAGTGTCGAATCATTCTGGAATAAGAGAAATCGAAACTAACAACAGATCCAGCATTCTTTCACTCGTGATCTTTTTAATGGGTAAAAACTATTTTTATTAATCGATCGATTTTGGATATAACATAATCGATGGTCTTAACACAATCAATTATGTCGTGCTTTTCAAACAAACCTTTTTACATCGATTCAATTATATCTTTTTGATACAACGTAGTTGACTCGATTATGTCATTATGTATATAATGAAATCGATTCGATTATGTAGTGCTGTTTTAAAGTTTTTCTAAAACTCTGACAGAATCGATTTTGTACTTAACGTGATCAACAGTTTTTCGAAAAGTATTTTGAAATTCAAACTGGCATTTAAGATCATGAATGTTTTCAAATTATTATACAGATCTTACGTTTTCAAATATCATAAACAGGATTTTAAATGTGTAAACATTTTCATAAATGGTTTTTAATACTGTGAAAGTTTTTCTCAGATTTCATTTCCTATATAAAGAGGAAAATACACGTTGATAGATATAGAGCTAACCTTGAGCACAAAATTATTTGTTTCCACTCTCTGTTCTACAACACTTTTTGTTATCACTTGTGAAAGGAGCTGACGTCTGTGCATTTGTTTTGGATTCTCTCTTTCCAGGTGATACTGTTCTTATATTTATTTTCGTATATCTGTCAACACCATTGTTGGTGTAGTGGTTCATCCCTTGTGAGTTTTCAAGAGAGGTGTTTTCATCCCTTGTGGGTTTCAAGAGAGGTGTTCAGTCTTTAGGTTTTCTTTTACATGTTTCAATTGTAATATTGGTTGTAATTGGTTTTCTAAAGATAGTGTTTGGGGAGTCATTCTCGAATTGAGGTGACTGGGCACTGGATGTAGGGTTGGCTATACCCGAACCAGTATAAATCCTTGTGTTCTTCTCTTCCCCTATCCTTTTATATTGTTTACTGCTTCCGCTCCGTTTAACGTTAACAAGTAAATCGAAAAAGGGTAAACATCTTATACACATCAATTCACCCCCCTCTTGATGCCATTTGTCTAACAAAAAACTCTATTTTTCTTAATTTCGAAATTTAAATTTTATTTGCGATCCGTACCTTTGTCTTGCAAGAAAAAACTCAATTTTTCATAATTTGGAAATCAATATTTTATTCTCCATCTGTACTTTTGTTTTACAAAAAAAAACTCTATTCTTCGTAATTTCAAAATTTAAATTTTATTTTCGATCCCTACTTTTGTTTTGCAAGAAAAAACTCAATTTTTCATAATTTGGAAATTTATATTTTATTCTCCATCCGTACGTACTTTTGTTTTACACAAAAAAACTCAATTTTGGTTAATTTTAAAATTTAAATTTTATTTTCGATCCGTACTTTTGTCTTACAAAAAATGAATTTTTCATAATTTGGAAATCTATATTTTATTTTCGATCCGTAATTTTGTTTTACACAAAAAACTCTATTCTTCGTAATTTCGAAATGTAAATTTTATTTTCGATCCGTAATTTTATTTTACACAAAAAAACTCTATTTTTGTTAATTTCAAAATTTAAATTTTATTTTCGATCCCTACTTTTGTCTTGCAAGAAAAAACTCAATTTTTCATAATTTGGAAATCTAAATTTTATTTTCGATCCGTACTTTTGTTTTACACAAAAAAAACTCTATTCTTCGTAATATCAAAATTTAAATTTGATTTTCGATCCCTACTTTTGTTTTGCAAGAAAAAACTCAATTATTCATAATTTGGAAATCTATATTTTATTTTCGATCCATAATTTTGTTTTACACAAAAAAACTCTATTCTTCGTTATTTCGAAAATTGAACTTTATTTTCGATCCGTACTTTTGTCTTAGAAAAAAAATAAATTTTTCATTATTTGGAAATCTATATTTTATTTTTGATCCGTAATTTTGTTTTACACAAAAAAGCTCTATTCTTAGTAATTTAAAAATTTAAATTTTATTTTCAATCCGCACTTTTATCTTACAAAAAAAATGAATTTTTCATAATTTGGAAATCTATATTTTATTCTCCATCCATACTTTTGTTTTACAAAAAAAAAAACTATTATTCGTAATTTCAAAATTTAAATTTTATTTTCGATCCCCACTTTTGTTTTGCGGGAAAAAACTAAATTTTTCAGAATTTGGAAATTTATATTTTATTCTCCATCCGTACTTTTGTTTTACACAAAAAAACTCAATTTTGGTTAATTTTGAAATTTAAATTTTATTTTCGATCTGCACTTTTGTCTTAAAAAAAATGAATTTTTCATAATTTGGAAATCTTTATTTTATTTTTGATCTGTAATTTTGTTTTACACAAAAAAACTCTATTCTTCGTAATTTCGAAATTAAAATTTTATTTTCGATTCGTACTTTTGTCTTACAAATTTTTTTTTTTCATAATTTGGAAATCTATATTTTATTTTCGTTCCGTACTTTTGTTTTACACAAAAAAACTCTATCCTTCGTAATTTCAAAATTTAAATTTTATTTTCGATCCCTACTTTTGTTTTGCAAGAAAAAACTGAATTTTTCATAATTTGGAAATTTATATTTTATTCTCCATCCGTACTTTTATTTTACACAAAAAAACTCTATTCTTCGTAATTTCAAAATTTAATTTTATTTTCGATCCCTACTTTTGTTCTGCAAGAAAAAACTCAATTTTTCATGATTTTGAAATGTATACTTTATTCTCCATTCGTACTTTTGTTTTACACAAAAAAACTCTATTTTTGTTAATTTCAAAATTTAAATTTTATTTTCGATCCGTACTTTTGTCTTTCAAGAAAAAACTCAATTTTTCATAATTTGCAAATTTATATTTTATTCTCCATCCGTACTTTTGTTTTACACAAAAAAACTTAATTTTGGTTAATTTTGAAATTTAAATTTTATTTTCGATCCATACTTTTGTCTTACAAAAAATGAATTTTTCATAATTTGGAAATCTATATTTTATTTTCGATCCGTAATTTTGTTTTACACAAAAAACTCTATCCTTCGTGATTTCAAAATTTAAATTTTATATTCCATCCCTACTTTTGTTTTGCAAGAAAAAACTAAATTTTTCATAATTTGTAAATCTATAATTTATTTTCGATCTCTACTTTTGTTTTACACAAAAATACTGTATTTTTCGTAATTTCAAAATTTCAATTTTATTTTCGATCCCCACTTTTGTTTTGCAAGAAAAAACTCAATTTTTCATAATTTGGAAATTTATATTTTATTCTCCATCCGTACTTTTGTTTTACACAAAAAAACACTATTCTTCGTAATTTCAAAATTTAAATTTTATTTTCGATCCCTACTTTTGTTTTGCAAGAAAAAACTTAATTTTTCATAATTTGGAAATGTATATTTTATTCTCCATCCGTACTTTTGTTTTACACAAAAAACTCTATTTTTGTTAATTTCAAAATTTAAGTTTTATTTTCGATCCCTACTTTTGTTTTGCAAGAAAAAACTCAATTTTTCATAATTTGGAAATTTATATTTTACTCTCCATCGTACTTTTGTTTTACACAAAAAAAGTCTATTCTTCGTAATTTCAAAATTTAAATTTTATTTTCGATCTCTTATTTTGTTCTGCAAGAAAAAACTCAATTTTTCATAATTTGGAAATTATATTTTATTCTCCATCCGTACTTTTGTTTTACACAAAAAAAACTCAATTTTTGTGAATTTCAAAATTTAAATTTTATTTTCGATCCGTACTTTTGTCTTGCAAGAAAATACTCAACTTTTCATAGTTTGAAAATCTATATTTTATTCTCCATCCGTACTTAGAGAAGGCAAACTAGAGACTACAGACGACAGACTAGAGACTGCAGACTAGAGACTAGAGACTGCAGACTAGAGACTAGAGACTGCAGACTAGAGACTAGAGACTGCAGACTAGAGACTAGAGACTGCAGACAAGAGACTAGAGACTAGAGACTGCAGACTAGAGACTGCAGAAAGGAGACTAGAGACTGCAGACTAGAGACTAGAGACTGGAGACTAGAGACTAGAGACTGCAAACTAGAGACTAGAGACAGCAGACAAGAGACTAGAGACTAGAGACGGCAGACTAGAGACTAGAGACCGCAGACTAGAGACTAGAGACCGCAGACTAGAGACTAGAGACTGCAGACTAGAGACTAGAGACTGCAGACTAGAGACTAGAGACTGCAGACTAGAGACTAGAGACTGCATACTAGAGACTAGAGACTGCAGACTAGAGACTAGAGATTGCAGACTAGAGACTAGAGACTAGAGACTAGAGACTAGAGACGGCAGACTAGAGGCTAGAGACGGCAGACTAGAGACTAGAGATGGCACTCTAGAGACTAGAGACTGCACACTAGAGACTAGAGACGACAGACTAGAGACGGCAGACTAGAGACTAGAGACTGCAGACCAGAGACTAGAGACGGCAGACTAGAGACTAGAGACAACAGACAAGAGACTAGAGACGGCAGACTAGAGACTAGAGACGACAGACTTGGGACTAGAGACGGGAGACATGAGACAAGAGACTGCAGACCAAAGACTAGAGACTAGAGACGACAGACTACAGACTAGAGACGGAAGACTAGAGACTACAGACGGCAGACTAGAGACTACAGACGGCAGACTAGATATGACAGACTAGTGACTAGAGACGGCAGACTAGAGACTAGAGACTGCAGACTAGAGACTAGAGATGGCAAACTTGAGACTAAAGACTAGAGACGACAGACTAGAGACTAGAGACGGTAGACTAGAGACTCGAGACTGCAGACTAGAGACTAGAGATTGCAGACTAGAGACTAGAGACTGCAGACTAGAGACTAGAGACCGCAGACTAGAGACTAGAGACGACAGACTAGAGACTAGAGACAACAGACAAGAGACTAGAGACGGCAGACTAGAGACTAGAGATGACAGACTAGAGACTACAGACGGTAGACTAGAGACAAGAGACGGCAGACTAGAGACGGCAGACTGGAGGCTAGAGATTAGAGACGACAGACTAGTGACTAGAGACGGCAGACCAGAGACTAGAGACGGCAAACTTGAGACTACAGACTAGAGACTAGAGACGGCAGACTAGAGACTAGAGACGGTAGACTAGAGACTAGAGACGACAGACTAGAGACTAGAGACTAGAGACGGCAGACCAGAGACTAGAGACGGCAGATTAGAGACTAGAGACTGCAGACTAGACACTAGAGACGGCAGACTAGAGACTGGAGACTGCAGAGTAGAGACTAGAGACGGCAGACTAGAGACTTGAGACTGCAGACTAGAGACGACAAACTAGAGACTAGAGACTGCAGACTAGAGACTATGGGCGATAGACTAGAGACTATGGGCGATAGACTAGAGACTATAATCTGCCATCTCTAGTCTCTAGTCTGCCGTCTCTAGTCTCTAGTCTGCCGTCTCTAGTCTCTAGTCTGCCGTCTCTAGTCTCTAGTCTGCCGTCTCTAGTCTCTAGTCTGCCGTCTCTAGTCTCTAGTCTGTCGTCTCTAGTCTCTAGTCTGCCGTCTCTAGTCTCTAGTCTGGAGTCTCTAGTCTCTAGTCTGCCGTCTCTAGTCTCTAGTCTGCAGTCTCTAGTCTTTAGTCTGCAGTGTCTAGTCTCCAGTCTGCAGTGTCTAGTCTCTAGTTAGTAGTCTGCAGTCTCTAGTCTGCCATCTTTAGTCTCTAGTCTATCGTCTCTAGTCTCTAGTGTGTCATCTCTAGTCTCTAGTCTGCCGTCTCTAGTGTCTAGTCTGCCGTCTCTAGTCTCTTGTCTGCCGTCTCTAGTCTCTAGTCTGCCGTCTCTAGTCTCTAGTCTCTAGTCTCTAGTCTCTAGTCTGCAGTCTCTAGTCTCTAGTCTCTAGTCTGCAGTCTCTAGTCTCTAGTCTCTAGTCTGCAGTGTCTAGTCTCTAGTCTGCAGTCTCTAGTCTCTAGTCTGTCGTCTCTAGTCTCTAGTTTGTCGTCTCTAGTCTCTAGTCTTCCGTCTCTAGTCTGCAGTCTCTAGTTTCTAGTCTGCAGTCTCTAGTCTCTAGTCTGCAGTCTATAGTCTCTAGTCTGCAGTCTCTAGTTTCTAGTCTGCAGTCTCTGGTCTCTAGTCTGCAGTCTCTAGTCTCTAGTCTGTAGTCTCTAGTCTCTAGTCTGTAGTGTCTAGTCTCTAGTCTGCCATCTTTAGTCTCTAGTCTATCATCTCTAGTCTCTAGTCTGCCATCTCTAGTCTCTAGTCTGCCGTCTCTAGTCTCTAGTCTGCCGTCTCTAGTCTCATGTCTGCAGTCTCTAGTCTCTACTCTGCCGTCTCTAGTCTCTAGTCTCTAATCTGCCGTCTCTTGACTCTAGTCTCTAATCTGCCGTCTCTAGACTCTAGTCTCTACTCTGCCGTCTCTAGTCTCTAGTCTCTAATCTGCCGTCACTAGACTCTAGTCTGCCATCTCTGGTCTCTAGTCTCTAGTCTGCAGTCTCTAGTCTGTAGTCTGCATTCTCTAGTCTCTAGTCTCTAGTCTGCCGTCTCTAGTCTCTAGTCTGCCGTCTCTAGTCTCTAGTCTGCAGTCTCTAGTCTCTAGTCTGCAGTCTCTAGTCTGCAGTGTCTAGTCTCTAGTCTACCGTCTCTAGTCTCTAGTCTGTCGTCTCTAGTTTGTAGTCTGCAGTCTCTAGTCTCTAGTCTGCAGTCTCTAGTCTCTAGTCTCTAGTCTACCGTCTCTAGTCTATAGTTTGTCGTCTCTAGTCTCTACTCTGCCGTCTCTAGTCTCTAGTCTGCCCTACTTTTGCTTTACAAAGAGAACTCACTTTTTAGTAATTTGGATATTTATATTTTCTTTTCGATCCGTACTTTTCTTTTATGCAAAAGAACTCAATTTTTTGTAATTTCGCAATTTATATTTTATTTTGGATCCCTACTTTTGCTTTACAAAAAGAACTCACTTTTTAGTAATTTGGATATTTATATTTTCTTTTCGATCCGTACTTTTCTTTTATGCAAAAGAACTCAATTTTTTGTAATTTCGCAATTTATATATTATTTTGGATCCCTACTTTTGCTTTACAAAAAGAACTCAATTTTTAGTAATTTGGATATTTATATTTTCTTTTCGAACCGTACTTTTGTTTTATGCAAAAGAACTCAATTTTTTGTAATTTAAAAATTTATATTTTATTTTGGATCCCTACTTTTGTTTTACAAAAAGAACTCAATTTTTAGTAATTTGGATATTTATATTTTCTTTTCGATCCGTTCTTCTGTTTTATGCAAAAGAACTCAATTTTTTGTAATTTCAAAATTTTATTTTAATTTGGATCCCTACTCTTTTTTTACAAAGAAAACCACAATTTTTGGTAATTTGGATATTTGTATTTTCTTCTCGATACGTACTTTTGTTTTATGCAAAAGAACTCAATTTTTTGTAATTTCAAAATTTATATTTTACTTTGGATCCTTACTTTTGTTTTACAAAAAAAAACTCAATTTTTGGTAATTTGGATATTTATATTTTATTCTCGATACGTACTTTTGTTTTATGCAAAGGAACTCAATTTCTTGTAATTTCAAAATTTTACTTTATTTTGGATCCCTACTTTTTTTTTACAAAAAAAACTCAATTTTTGGTAATTTGGATATTTATATTTTATTCTCGATATGTACTTTTGTTTTATGAAAAAGAACTCAATTTTTTGTAATTTCAAAATTTATATTTTATTTTGGATCCCTACTTTTGCTTTACAAAAAGAACTCAATTTTTACTAATTTGGATATTTATATTTTCTTTTCGATCCGTACTTTTGTTTTATGCAAAAGAACTCAATTTTTTCTAATTTCGCAATTCATATTTTATTATGGATCCCTACTTTTGTTTCACAAAAAGAACTCAATTTTTCGTAATTTGCATATTTATATTTTATTCTCGATCCGTACTTATGTTTTATGCAAAAGAACTCAATTTTTTGTAATTTCAAAATTTTATTTTATTTTGGATCCCTACTTTTGTTTTACAAAAAGAACTCAATTTTTGGTAATTAGGATATTTATATTTTATTCTCGATACGTACTTTTGTTTTATGCAAAACAACTCAATTTTTTGTAATTTCAAAATTTTATTTTATTTTGGATCCCTAATTTTTTTTTTACAAAAAAAACTCAATTTTTGGTAATTTGGATATTTATATTTTATTGTCGATACGTACTTTTCTTTTATGCAAAAGAATTCAATTTTTTGTAATTTCAAAATTTATATTTTATTTTGGATACCTACTTTTGTTTAACAAAAAGAACTCAATTTTTGGCAATTTGGATATTTATATTTTATTCTCGATACTTACTTTTGTTTTATGCTAAAGAACTCAATTTTTTGTAATTTCGCAATTGATATTTTAATTTGGATCCCTACTTTTGCATTACAAAAAGAACTCAATTTTTAGTAATTTCGCAATTTATATTTTATTTTGGATCCCTACTTTTGCTTTACAAAAAGAACTCACTTTTTAGTAATTTCGATATTTATATTTTCTTTTCGATCCGTACTTTTGCTTTATGCAAAAGAACTCAATTTTTTGTAATTTCGCAATTTATATTTTATTTTGGATCCCTACTTTTGCTTTACAAAAAGAACTCAATTTTCAGTTATTTATATTTTCTTTTCGATCCGTACTTTTGTTTTATGCAAAAGAACTCAATTTTTTGTAATTTCACAATTTATATTTTATTATGGATCCCTACTTTTGCTTTACAAAAAGAACTCAATTTTTAGTAATTTGGATATTTATATTTTCTTTTCGATCCGTACTTTTGTTTTATGCAAAAGAACTCAATTTTTTGTAATTTAAAAATTTAAATTTTATTTTGCATCCCTACTTTTGTTTTACAAAAAAAATCAATTTTTAGTAATTTGGATATTTATATTTTATTCTCGATCCGTACTTATGTTCTATGCAAAAGAACTCAATTTTTTGTAATTTCAAAATTTTATTTTATTTTGGATCCCTACTTTTTCTTTACAAAAAAAACTCAATTTTTGGTAATTAGGATATTTATATTTTATTCTCGATATGTACTTTCGTTTTATGCAAAAGAACTCAATTTTTTGTAATTTCAAAATTTATATTTTATTTTGGATCCCTACTTTTGCTTTACAAAAAGAACTCAATTTTTAGTAATTTGGATATCTATATTTTCTTTTCGATCCGTACTTTTGTTTTCTGCTAAAGAACTCAATTTTTTGTAATTTCAAAATTTATATTTTATTTTGGATCCCTACTTTTGCTTTACAAAAAGAACTCAATTTTTAGTAATTTGGATATTTATATTTTCTTTTCGATCTGTACTTTTGTTTTATACAAAAGAACTCAATTTTTTGTAATTTCGCAATTTATATTTTATTTTGGATGCCTACTTTTGTTTTACAAAACGAACTCTATTTTTGGTAATTTGGATATTTATATTTTATTCTCGATCCGTACTTTTGTTTTATGCAAAAGAACTCAATTTTTTGTAATTTCAAAATTTATATTTTATTTTGGATGCCTACTTTTGTTTTACAAAAAGAACTCAATTTTTACTAATTTGGATATTTATATTTTATTCTCGATACGTACTTTTGTTTTATGCAAAAGAACTCAATTTTTTGTAATTTCAAAATTTATAGTTTATTTTGGATCCCTACTTTTGTTTAAAAAAAGAACTCAATTTTTGGTAATTTGGATATTTATATTTTATTCTCGATACGTACTTTTGTTTTATGCAAAAGAACTCAATTTTTTGTAATTTAAAAATTTAAATTTTATTTTGGATCCCTACTTTTGTTTTACAAAAAAGAATTCAATTTTTAGTAATTTGGATATTTATATTTTCTTTTCGATCCGTTCTTTTGTTTTATGCAAAAGAACTCAATTTTTTGTAATTTCAAAATTTATATTTTATTTCGGATCCCTACTTTTGTTTTACAAAAAAACTCAATTTTTGGTAATTTGGATATTTATATTTTTTTCTCGATACGTACTTTTGTTTTATGCAAAAGAACTCAATTTTTTGTAATTTCAAAATTTTATTTTATTTTGGATCCCTACTTTTTTTTTACAAAAAAAAATCAATTTTTGGTAATTTGGATATTTATATTTTATTCTCGATACGTACTTTTGTTTTATGCAAAAGAACTCAATTTTTTGTAATTTCGCAATTTATATTTTATTTTGGATCCCTACTTTTGCTTTACAAAGAGAACTCACTTTTTAGTAATTTGGATATTTATATTTTCTTTTCGATCCGTACTTTTCTTTTATGCAAAAGAACTCAATTTTTTGTAATTTCGCAATTTATGTTTTATTTTGGATCCCTACTTTTGCTTTACAAAAAGAACTCACTTTTTAGTATTTTGGATATTTATATTTTCTTTTCGATCCGTACTTTTCTTTTACGCAAAAGAACTCAATTTTTTGTAATTTCGCAATTTATATATTATTTTGGATCCCTACTTTTGCTTTACACAAAGAACTCAATTTTTAGTAATTTGGATATTTATATTTTCTTTTCGAACCGTACTTTTGTTTTATGCAAAAGAACTCAATTGTTTGTAATTTAAAAATTTATACTTTATTTTGGATCCCTACTTTTGTTTTACAAAAAGAATTCAATTTTTAGTAATTTGGATATTTATATTTTCTTTTCGATCCGTTCTTTTGTTTTATGCAAAAGAACTCAATTTTTTGTAATTTCAAAATTTTATTTTAATTTGGATCCCTACTCTTTGTTTACAAAGAACCTCAATTTTTGGTAATTTGGATATTTATATTTTATTCTCGATACGTACTTTTGTTTTATGCAAAGGAACTCAATTTTTTGTAATTTCAAAATTTTACTTTATTTTGGATCCCTACTTTTTTTTTACAAAAAAAACTCAATTTTTGGTAATTTGGATATTTATATTTTATTCTCGATACGTACTTTTGTTTTATGGAAAAGAACTCAATTTTTTGTAATTTCAAAATTTTACTTTATTTTGGATCCCTACTTTTTTTTTACAAAAAAAACTCAATTTTTGGTAATTTGGATATTTATATTTTATTCTCGATATGTACTTTTATTTTATGAAAAAGAACTCAATTTTTTGTAATTTAGAAATTTATATTTTATTTTGGATCCCTACTTTTGCTTTACAAAAAGAACTCAATTTTTAGTAATTTGGATATTTATATTTTCTTTTCGATCCGTACTTTTGTTTTATGCAAAAGAACTCAATTTTTTGTAACTTCGCAATTTATATTTTATTATGGATCCCTACTTTTGTTTTACAAAAAGAACTCAATTTTTCGTAATTTGCATATTTATATTTTATTCTCGATCCGTACTTATGTTCTATGCAAAAGAACTCAATTTTTCGTAATTTCAAAATTTTATTTTATTTTGGATCCCTACTTTTGTTTTACAAAAAGAACTCAATTTTTGGTAATTAGGATATTTATATTTTATTCTCGATACGTAGTTTTGTTTTATGCAAAAGAACTCAATTTTTTGTAATTTCAAAATTTTATTTTATTTTGGATCCCTAATTATTTTTTTACAAAAAAAACTTAATTTTTGGTAATTTGGATATTTATATTTTATTGTCGATACGTACTTTTTTTTTATGCAAAAGAATTCTATTTTTTGTAATTTCAAAATTTATAATTTATTTTGGATGCCTACTTTTGTTTAACAAAAAGAACTCAATTTTTGGCAATTTGGATATTTATATTTTATTCTCGATACTTACTTTTGTTTTATGCAAAAGAACTCAATTTTTTGTAATTTCGCAATTGATATTTTAATTTGGATCCCTACTTTTGCATTACAAAAAGAACTCAATTTTTAGTAATTTCGCAATTTATATTTTATTTTGGATCCCTACTTTTGCTTTACAAAAAGAACTCACTTTTTAGTAATTTGGATATTTATATTTTCTTTTCGATCCGTACTTTTGTTTTATGCAAAAGAACTCAATTTTTTGTAATTTCGCAATTTATATTTTATTTTGGATCCCTACTTTTGCTTCACAAAAAGAACTCAATTTTTAGTAATTTGGATATTTATATTTTCTTTTCGATCCGTACTTTTGTTTTATGCAAAAGAACTCAATTTTTTGTAATTTCGCAATTTATATTTTATTATGGATCCCTACTTTTGCTTTACAAAAAGAACTCAATTTTTAGTAATTTGGATATTTATATTTTCTTTTCGATCCGTACTTTTGTTTTATGCAAAAGAACTCAATTTTTTGTAATTTAAAAATTTAAATTTTATTTTGCATCCCTACTTTTGTTGTACAAAAAGAACTCAATTTTTAGTAGTTTGGATATTTATATTTTATTCTCGATCCGTACTTATGTTCTATGCAAAAGAACTCCATTTTTTGTAATTTCAAAATTTTATTTTATTTTGGATCCCTACTTTTGTTTTACAAAAAGAACTCAATTTTTGGTAATTAGGATATTTATATTTTATTCTCGATGCGTACTTTTGTTTTATGCAAAAGAACTCAATTTTTTGTAATTTCAAAATTTTATTTTATTTTGGATCCCTAATTTTTTTTTTACAAAAAAAACTCAATTTCTGGTAATTTGGATATTTATATTTTATTGTCGATACGTACTTTTGTTTTATGCAAAAGAATTCAATTTTTTGTAATTTCAAAATTTATATTTTATTTTGGATGCCTACTTTTGTTTAACAAAAAGAACTCAATTTTTGGCAATTTGGATATTTATATTTTATTCTCGATACTTACTTTTGTTTTATGCAAAAGAACTCAATTTTTTGTAATTTCGCAATTGATATTTTAATTTGGATCCCTACTTTTGCATTACAAAAAGAACTCAATTTTTAGTAATTTCGCAATTTATATTTTATTTTGGATCCCTACTTTTGCTTTACAAAAAGAACTCACTTTTTAGTAATTTGGATATTTATATTTTCTTTTCGATCCGTACTTTTGTTTTATGCAAAAGAACTCAATTTTTTGTAATTTCGCAATTTATATTTTATTTTGGATCCCTACTTTTGCTTTACAAAAAGAACTCAATTTTTAGTAATTTGGATATTTATATTTTCTTTTCGATCCGTACTTTTGTTTTATGGAAAAGAACTCAATTTTTTGTAATTTAAAAATTTAAATTTTATTTTGGATCCCTACTTTTGTTTTACAAAAAGAACTCAATTTTTAGTAATTTGGATATTTATATTTTATTCTCGATCCGTACATGTGTTTTATGCAAAATAACTCAATTTTTTGTAATTTCAAAATTTTATTTTATTTTGGATCCCTACTTTTGTTTTACAAAAAGAACTCAATTTTTTGTAATTAGTATATTTATATTTTATTCTCGATACGTACTTTTGTTTTATGCAAAACAACTCAATTTTTTGTAATTTCAAAATTTATATTTTATTTTGGATCCCTACTTTTTTTTACAAAAAGAACTCAATTTTTGGTAATTTGGATATTTACATTTTATTCTCGACACGTACTTTTGTTTTATGCAAAAGAACTCAATTTTTTCCAATTTCGCAATTTATATTTTATTTTGGATCCTTACTTTTGTTTTACAAAAAGAACTCAATTTTTAGTAATTTGGATATTTATATTTTATTCTCGATTCGTACTTTTGTTTTATGCAAAAGAACTCACTTTTTTGTAATTTCAAAATTTTATTTTATTTTGGATCCCTACTTTTGTTTTACAAAAGGACCTCAATTTTTGGTAATTTGGATATTTATATTTTATTCTCGATACGTACTTTTGTTTTATGCAAAAGAACTCAATTTTTTGTAATTGCAAAATTTTATTTTATTTTGGATCCCTACTTTTGTTTTACAAAAAAAAGTCAATTTTTGGTAATTTGGATATTTATATTTTATTCTTGATACGTACTTTTGTTTTATGCAAAAGAACTCAATTTTTTGTAATTTCAAAATTTATATTTTGTTTTGGATTCCTACTTTTGTTTTACAAAAAGAACTCAATTTTTGGTAATTTGGATATTTATATTTTATTCTCGATACATACTTTTGTTTTATGCAAAAGAACTTAATTTTCTGTAATTTCACAATTTATATTTTATTTTGGATTCCTAGTTTTGTTTTACAAAAAGAACTCAATTTTTAGTAATTTTGATATTTATTTTTTATTCTCGATCCGTACTTTTGTTTTATATAAAAGAACTCAATTTTTTGTAATTTTAAGATTTTATTTTATTTTGGAACGCTACTTTTGTTTTACAAAAAGAACTCAATTTTTTGTAATTTGGATACTTATATTTTATTCTCGATACGTACTTTTGTTTTATGCAAAAAGAACTCAATTTTTGGTGATTTGGATATTTATATTTTATTCTCGATACGTACTTTTGTTTTATGCAAAAGATCTGAATTTTTTGTAATTTCAAAATTTATATTTTATTTTGGATGCCTACTTTTGTTTTACTAAAAGAACTCTATTTATACTAATTTGGATATTTATCTTTTATTCTCGATACGTACTATTGTTTCATGCAAAACAACTCAATTTTTTGTAATTTCGCAATTTATATTTTAATTTGGATCTGTTAAATAAAGACGGCAGTGTAAAAACCAAGAGGGGGGGGTGAATTGGGTTTTTAAAGAAATTTTCTTTTAAATAAATTTTCGTGTTTTGAAAAACTTTCAAAACTTGGATGTGAATTTTTCCAATCCTTTGATTAACGTCGTTGGGATTAGCAATTGTAATAATGATCCACAATTAAGAGATAAAGAGAAAGAGAAAGAACACAGAGATTTATACTGGTTCGGATTAAGCCAATCCTACATCGAGTTCCCAACCACCACAAATCCATGATGATTTTCCCCACTATCTTTAATTGAAATTACAAACACCAATTCATGCAATAACAAATAAAGATAAACGGAAACACCTCCTCGACACACTAAGGATGAAACACCTCCCTGCACACACTCGAGGATGAAACCCACCTCTCTTGACACACAAGAGATGAAACACCTCCCTTAGAACGTATCCAAGGGATGAATTTTCCCTTTACGTAAAACAATGAAAAGAATACACCTGAAATGTGCTGGATAGAAAGCTTAAGCACACATGATCACCACTTCCAAAGACTTGATCAAACTGAAGAGAGCAGGAAAGCGGCTTTGAAAAAGCTAAGGCGCAGAAACACTTTGAATATTTTGTGTTTGTTCAGATGTGTTAAACCTAAGACATTCTCTTTCATTTTATAATTCGAAAATGCTCCAAAGTTTCCATTCTTAGGTTGATTTAAAATTAATTTCGCAAAAACGACTCATTTAATCGATTATATTAAAAGCTTAATCGATTATATTATGTTTAAAAACTGGAAAACAAACATCGTCTTGATTTAATCGATTAGATTAAGGCCATAATCGATTATATTAACCCAGTAATCAATATAATCGATTATCAAAGACACTTAATCGATTATTTTGCTCGTTAAACATTTTTGATTCAAATTTTAAGTTAAATAATCGATTATCTACGTATGGTAATCGATTAAAAGCGTAGAAAAACGTTTTTGCGAGAAAACACCTTGCTCTCTTGTTTGGGAAGGTCTTGAATGGGATTTATGACTTACTCTTTTATCCAACACCCAAAACAGTAACCTTCTACCTTTGATCCTTCAGACTCTTGAGAAAATCTTCATCAATCTTCTCTCTTGAAAGCTTTGAATGCTCTTTATGCCTTTCCTTTCTTATCAAGCAACCTTCCTTTGTGAGATGGCACAAGTCTTTAATGTTGATTGAAACTTCCTAAAAACTTCATCATCAAAACCGTAGGTGTCCATAAAACTCGGACTTGAAATATGCCAACAATCTCCCCTTTTGATGATGATAAAAAGAAACCTAGAGACTTGTGATAATATCCTGAAAATCTTGAAAATAATGTATGGATATCTCCATCATAAATATTAGTCCACAAAGGAAATAAAATAGGCAGTCATATAGCATTTAAGTTTCAATTTGAATTTTGAAAAAGAGATTTCAAGGAATTAATGAGTGGAAATTATTTCTAAAAGCTCCCTTAAACTATGCTCTTAATTGTTTAAGCTATATAAGGCACTTATTTGAATTATTTCCTAAAGTTCCCTTGAAATTAATTTTCTTAAAAGCTATATTAACTAGACAGATTTTCAATCAAGACAAATATTTTCTCCCCTTTATTTTTATCATTTTCAAAAGATTACATTTTCAGAGATAATTACAGCAGAGCAAATTAATACACAGAAAATAATAGAGAGAAAAAAAACAGCATTTGGAAAATAATGAAGAACAAGCTAAGGAAAAGTGAACTTGTAGCCTATTCAGCTTCTTCACTATCTTCTTCATCTTCCTCAACATTTGCCGGCTGTTTGCCTCTCGAGGATGTTGTATTATCTTCTTCAGAGATAGTTCTTCAATTTCCATCTTTCTTTCAACTCTATACATTCTTCTATTAAGCCTTGAGAGTTGATGAGAAAGGCCTTGAAATTCCTTGGAGTGAAGATTCATCATAGAATCCATTCTTGATATGAGAAGCTCCTCCACCGATCCCGGTTGAGGTTGAAATTGAGGTGGAGGTTGAGGTTGGTCTTCATCATCTTCTTCCATGGCAGCAGCCTCCTTCTTCTCTTTGGGTAAACCTCGTTGCCTTGTTCTATGAGGCCCATATGCCTTAGAACATTTTTACCAATCTTGCTATTGCTTAGCAAAATCTGTTTATTCTCCCCTTCAAGATCAACACCTTTGTATTCTAGAATCTTAGAAACAAACACAGCATAGGGTAATGCAAAAGAGGAAAGCCTAATGGCTTTAAACATATTATCAAGGATAATTGAGGGCCAATCTATGCTCACATTATTAAGGAATCCATACATTAGAAGAATGTCTTCCTTAGTAAGTTGGGCATGATTAGTGCCTCTTGCAACTAAAATCCAAACAATAACATAATGCAACATTCTTTCATTTAACTTTACATTACCAACTTTATACAAGTTCTCAACTTGTAGGTTAGGATCCTTGCAGAATTTTCTCGAATTCTACCAACTTGTTGAAGTCCTCAAAGCCATATGTGATGTTTATGCCTTGAGTTGAGAGACCAGCCTACATTGTTCCACAAATCTTCATCAAGGAAGATCCTTACACCTTTCACTTTGGTGCTTGGACTTGCAGCTCTTGATGTCAAGTTCATGTAGAACACTCTAACCAAATCTGGGTAGAATGCCCTTCCATCTCTACAAATTTTTGTAGTCCACTTCCTACTAAAAATTCCCGAAATTGAAAACCATGAGATCTAAAAAATTCACAAGACAAGAATTTAGGGTAAGAATTTTTCTATCCTTCCACTTGTTAACAAAGGCAATTTGCGATCTTCATCCGAAATCCAACCAGCCTAGAGTTGGAGGTCTCCTTTCTTGAGAAGTCATTGGCTCCTTGCCCTTTCTCCTTGATGGCATCTTCCTTCTTCTTTGATCAGCCATTTCGGTGATATAAAAGACAAGAGAAATTGCACAACAAGATAATGGAATAACAGAGACAAAGACAGTAGAATTAAAATTCGCACAAGACAAAGAAATAACAAGTAGAAACAAAGAAGAGTGAGAGAGAGAGTGAGTGAGTCACTTTGATTCTCAAACCAGCTATTTATAGAATGAAATCCGGTCATAAAACGTTGATTTAATGAAAATATATCCGTTGGGAAACGAATATAGCCGCTTAGAAAAGACAAAACACGTGAAAACATGGCCAACGCTCGAAAATCAGATTTGCGTAAAAACACAGTAACGGTGCATTTAATCGATTATATTCTCATTTAATCGATTATTTTCCTTCAAAATTTTTCGTAAAACGAAAACCCAGTAAATTTAATCGACTATGTGCATTCCTTAATCGATTAAATTGTTCCTCAGCGATTTAATCGATTATGTCATAAACGTAATCGATTATATTGTAAAACATTTTCATAAACACCGCGTTTAATCGATTAACACACGAAACTTAATCGATTAAATACGTAAATTTTCGTAAAACGCTGAAATAACATCAAAATCAACAACAAACATTAATTAAGCAACAGATTTATCACAAACAATCCCTAGATCTCTTCTAAGCTCATAAAATCTATCTCTAGGTAAAGGTTTGGTGAAGATATCAGCTAGTTGATGTTTGGTATCTATATATTCTATAATGCAATCTCCTTTAGCTATATGATCTCTAATGAAATGGTGTCTAATTTCTATATGCTTGGTCTTAGAATGCATGATAGGGTTCCTAGTCGTTAATGGCACTAGTGTTATCACACTTAAGAGGAATATGATCTAGAAAGATATCAAAGTCTTCTAATTGCCGCTTCATCCACGTAATTTGAGCACAACAACTCCTCGCCGCTATATACTCACCTCCGTGGTTGAAAGAGCAACACCGGCCTGTTTCTTAGAATGCCATGAAACTAAGGAACATCCTAAAAGATGACATGTACCACTAGTACTCTTCCTATCTATTCTACAACCACCATAATCCGAGTCCGAAAACCTATGATACTAGGTGAGGCTCCCGAAGGGTACCATAAACCAAAGGATGTTGTTCCTCTAAGATACTTAAGGATTCTCTTAACAGCTTTTAGGTGAGACTCTCTAGGGTTGGCTTGAAACCTAGCACAAACACACACACTTTGCATTATATCAGGTCTACTAGCAGTAAGATAAAGTAACGATCCGATCATACCTCGATACCGTGTTTGATCTACCGCCTTACCGCTTAAATCTTGATCTAGATAGCAAGATGTAGCCATGGGGGTCGAGGCTTCTTTCGAGCTTTCCATTTCAAATTTCTTTAAGAGTTCCTTGCAATACTTTGTTTGACATATAAAAATACCTTTCTTTAATTGTTTGATTTGCAAGCCAAGAAAGAAATTTAGTTCTCCCATCATGGACATTTCAAACTCTCCCTCGCATATTCTTAGCAAACTCTTGGCAAAGATCATCGTTAGTTGATCCAAAAATAATATCATCAACATAAACTTGAACAATGAGAATATGTTTCTTTGATTTCTTAATAAAAAGAGTAGAATCAACTTTACCTCTTCTAAAATTATTTTCAAGTAAGAAATTACTTAACCTTTCATACCAAGATCTTGGGGCTTGTTTGAGTCCATATAAAGCTTTCTTCAACTTGTAGACATGATTAGGATTTTTGAAATCTTCAAAGCCTGGAGGTTGTTCTACATAGACTTCTTCCTTGATATACCCGCTTAGAAAAGCACTTTTTACATCCATTTGAAATAATTTGAATCCCATAATGGAGGCATATGCTAACAAAGAAGCTGGATAGCTTCAAGTCTTGCTACTCGGAGCATAGGTTTCATCATAATCTATGCCTTCTTCTTGTCTATAACCTTTTGCAACCAGCCTTGCTTTGTTCTTTGTGATGTTTCCATCTTCATCAAGCTTATTTCTAAAGACCCATCTTGTACCTATGACCTGCATATTATTAGTCTTAGGAATTAAATCCCATACCCGATTTCTTTCAAACTGATTTAGCTCTTCTTGCATTGCAATACACCAATGTTCATCCGTTAATGCTTCTTCTACATTCTTTGGTTCAACTCGTGAAACAAAAGCAACATTCATGCAGAAATTATTCATGTTCCTCCTTGTTCTTACACCCGTTGATATGTCTCCAATGACATTTTCCAAGGAAACGCTTTCTAGGTGGTCTCCATTCTTTGGTAGACTCTCATCATGAGGAGGATTCTCATCCAAACCGATTTCTTCAACGGCTTTTTCAAGAGGAGTTTCTTCTTGATGTATTCCTTCATCATCCGCAAAGAATCTTTTTGACTCAAGAGGGGTTTCCTCAAGGTCTAGATATTCATCAAAGACAACATGTATAGATTCTTCAACAGCTTAAAGTCCTCTTATTAAAAACTCTATATGCTTTACTATGCAAAGAATAACCTAAAAATGTAGCTTCATCGATTTAGCATCAAATTTTCCAAGGCTATCTTTTCCGTTATTCAAAACAAAACATTTACATCCAAAAATTTTGAAATAAGAAATATTTGGTTTTCTCCCTTGAAAAGCTCATAAGGAGTTAATTTTAAAATAGGTCTTATTAAAACTCGTTTAAAACGTGACATGCGGTACTTACTGTGATCACCCCAAAAATATTTAGGTAAATTATTTTCGCTCAACATAGTTCTTGCAAGTTCTTCCAAAGATCTATTTTTCCTTTCAACCACACCATTTTGTTGAGGTGTTCTTGGTGCCGAGAAATTATGAGAAATTCCATTTTCTTCACAAAAATTTTCAAAAGAGATATTTTGAAATTCACCGCCATGATCACTTCAGAAAAACTTGATTTTTAAATCCTTTTCATTTTGAATAACCTTGGCAAATTTTCTAAATTCTTTAAAAGCATCACTTTTAGATGAAAGAAAAAGAGTCCAAGTGAATCTAGAGTAATCATCAACAATCACAAGAGCATAATAATTGCCACCAAAACTTTTTGTTCTAGAAGGGCCAAATAAATCCATGTGCAGTAATTCTAAAGGTTTTGAAGTGGAAACAACATTTTTGGATTTAAAAGAACTTTTCGCTTGCTTCCCTTTTGACAAGCTGCACATAGTTTGTTCTTTTCAAAACCAGTTTTGGTAAACCAATCACTAACTCTTTAGATATGAGTTTACTTAGATGAGGCATATGAATGTGAGCAGCTTCTTCTATGCCATAACCATGGATCCTCTTCTTTCGCAACTAAACAAGGCAGATTATCGATGTAGATGCACAATCAATATCAACCAAATAAATGTTATTATGTCTCTTACCAATGAGGGCGATTTCACTTGAGTCCTTGTGATGAATTTTGCAAAGATCACTATCAAACGTTACCTTTAAACCTTTATCACAAAGTTGACTAATGCTTAGCAAATTGTGCTTCAATCCATCAACAAGAAGAACATCATGAATCTTTAGGGAATCTCCAACCATTCCGCTACCAATGATTTTTCCCTTATTGTTGTCACCATAGGTTACAAAACCTTGTTCTTTCTTCTTGAAGCTTTTGAATTTGCTTTTATCACCCGTCATATGCCTTGAACAACCACTATCAAGATACCATAGTGACTTTTGGACTTGGGACCAACCTGCATCATAAGAAAAATTTAGGTCCCCTAAAGTCACTTATTAGGGTCCTCATGGGTTAGAAACAGATTTTCCTTTGGGAACCCATTT
The DNA here is from genome assembly GCA_030347555.1 of Lablab purpureus. Taxonomy (NCBI): domain Eukaryota; kingdom Viridiplantae; phylum Streptophyta; class Magnoliopsida; order Fabales; family Fabaceae; genus Lablab; species Lablab purpureus. The sequence continues at coordinate 23,784,880 of CM059256.1, read as the reverse complement.
GTATCTCCCATTAGGAACACTAAAACGTTTAATATTGCATCTATTAACCGAATGACCTTTATGCATACAATAAAAACATGTAGGAACATTTGTTCTTCTTGGTATGTACGCATTTTTATAAAACTTCTTTGTAGAAACGCTTTGTTTAAAGGAATTAGAATTTTCATAAACCTTATTTGAATTAGACGATTCTCCTTTCACAAAAACAGTTTTAGTAGGTTTATGATTATACCTTAAATTATAACCAAGACCTGCTTTTTCATATAAACCTTTTTGCACTTTCAAAACATTGTTTAAATTATTATTGCCCATCGTGATTTTTGAAAGAGATGTTTCAAGATAAGAAACCTTGTTAGCAAGAACACTACAATTTTCGCAAACAGAATTTTTGTTTTGCATTTGCAAGGGATTTTTGCATTTTCCAAATCATCCTTTAAAACAATTTTCTCTTGTTCCAAATCTGAAATTTTCTTTTCAAGACTCTTGTAGTCATTTTTTAATTTATTGTGAAAGAGAGTTAATTTTTCAGATTTTTCACATAATTCCAAAACTCTTCAAGCAAATCATCATAATTATTTGGAAGGCCGTAATCACTTACCTTGCTACATGTGGATTCGGCATCATCATCATCATTCGCCATAAGACGATATTGGCTTCTTCCTCTCGATTCACTTGCACTAGAAGAACTCACGCCATTATCTTCCCATGCGATGTATGCCTTCTTTTTCTTTTGTCAAAAGGCTTCTTGTATTTCTTTGCCTTTTCCTCATCCTTCTTGATGTGGGGCAATCCGTCTTCAAGTGTCCCCTTTTTCCACAACCATAGCATTTAAAATTATCAAGAGAATTTAGGTTTTCAGTTTTCTTACCTTTCTTGAAATTCCCTTTGTTCTTGTTCTTGATGAACTTTTTGTACTTTTTGACAAACAAGCTTATGTCACTGCATTCAAGATCATCATCCGTGTCACTACTCTCATCTTTGTGGGATTCCGCTTTAAGAGCAACACCTTTTCTTTTGACTTCTTCTTCTTCTCCTTTGAAGCGTCCAAGTTCCATTTCATGTTCTCTGAGTTTCCCGAAAAGAGTTGTCATGTTCATGTTTGACAGGTTCTTTGATTCCGTGATGGCCGTCACTTTAGGTTGCCAAGTCCTGTCCAAAGATTTCAAAATTTTGACATTTAATTCTTCAGTATCGAATTTCTTACCTAATGCCTTGAGATGATTTACGATGTGAGTAAATCTCTTTTGTACGTCGCATATGGTTTCTCCTTTGCTCATACGGAACATTTCATATTCCTGAATCAAGGTGTTCTTCCTTGATCGTTTCACTTCTTCCGTGTTGGCATATTTCAAGTCCAGAGTTTTATGGACACCTACAGTTTTGATGATGAAGTTTTTAGGAAGTTTCAATCAACATTAAAGACTTGTGCCATCTCACAAAGGAAGGTTGCTTGATAAGAAAGGAAAGGCATAAAGAGCATTCAAAGCTTTCAAGAGAGAAGATTGATGAAGATTTTCTCAAGAGCTGAAGGATCAAAGGTAGAAGGTTCTGTTTTGGGTGTTGGATAAAAAGAGTAAGTCATAAATCCCATTCAAGACCTTCCCAAACAAGAGAGCAAGGTGTTTTCTCGCAAAAACGTTTTTCTACGCTTTTAATCGATTACCATACGTAGATAATAGATTATTTAACTTAATATTTGAATCAAAATTGTTTAACGAGCAAAATAATCGATTAAGTGTCTTTGATAATCGATTATATTGATGTCTGGGTTAATATAATCGACATGGCCTTAATCTAATCGACAAATCGACAATATTTGTTTTCCAGTTTTTAAACATGATATAATCGATTAAGCTTTTAATATAATCGATTAAATGAGTCGTTTTTGCGAAATCAATTCCAAATCAACCTAAGAATGGAAACTTTGGAGCATTTTCGAATTATAAAATAAAAGAGAATGTCTTAGGTTTAACACATCCGAACAAACACAAAACATTCAAAGTGTTTCGCGCCTTAGCTTTTCTCAAAGCCGCTTCCCGCTTCTCTTCAGCTTGATCAAGTCTTTGAAGTGGTGATCATTGTGCTTAAGCTTTCTATCCAAAGACATTTCGTGTGTATTCTTTTACCGCTTTCTCAGAAAGGGAAAATTCATCCCTTGATCTGCTCTAAGGGAGGTGTTTCATCTCTAGGTGTCAAGAGAGGTGGGTTTCATCCTCGCGTGTCCGGGAGGTGTTTCATCTCTGTGTGTCAAGAGAGGTGGGTTTCATCCTCGTGAGTCTGGGAGGTGTTTCATCCTCAGTGTGTCTGAGGAGGTGTTTCATCTCTTGTGTGTCAAGAGAGGTGGGTTTCATCCTTAGTGTGTCTGAGGAGGTGTTTCATCCTTAGTGTGTCTGAGGAGGTGTTTCCGTTTATCTTTATTTGTTATTGCATGAATTGGTGTTTGTAATTTCATTTAAAGATAGTGGGAAAATCATCACGGATTTGTGGTGGTTGGGAACTGGATGTAGGATTGGCTTAATCCGAACCAAGTATAAATCTCTCGTGTTCTTCTCTTTCTCTTTATCTCTTAATTGTGGATCATTATTACAATTGCTAATCCCAACAAGCAAGTAATCAAAGGATTGGAAAATTCACATCCAAGTTTTTGAAAGTTTTTCAAAACCTGAAAATTTATTTAAAAGAGAAAATTTCTTTAAAAACCCAATTCACTCCCCCCTCTTGGTTTTTACACTGCCGTCTTTATTTAACAATTGGCCTCAGAGCTGGTTTTTGAAAGTTATTCAAAAACAAGATCCTTATGGCGCATAAAAATCAAACTTTTTGCCGAAGGTGCATCTATTCATAGACCACCACTTTTTACAGGTGAAAACTATCCTTTTGGAAAAAGAGGATGGAAATTTTTCTAAGGTCTAATGATCAAGGCGTTTGGGATGTCGTTGTAAATGGTCCATTTATTCCTATGGTTGTTGTTGAAGAAGCGCAGGTACCTAAGAAGAAAGCAAATTGGAGCAAGGACGAATACAACCATAATCAATGCGACATAAGAGCATGTAACATGATAGCATCCGCCTTAACCATTGATGAGTTTTACAGGTTATCGGATTGCACAATCGCAAAGGAGATGTGGGACACTCTAGAAGTCACACATGAAGGAACTGAAGAAGTGAAACGATCAAGGAAGAACACCTTGATTCAGGAATATGAAATGTTCCAGTATGAGCAAAGGAGAAACCATATGCGACGCATAAAAGAGATTTACTCACATCGTAAATCATCTCAAGGCATTAGGTAAGAAATTCGACATCGAAGAATTAAATGTCAAAATTTTGAAATCTTTGGACAGGACTTGGCAACCTAAAGTGACTGGCCATCACTGAATCAAAGAACTCATCAAACATGAACATGACAACTCTCTTCTGAAAGCTCAGAGAACATGAAATGGAACTTGGACGCTTCAAAGGAGAAGAAGAAGACGCCAAGAGAAAAGGCATTGCTCTTAAAGCTGTAATCCGACAAAGAGGAGAGTAAGTGATACTAATGATTCAGAAGACGATGATCTTGATAAATTTGTAAAGAAATACAAAAAGTTCATCAAGAAGAAAGGCAACCATAAGAAAGGTAAGAAATTTGAAAATTCAAATTCTAACGATAATTATAAATGTTATGGTTGTGGCAAAAGGGGCACATGAGAGCAGATTGTCCGAATTCCAAGAAACCTCGAAGAAAGGGAAAAGAAAAGTAAGAAGTTCTTCAAAAAGAAGAAGAGAGCATATATTGCTTGGGACGACAATGAAGTGAGTTCTTCCAAGGTTCAAGTGAATCGAAGAAGAAGCAAACATTTGTCTCATGGCAGTATGATGATGTGGAATCCACGTGCAAATGAGGTAAGCGATTCCGATCTCCCTAATGATTATGATGAATTGCTTGAAGAATTTCTTAGCCTTTGTAAAAATCTGAAAAGCTTTCTTCGGTTTATAATAAATTGAAAAATGATTATAAGATTCTTGAAAAGAAAATTATTGATTTGGAAGAAGAAAACAAGCGTTTTGAAAGATGATTTGGAAACAAATGAAAATCCCTTGCAAATGCAAAACCAAAATTCCTATTTGTGAAAATTGTAGTGTTCTTGCAAACAAGGTTTCTTATCTTGAAACATCTCTTTCAAAAATCACGATGGGCAATAATAATTTAAATAATGTTTTGAAAGTGCAAAAGGTTTATATGAAAAGGTGTCTTGGTTATAATTTCGTGTATAATCATAAACCTACTAAAACTGTTTTTGTGAAAGGAGAATCGTCTAATTCAAATAAGGTTTTTGAAAATTCTAATTCCTTTAAACAAAACGTGTCTACAAAGAAGTTTTATAAAAATGCATATGTTTCAAGGAAAACAAATGTTCCTACATGTTTTTACTGTATGCATAAAGGTCATTCTGTTAATAGATGCAATATTAAACGTTTTAGTGTTCCTAATGGGAGATACAAATGGGTTCCCAAAGGAAAAATTGTTTCTAACCCATGAGGACCCTAATAAGTGATTTTAGGGAACCGTAACTTTTCTTGTTTATATTGCAGTCTGGTTCCATATCCAAAAGGCCTCTTTGGTGATGAGTTAGCAAGTGATCAAGATTATGAAGGAAGGCACAAAAACATCAACAAGTTGGCATATTTACCAATCTTTTATCTCAAGTAAGATTTTATGAGCTTAGAAAGGATCCAGGTAAGTATTGTTGTTGATTTTGATGTTATTTCAGCTGCTTTACTTAAAATTTACGTATTTAATCGATTAAGTTTCGTGTGTTAATCGATTAAACGCGTGTTTATGAAAATGTTTTACAATATAATCGACACGCTTATGACATAATCGACTAAATCGCTGAGAGCAATTTAATCGATTAAGGAATGCACATAATCGATTAAATTTCTGGGTTTTCGTTTTCTGAAAATTTTGAAGGAAAATAATCGATTAAATGAGAATATAATCGATTAAATGCACCGCTCGTGTTTTTCTCGCAAATCTGATTTTCGAACGCTGGCCATGTTTTCACGTGTTTTGTCTTTTCTAAACGGCTATATTCGCTCCCAACGGATATATTTTCATTAAATCAACGCTTTATGACCCGGATTTCATTCTATAAATAGCTGGTTTGAGAATCAAAGTGACTCACTCACTCTCTCTCACTCTTGTCGCTTCTCGCCGTTATTTGCTCGTCTTGTGCGAATTTTAATTCTCTCGTGCTGTCTCTCGTTATTCCATTATCTTGTCAGTGCAATTTCTCTTGTCTTTTATATCACCGAAATGGCCGATCAAAGAAGAAGGAAGATGCCATCAAGGAGAAAGGGCAAGGAGCCAATGACTTCTCAAGAAAGGAGACCTCCAACTCTAGCCGGTTGGATTTCAGATGAAGATCTCGCAAATTGCCTTTGTTAACAAGTGGAAGGATAGAAAAATTCTTACCCCTAAATTCTTGTCTTGTGAATTTTTTAGATCTCATGGTTTTCAATTTCAGGAATTTTTAGTAGGAAGTGGACTACAAAAATTTGTAGAGATGGAAGGGGCATTCTACCCGCATTTGGTTAGAGTGTTCTACATGAACTTGACATCAAGAACTGCAAGTCCAAGCACCAAAGTGAAAGGTGTAAGGATCTTCCTTGATGAAGATTTGTGGAACAATGTAGCTGGTCTCTCAACTCAAGGCATAAACATCACATATGGCTTTGAGGACTTCAACAAGTTGGTAGAATTCAGAAAATTCTGCAAGGATCCTAACCTACAAGTTGAGAACTTGTATAAAGTTGGTAATGTAAAGTTAAATGAAAGAATGTTGCATTATGTTATTGTTGGATTTTAGTTGCAAGAGGCACTAATCATGCCCAACTTACTAAGGAAGACATTCTTCTAATGTATGGATTCCTTAATAATGTGAGCATAGATTGGCCCTCAATTATCCTTGATAATATGTTTAAAGCCATTAGGCTTTCCTCTTTTGCATTACCCTATGCCGTGTTTGTTTCTAAGATTCTAGAATACAAAGGTGTTGATCTTGAAGGGGAGAATAAACAGATTTTGCTAAGCAATAGCAAGATTGGTAAAAATGTTCTAAGGCATATGGGCCTCATAGAACAAGGCAACAGGTTTACCCAAAGAGAAGAAGGAGCCGCTGCCATGGAAGAAGATGATGAAGACCAACCTCAACCTCCACCTCAATTTCAACCTCAACCAGGATCGCTGGAGGAGCTTCTCATATCAAGAATGGATTCTATGATGAATCTTCACTCCAAGGAATTTCAAGGCCTTTCTCATCAACTCTCAAGGCTTAATAGAAGGATGTATAGAGTTGAAAGAAAGATGAACATTGAAGAAATATCTCCCGAAGAAGATAATACAACATCCTCAAGAGGCAAACAACCAACCAATGTTGAGGAAGATGAAGAAGATAGTGAAGAAACCGAATAGGCTACAAGTTCACTTTTCCTTAGCTTGTTCTTCATTATTTTCCAAATGCTGTATTTTTTTCTCTCTATTATTTTCTCGTGTATTAATTTGCTTCTCGCTGTAATTATCTCCGAAAATGTAATCTTTTTGAAAATGATAAAAATAAAGGGGGAGAAAATATTTGTCTTGATTGAAAATCTGTCTAGTTAATATAGCTTTTAAGAAAATTAATTTCAAGGGAACTTTAGGAAATAATTCAAATAAGTGCCTTATATAGCTTAAACAATTAAGAGCATAGTTTAAGGGGGAGCTTTTAGAAATAATTTCCACTCATTAATTCCTTGAAATCTCTTTTTCAAAATTCAAATTGAAACTTAAATGCTATATGACCGCCTATTTTATTTCCTTTGTGGACTAATATTTATGATGGAGATATCCATACATTATTTTCAAGATTTTCAGGATATTATCACAAGTCTCTAGGTTTCTTTTTATCATCATCAAAAAGGGGAGATTGTTGGCATATTTCAAGTCCGTAGTTTTATGGACACCTACAGCTTTGATGATGAAGTTTTTAGGAAGTTTCAATCAACATTAAAGACTTGTGCCATCTCACAAAGGAAGGTTGCTTGATAAGAAAGGAAAGGCATAAAGAGCATTCAAAGCTTTCAAGAGAGAAGATTGATGAAGATTTTCTCAAGAGCCGAAGGATCAAAGGTAGAAGGTTCTGCTTTGGGTGTTGGATAAAAAGAGTAAGTCATAAATCCCATTCAAGACCTTCCCAAACAAGAGAGCAAGGTGTTTTCTCGCAAAAACGTTTTTCTACGCTTTTAATCGACTACTATACGTAGATAATCGATTATTTAACTTAAAATTTGAATCAAAAATGTTTAACGAGCAAAATAATCGACTAAGTGTCTTTGATAATCGATTATATTGATTCTGGGTTAATATAATCGACTATGGCCTTAATCTAATCGATTAAATCGCACAATATTTGTTTTCCAGCTTTTTAAACATGATATAATCGATTAAGCTTTTAATATAATCGATTAAATGAGTCGCTTTTGTGAAATCAATTCTAAATCAACCTAAGAATGGAAACTTTGGAGCATTTTCGAATTATAAAATGAAAGAGAATGTCTTAGGTTTAACACATCCGAACAAACACAAAACATTCAAAGTGTTTCGCGCCTTAGCTTTTTCAAAGCCGCTTCCCGCTTCTCTTCGCTTGATCAAGTCTTTGGAAGTGGTGATCATTGTGCTTAAGCTTTCTATCCAAAGCACATTTCAGGTGTATTCTTTTACTGTTTTTCTCTAAAGGGAAAATTCATCCCTTGATCCGCTCTAAGGGAGGTGTTTCATCTCTAGTGTGTCAAGAGAGGTGGGTTTCATCCTCAGTGTGTCTGGGGAGGTGTTTCATCCTCAGTGTGTCTGGGGAGGTGTTTCATCTCTTGTGTGTCAAGAGAGGTGGGTTTCATCCTCGAAGATGTCTCGGGGAGGTGTTTCATCCTCGCAGTGCTGCGGGGAGGTGTTTCATATCTCTGTGTGTCAAGAGAGGTGGGTTTCATCCTTAGTGTGCCTAAGGAGGTGTTTCATCTCTTAGTGTGTCTAAGGAGGTGCTTCGCTTATCTTTATTTGTTACTGCATGAATTGGTGTTTGTAATTTCATTTAAAGATAGTGGGGAAAATCATCACGATTTGTGGTGGTTGGGAACTCGATGTAGGATTGGCTTAATCCGAACCAGATAAATCTCTGTGTTCTTCTCTTCTCTTTATCTCTTAATTGTGGATCATTATTACAATTGCTAATCCCAACAGCGCTAATCAAAGGATTGGAAAATTCACATCCAAGCTTTTGAAAGTTTTCAAAACTCGAAAATTTATTTAAAAGAGAAAATTTCTTTAAAAACCCAATTCACTCCCTCTTGGTTTTACATATCGCCGTCTTTATTTAACATTCCGTTCCTTCATGTGTGACTTCTAGAGTGTCCCACATCTCCTTTGCAGTTGTGCAATCCGATAACCTGTAAAACTCATCAATGGTTAAGGCAGATGCTATCATGTTACATGCTCTTATGTCGCATTGATTCTGGTTGTATTCGTCCTTGCTCCAATTTGCTTTCTTCTTAGGTACCCGCGCTTCTTCAACAACAACCATAGGAATAAATGGACCATTTACAACAAGCATCCCAAACGCCTTGATCATTAGACCTTAGAAAATTTCCATCCTCTTTTTCCAAAAAGGATAGTTTTCACCTGTAAAAGTGGTGGTCTATGAATAGATGCACCTTCAAAGAAAAGTTTGATTTTTGTTCGCCATAAGGATCTTGTTTTTGAATAACTTTCAAAAACCAGCTCTGAGGCCAATTGTTAAATAAAGACTAGCAGTGTAAAAACCAAGAGGGGGGTGAATTGGGTTTTTAAAGAAATTTTCTCTTTAAATAAATTTTCGTGTTTTGAAAACTTTCAAAACTTGGATGTGAATTTTTCCAATCCTTTGATTAACGCTGTTGGGATTAGCAATTGTAATAATGATCCACAATTAAGAGATAAAGAGAAAGAGAAAGAACACAGAGATTTATACCGGTTCTGATTAAGCCAATCCTACATCCAGCCTCCCAACCACCACAAATCCGTGATGATTTTCCCCACTATCTTTAATTGAAATTACAAACACCAATTCATGCAATAACAAATAAAGATAAACTGAAACACCTCCTCGCACACACTAAGGATGAAACACCTCCCTGCACACACCGAGGATGAAACCCACCTCTCTTGACACACAAGAGATGAAACACCTCCCTTAGAACGGATCCAAGGGATGAATTTTCCCTTTACGTAAAAACAAGAAAAGAATACACCTGAAATGTGCTGGATAGAAAGCTTAAGCACAATGATCACCACTTCCAAAGACTTGATCAAACCGAAGAGAGCAGGAAAGCGGCTTTGAAAAAGCTAAGGCGCAGAAACACTTTGAATATTTTGTGTTTGTTCAGATGTGTTAAACCTAAGACATTCTCTTTCATTTTATAATTCGAAAATGCTCCAAAGTTTCCATTCTTAGGTTGATTTAAAATTAATTTCGCAAAACGACTCATTTAATCGATTATATTAAAAGCTTAATCGATTATATCATGTTTAAAAACTGGAAAACAAATATCGTCTTGATTTAATCGATTAGATTAAGGCCATAATCGATTATATTAACCTGTAATCAATATAATCGATTATCAAAGACACTTAATCGATTATTTTGCTCGTTAAACATTTTTGATTCAAATTTTAAGTTAAATAATCGATTATCTACGTATGGTAATCGATTAAAAGCGTAGAAAAAACGTTTTTGCGAGAAAACACCTTGCTCTCTTGTTTGGGAAGGTCTTGAATGGGATTTATGACTTACTCTTTTATCCAACACCCAAAACAGAACCTTCTACCTTTGATCCTTCAGCTCTTGAGAAAATCTTCATCAATCTTCTCTCTTGAAAGCTTTGAATGCTCTTTATGCCTTTCCTTTCTTATCAAGCAACCTTCCTTTGTGAGATGGCACAAGTCTTTAAAGTTGATTGAAACTTCCTAAAAACTTCATCATCAAAACTGTAGGTGTCCATAAAACTCTGGACTTGAAATATCCCAACAGGATCCCTACTTTTGCTTTACAAAAAGAACTCAATTTTTAGTAATTGAAATATTTATATTTTCTTTTTGATCCGTACTTTTGTTTTATGCAAAAGAACTCAATTTTTTGTAATTTGGAAATTTAAATTTTATTTTGGATCCCTTCTTTTGGTTTACAAAAAGAACTCAATTTTTAGTAATTTGGATATTTATATTTTATTTTGGATCCCTTCTTTTGTTTTACAAAAAGAACTCAATTTTTTGTAATTTCAAAATTTATATTTTATTTTGGATCCCTACATTTGTTTTACAAAAAAGAACTCTATTTTTAGTAATTTGGATATTTATATTTTATTCTCGATCCGTACTTTTGTTTTGTGCAAAAGAACTCAATTTTTTGTAATTTCTAAATTTGTATTTTATTTTAGATCCCTACTTTTGTTTTACAAAAAGAACTCAATTTTTGGTAATTTGGATATTTATATTTTATTCTCGATACATACTTTTGTTTTATGCAAAAGAACTAATTTTTTTGTAATTTCGCAATTTATATTTTATTTTGGATCCCTACTTTTGTTTTACAAAAAGAACTCAATTTTTAGTAATTTGGATATTTATATTTTATTCTTGATTCGTACTTTTGTTTTATGCAAAAGAACTCAATTTTTTGTAATTTAAAAATTTAAATTTTATTTTGGATCCCTACTTTTGTTTTACAAAAAAGAATTCAATTTTTAGTAATTTGGATATTTATATTTTCTTTTCGATCCGTTCTTTTGTTTTATGCAAAAGAACTCAATTTTTTGAAATTTCAAAATTTTATTTTATTTTGGATCCCTACTTTTTTTTTACAAAAAAAAAACTCAATTTTTGGTAATTTGGATATTTGTATTTTATTCTCGATACCTACTTTTGTTTTATGCAAAAGAACTCAATTTTTTGTAATTTCAAAATTTATATTTTATTTTGGATCCCTACTTTTGTTTTACAAAAAACACTCAATTTTTGGTAATTTGGATATTTATATTTTATTCTCGATACATACTTTTGTTTTATGCAAAAGAACTCAATTTTTTGTAATTTCAAAATTTATATTTTATTTTGGATCCCTACTTTTGCTTTACAAAAAGAACTCAATTTTTAGTAATTTTGATATTTATATTTTCTTTTCGATCCGTACTTTTGTTTTATGCAAAAGAACTCAATTTTTTGTAATTTCGCAATTTATATTTTATTTTGGATCCCTACTTTTGCTTTACAAAAAGAACTCAATTTTTAGTAATTTGGATATTTATATTTTCTTTTCGATCCGTACTTTTGTTTTATGCAAAAGAACTCAATTTTTTGTAATTTCAAAATTTATATTTTATTTTGGATCCCTACTTTTGTTTTACAAAAAGAACTCAATTTTTGGTAATTTGGATATTTATATTTTATTCTCGATACGTACTTTTGTTTTATGGAAAAGAACTCAATTTTTTGTAATTTCAAAATTTATATTTTATTTTGGATCCCTACTTTTTTTTACAAAAAGAACTCAATTTTTGGTAATTTGGATATTTATATTTTATTCTCGATACGTACTTTTGTTTTATACAAAAGAACTCAATTTTTTGTAATTTCGCAATTTATATTTTATTTTGGATCCCTACTTTTGTTTTACAAAAAGAAATCAATTTTTAGTAATTTGGATATTTATATTTTATTCTCGATTCGTACTTTTGTTTTATGCAAAAGAACTCAATTTTTTGTAATTGCAAAATTTTATTTTATTTTGGATCCCTACTTTTGTTTTAAAAAAAAACCCAATTTTTGGTAATTTGGATATTTATATTTTATTCTCGATACGTACTTTTGTTTTATGCAAAAGAACTCAATTTTTTGTAATTTCAAAAATTTTATTTTATTTTGGATCCCTACTTTTGTTTTACAAAAAAAAATCAATTTTTGGTAATTTGGATATTTATATTTTATTCTCGATACGTACTTTTGTTTTATGCAAAAGAACTCAATTTTTTGTAATTTCAAAATTTATATTTTATTTTGGATGCCTACTTTTGTTTTACAAAAAGAACTCAATTTTTGGCAATTTGGATATTTATATTTTATTCTCGATACGTACTTTTGTTCTATGCAAAAGAACTCAATTTTTTGTAATTTCGCAATTGATATTTTAATTTTGATCCCTACTTTTGCATTACAAAAAGAACTCAATTTTTAGTAATTTGGCTATTTATATTTTCTTTTCGATCCGTACTTTTGTTTTATGCAAAAGATGTTGGCATATTTCAAGTCCAGAGTTTTGTGGAGACCTACAGTTTTGGTGATGAAGTTTTTAGGAAGTTTCAATCAACATTAAAGACTTGTGCCATCTCACGAAGGAAGGTTGCTTGATAAGAAAGGAAAGGCATAAAGAGCATTCAAAGCTTTCAAGAGAGAAGATTGATGAAGATTTTCTCAAGAGCTAAAGGATCAAAGGTAGAAGGTTCTGTTTTGGGTGTTGGATAAAAAGAGTAAGTCATAAATCCCATTCAAGACCTTCCCAAACAAGAGAGCAAGGTGTTTTCTCGCAAAAACGTTTTTCTACGCTTTTAATCGATTACCATACGTAGATAATCGATTATTTAACTTAAAAATTATTTTAAAAATGTTTAACGAGCAAAATAATCGATTAAGTGTCTTTGATAATCGATTATATTGATTCTGGGTTAATATAATCGATTATGGCCTTAATCTAATCGATTAAATCAAACGATATTTGTTTTCCAGCTTTTAAACATGATATAATCGATTAAGCTTTTAATATAATCGATTAAATGAGTCGTTTTGCGAAATTAATTTTAAATCAACCTAAGAATGGAAACTTTGGAGCATTTTCGAATTATAAAATGAAAGAGAATGTCTTAGGTTTAACACATCCGAACAAACACAAAATATTCAAAGTGTTTCGCGCCTTAGCTTTTTCAAAGCCGCTTCCCGCTCTCTTCGCTTTGATCAAGTCTTTGAAGTGGTGATCATTGTGCTTAAGCTTTCTATCCAAAGACATTTCAGGTGTATTCTTTTACTGCTTTTCAGAAGGGAAAATTCATCCCTTGATCCGTTCTAAGGAAGGTGTTTCATCTCTTGTGTGTCAAGAGAGGTGGGTTTCATCCTCGCAGTGTCCGGGAGGTGTTTCATCCTTAGTGTGTCCGAGGAGGTGTTTCCGCTTATCTTTATTTGTTATTGCATGAATTGGTGTTTGTAATTTCATTTAAAGATAGTGGGAAAATCATCACTGGATTTGTGGTGGTTGGGAACCGGATGTAGGATTGGCTTAATCCGAACCAAGTATAAATCTCTGTGTTCTTTCTCTTTCTCTTTATCTTTTAATTGTGGATCATTATTACAATTGCCAATCCCAACAAGTCAGTTAATCAAAGGATTGAAAAAAATTCACATCCAAGTTTTTGAAAGTTTTTCAAAACCTCGAAAATTTATTTAAAAAGAAAATTTCTTTAAAACCCAATTCACCCCCTCTTGGTTTTTACACGCTTGTCTTTATTTAACAATTGGTATCAGAGCTGGTTTTTTAAAGTTATTCAAAAACAAGATCCTTATGGCAGCATAAAATCAAACTTTTGTTGAAGGTGCATCTATTCATAGACCACCACTTTTTACAGTGAAAACTATCCTTTTGGAAAAAGAGGATGGAAATTTTTCTAAGGTCTAATGATCAAGGCGTTTGGGATGTCTGTTGTAAATGGTCCATTTATTCCTATGGTTGTTGTTGAAGAAGCGCAGGTACCTAAGAAGAAAGCAAATTGGAGCAAGGACGAATACAACCAAAATCAATGCGACATAAGGGCGTGTAACATGATAGCATCTGCCTTAACCATTGATGAGTTTTACAGGTTATCGGATTGCACTACTGCAAAGGAGATGTGGGACACTTTAGAAGTCACACATGAAGGAATGGAAGAAGTGAAACGATCAAGGAAGAACACCTTGATTCAGGAATATGAAATGTTCCGTATGAGCAAAGGAGAAACCATATGCGACGTACAAAAGAGATTTACTCATATCGTAAATCATCTCAAGGCATTAGGTAAGAAATTCGATACTGAAGAATTAAATGTCAAAATTTTGAAATCTTTGGACAGGACTTGGCAACCTAAAGTGACGGCCATCACAGGAATCAAAGAACCTGTCAAACATGAACATGACAACTCTCTTCGGGAAACTCAGAGAAGATGAAATGGAACTTGGATGCTTCAAAGGAGAAGAAGAAGAAGTCAAAAGAAAAGGTGCTGCTCTTAAAGCGGAATCCCACAAAGATGAGAGTAGTGACACGGATGATGATCTTGAATGCAGTGACATAAGCTTGTTTGTCAAAAGTACAAAAGTTCATCAAGAACAAGAACAAAGGGAATTACAAGAAAGGTAAGAAAACCGAAAACCTAAATTCTCTTGATAATTTTAAATGCTATGGTTGTGGAAAAAGGGGACACTTGAAGTCGGATTGCCCCAACATCAAGAAGGATGAGGAAAAGGCAAAGAAATACAAGAAGCCTTTTGACAAAAAGAAAAAAAAGGCATACATCGCGTGGGAAGATAATGACGTGAGTTCTTCTAGTGCAAGTGAATCAGAAGAAGAAGCTAATATCTGTCTCATGGCGGATGATGATGATGATGCCGAATCCACATGTAGCAAGGTAAGTGATTCTGGCCTTCCAAATAACTATGATGATTTGCTTGAAGAGTTTTTGGAATTATGTGAAAAATCTGAAAAATTAACTTTCTTTCACAATAAATTAAAAAATGACTACAAGAGTCTTGAAAAGAAAATTTCAGATTTGGAACAAGAGAAAATCGTTTTAAAGGATGATTTGAAAACAGCGCTTATCCCTTGCAAATGCAAAACGAAAATTCCTATTTGTGAAAATTGTAACGTTCTTGCAAACAAAGTTTCTTATCTTGAAAAGTCTCTTTCAAACATTACAACGGGTAATAAAAACTTAAATAATGAAAATCTGTTTCTAACCCATGAGGACCCTAATAAGTGACTTTAGGGGACCTAAATTTTTTTCTTATGATGCAGGTTGGTCCCAAGTACAAAAAGTCACTATGGTATCTTGATAGTGGTTGTTCAAGGCACATGACGGGTGATAAAAGCAAATTCAAAAGCTTCAAGAAGAAAGAACAAGGTTTTGTAACCTATGGTGACAACAATAAGGGAAAAATCATTGGTAGCGGAATGGTTGGAGATTCCCTAAAGATTCATGATGTTCTTCTTGTTGATGGATTGAAGCACAATTTGCTAAGCATTAGTCAACTTTGTGATAAAGGTTTAAAGGTAACGTTTGATAGTGATCTTTGCAAAATTCATCACAATGACTCAAATGAAATCGCCCTCATTGGTAAGAGACATAATAACATTTATTTGATTGATATTGATTGTGCATCTACATCTAATAATCTGCCTTGTTTAGTTGCGAAAGAAGAGGATCCATGGTTATGGCATAGAAGAGCTGCTCACATTCATATGCCTCATCTAAGTAAACTCATATCTAAAGAGTTAGTGATTGGTTTGCCAAAACTGGTTTTTGAAAAGAACAAACTATGTGCAGCTTGTCAAAAAGGGAAGCAAACGAAAAGTTCTTTTAAATCTAAAAATGTTGTTTCCACTTCAAAACCTTTAGAATTACTGCACATGGATTTATTTGGTCCCTCTAGAACAAAAAGTTTTGGTGGCAATTATTATGCTCTTGTGATTGTTGATGATTACTCTAGATTCACTTGGACTCTCTTTCTTTCATCTAAAAGTGATGCTTTCAAAGAATTTAGAAAATTTGCCAAGGTTATTCAAAATGAAAAAGATTTGAAAATCAAGTTTTTACGAAGTGATCATGGCGGTGAATTTCAAAATATTTCTTTTGAAAATTTTTGTGAAGAAAATGGAATTTCTCATAATTTTTCAGCACCAAGAACACCTCAACAAAATGGTGTGGTTGAAAGGAAAATAGATCTTTGGAAGAACTTGCAAGAACTATGTTGAACGAAAATAATTTACCTAAATATTTTTGGGTCGATGCCGTAAGTACCGCATGTCACGTTTTAAACAGAGTTTTAATAAGACCTATTTTAAAATTAACTCCTTATGAGCTTTTCAAAGGGAGAAAACCAAATATTTCTTATTTCAGAATTTTTGGATGTAAATGTTTTGTTTTGAATAACGGAAAAGATAGCCTTGGGAAATTTGATGCTAAATCTGATGAAGCTACATTTTTAGGTTATTCTTTGCATAGTAAAGCATATAGAGTTTTTAATAAGAGGACTTTAACCATTGAAGAATCTATACATGTTGTCTTTGATGAATATCTAGACCTTGAGGAAACCCCTCTTGAGTCAAAAAGATTCTTTGCAGATGATGAAGGAGTACATCAAGAAGAAACTCCTCTTGAAGAAGCCGTTGAAGAAATCAGCTTGATGAGAATCCTTCTCATGATGAGAGTCTACCAAAAGAATGGAGACCACCTAGAAACGTTTCCTTGGAAAATGTCATTGGAGACATATCAACAGGTGTAAGAACAAGGAGGAATATGAATAATTTCTGCATGAATGTTGCTTTTGTTTCACAGAGTTGAACCGAAGAATGTAGAAGAAGCATTGACGGATGAACATTGGTGTATTGCAATGCAAGAAGAGCTAAATCAGCTTTGAAAGAAATCGGTATGGGATTTAATTCCTAAGACTAATAATATGCAGGTCATAGGTACAAGATGGGTCTTTAGAAATAAGCTTGATGAAGATGGAAACATCACAAAGAACAAAGCAAGGCTGGTTGCAAAAGGTTATAGACAAGAAGAAGGCATAGATTATGATGAAACCTATGCTCCAAGTAGCAAGACTTGAAGCTATCCGCTTGTTGTTAGCATATGCCTCCATTATGGGATTCAAATTATTTCAAATGGATGTAAAAAGTGCTTTTCTAAACGGATATATCAAGGAAGAAGTCTATGTAGAACAACCTCCAGGCTTTGAAGATTTCAAAAATCCTAATCATGTCTACAAGTTGAAGAAAGCTTTATATGGACTCAAACAAGCCCCAAGATCTTGGTATGAAAGGTTAAGTAATTTCTTACTTGAAAATAGTTTTAGAAGAGGTAAAGTTGATTCTACTCTTTTATTAAGAAATCAAAGAAACATATTCTCATTGTTCAAGTTTATGTTGATGATATTATTTTTGGATCAACTAACGATGATCTTTGCCAAGAGTTTGCTAGAAATATGCAGGAGAGTTTGAAATGTCCATGATGGGAGAACTAAATTTCTTTCTTGGCTTGCAAATCAAACAATTGAAGAAAGGTATTTTTATATGTCAAACAAAGTATTGCAAGGAACTCTTGAAGAAATTTGAGATGGAAAGTTCAAAAGAAGCCTCAACCCCCATGGCTACATCTTGCTATCTAGATCAAGATTTAAACGGTAAGGCGGTAGATCAAACACGGTATCGAGGTATGATCGGATCATTACTTTATCTTACTGCTAGTAGACCTGATATAATGCAAAGTGTGTGTGTTTATGCTAGGTTTCAAGCCAACCCTAGAGAGTCTCACCTAAAAGCCGTTAAGAGAATCCTTAAGTACCTTAGAGGAACAACATCCTTTGGTTTATGGTATCCTTCAGGAGCCTCACCTAGTATCATAGGTTTTTCAGACTCAGATTATGGTGGCTGTAGAATAGATAGGAAGAGTACTAGTGGTACATGTCATCTTTTAGGATGTTCCTTAGTTTCATGGCATTCTAAGAAACAGGCTAGTGTTGCTCTTTCAACCACTGAGGCCGAGTATATAGCAGACAGGAGTTGTTGTGCTCAAATACCGTGGATGAAGCAAAGAATTAGAAGACTTTGATATCTTTCTAGATCATATCCCTCTTAAGTGTGATAACACTAGTGCCAATAACCTGACTAGGAACCCTATCATGCATTCTAAGACCAAGCATATAGAAATTAGACATCATTTCATTAGAGATCATATAGCTAAAGGAGATTGCATTATAGAATATATAGATACCAAACATCAACTAGCTGATATCTTCACCAAACCTTTGCCTAGAGATAGATTTTATGAGCTTAGAAGAGATCTAGGAATTGTTTGTGATAAATCTGTTGCTTAATTGATGTTTGTTGTTGTTTTTGATGTTATTTCAGCGCTTTACTTAAAATTTACGTATTTAATCGATTAGGTTTCGTGTATTAATCGATTAAACGCGGTGTTTGTGAAAGTGTTTTAAAACATAATCGATTAAGTTTATGACATAATCGACTAAATCGCTGGGAGCAATTTAATCGATCAAGGAATGCACATAATCGATTAAATTTCTGGGTTTTCGTTTTCGGAAAATTTTTGAAGGCAAATAATCGATTAAATGAGAATATAATCGATTAAATGCACCGCTCGTGTTTTTCTCGCAAATCTGATTTTCGAACGCTGGCCATGTTTTCACGTGTTTTGTCTTTTTTAAACGGCTATATTCGTTCCCAACGGATATATTTTCATTAAATCAACGTTTTATGACCCGGATTTCATTCTATAAATAGCTGGTTTGAGAATCAAAGTGACTCACTCACTCTCTCTTTCACTCTTGCTGTTTCTGTTGTTATTTGCTGTCTTGTGCGAATTTTAATTCTCTGTGTTGTCTCTGTTATTCCATTATCTTGTTGTGCAATTTCTCTTGTCTTTTATATCACAACAATGGCTGATCAAAGAAGAAGGAAGATGCCATCAAGGAGAAAGGGCAAGGAGCCAATGACTTCTCAAGAAAGGAGACCTCCAACTCTAGCTGGTTGGATTTCAGATGAGGATCTGCAAATTGGTTTTGTTAACAAGTGGAAGGATAGAAAAATTCTTACCCCTAAATTCTTGTCTTGTGAATTTTTTAGATCTCATGGTTTTCAATTTCAGGAATTTTTAGTAGGAAGTGGACTACAACAATTTGTGGAGATGGAAGGGGCATTCTATCCAGATTTGGTTAGAGTGTTCTACATGAACTTGACATCAAGGACAGCCAGCCCAAGCACCAAAGTGAAAGGTGTAAGGATCTTCTTTGATGAAGATTTGTGGAACAATGTAGCCGGGTCTCTCAACTCAAGGCATAAACATCACATATGGCTTTGAGGACTTCAACAAGTTGGTAGAATTCAGAAAATTCTGCAAGGATCCTAACCTACAAGTTGAGAACTTGTATAAAGTTGGTAATGTAAAGTTAAATGAAAGAATGCTGCATTATGTTATTGTTTGGATTTTAGTTGCAAGAGGCACTAATCATGCCCAACTTACTAAGGAAGACATTCTTCTAATGTATGGATTCCTTAATAATGTGAGCATAGATTGGCCCTCAATTATCCTTGATAATATGTTTAAAGCCATTAGGCTTTCCTCTTTGCATTACTCCTATGCTGTGTTTGTTTCTAAGATTCTAGAATACAAAGGTGTTGATCTTGAAGGGGAGAATAAACAGATTTTGCTAAGCAATAGCAAAATTGGCAAAAATGTTCTAAGGCATATGGGCCTCATAGAACAAGGCAACAGTGTTTACCCAAAGAGAAGAAGGAGTTGCTGCCATGGAAGAAGATGATGAAGACCAACCTCAACCTCCACCTCAATTTCAACCTCAACCAGGATCAGTGGAGGAGCTTCTCATATCAAGAATGGATTCTATGATGAATCTTCACTCCAAGGAATTTCAAGGCCTTTCTCATCAACTCTCAAGGCTTAATAGAAGAATGTATAGAGTTGAAAGAAAGATGAACATTGAAGAATTATCTCCTCGAAGAAGATAATACAACATCCTCAAGAGGCAAACAGCCAGCCAATGTTGAGGAAGATGAAGAAGATAGTGAAGAAACCGAATAGGCTACAAGTTCACTTTTCCTTAGCTTGTTCTTCATTATTTTCCAGCTGCTGTATTTTTTCTCTCTATTATTTTCTCGTGTATTAATTTGCTTATCGCTGTAATTATCTCTGAAAATGTAATCTTTTTGAAAATGATAAAAATAAAGGGGGAGAAAATATTTGTCTTGATTGAAAATCTGTCTAGTTAATATAGCTTTTAAGAAAATTAATTTCAAGGGAACTTTAGGAAATAATTCAAATAAGTGCCTTATATAGCTTAAACAATTAAGAGCATAGTTTAAGGGGGAGTTTTTTAGAAATATTTCCACTCATTAATTCCTTGAAATCTCTTTTTCAAAATTCAAATTGAAACTTAAATGCTATATGACTGCCTATTTTATTTCCTTTGTGGACTAATATTTATGATGGAGATATCCATACATTATTTTCAAGATTTTCAGGATATTATCACAAGTCTCTAGGTTTCTTTTTATCATCATCAAAAAGGGGGAGATTGTTGGCATATTTCAAGTCCAGAGTTTTATGGAGACCTACAGTTTTGATGATGAAGTTTTTAGGAAGTTTCAATCAACATTAAAGACTTGTGCCATCTCACAAAGGAAGGTTGCTTGATAAGAAAGGAAAGGCATAAAGAGCATTCAAAGCTTTCAAGAGAGAAGATTGATGAAGATTTTCTCAAGAGCTGAAGGATCAAAGGTAGAAGGTTCTGTTTTGGGTGTTGGATAAAAAGAGTAAGTCATAAATCCCATTCAAGACCTTCCCAAACAAGAGAGCAAGGTGTTTTCTCGCAAAACGTTTTTCTACGCTTTTAATCGATTACCATACGTAGATAATCGATTATTTAACTTAAAATTTGAATTAAAAATGTTTAACGAGCAAAATAATCGATTAAGTGTCTTTGATAATCGATTATATTGATTCTGGGTTAATATAATCGATTATGGCCTTAATCTAATCGATTAAATCAGACGATATTTGTTTTCCAGCTTTTAAACATGATATAATCGATTAAGCTTTTAATATAATCGATTAAATGAGTCGCTTTTGCGAAATTAATTCTAAATCAACCTAAGAATGGAAACTTTGGAGCATTTTCGAATTATAAAATGAAAGAGAATGTCTTAGGTTTAACACATCTGAACAAACACAAAATATTCAAAGTGTTTCGCGCCTTAGCTTTTTCAAAGCCGCTTCCCGCTTCTCTTCAGCTTGATCAAGTCTTTGGAAGTGGTGATCATTGTGCTTAAGCTTTCTATCCAGCACATTTCAGGTGTATTCTTTTACTGTTTTCTGTAAAGGGAAAATTCATCCCTTGGATCTGTTCTAAGGGAGGTGTTTCATCTCTTGTGTGTCAAGAGAGGTGGGTTTCATCCTCAGTGTGTCTGGGGAGGTGTTTCATCCTTAGTGTGTCTGAGGAGGTATTTCTGTTTACCTTTATATGTTATTGCATGAATTGGTGTTTGTAATTTCATTTAAAGATAGTGGGGAAAATCATCACGGATTTGTGGTGGTTGGGAACTGGATGTAGGATTGGCTTAATCCGAACCAGTATAAATCTCTGTGTTCTTTCTCTTCTCTTTATCTTTTAATTGTGGATCATTATTACAATTGCTAATCCCAACAACGTTAATCAAAGGATTGAAAAAAAATTCACATCCAAGTTTTTGAAAGTTTTTCAAAACCTGAAAATTTATTTAAAAGAGAAAATTTCTTTAAAAACCCAATTCACCCCCCCTCTTGGTTTTTACACTGCCGTCTTTATTTAACAAAAGAACTCAATTTTTTGTAATTTGGAAATTTAAATTTTATTTTGGATCCCTGCTTTTGTTTTACAAAAAGAACTCAATTTTTAGTAATTTGGATATTTATATTTTATTTTGGATCCATTCTTTTGTTTTACAAAAAGAACTCAATTTTTTGTAATTTCAAAATTTATATTTTATTTTGGATCCCTACATTTGTTTTACAGAAAAGAACTCAATTTTTAGTAATTTGGATATTTATATTTTATTCTCAATGCGTACTTTTGTTTTATTCAAAAGAACTCAATTTTTTGTAATTTCTAAATTTATATTTTATTTTGGATCCCTACTTTTGCTTTACAAAAAGAACACAATTTTTAGTAATTTGGATATTTATATTTTACTCTCGATATGTACTTTTGTTTTATGCAAAAGAACTCAATTTTTTGTAATTTCAAAATTTATATTTTATTTTGGATGCCTACTTTTGTTTTACAAAAAGAACTCAATTTTTGGCAATTTGGATATTTATATTTTATTCTCGATACGTACTTTTGTTTTATGCAAAAGAACTCAATTTTTTGTAATTTTGCAATTGATATTTTAATTTTGATCCCTACTTTTGCATTACAAAAAGAACTCAATTTTTAGTAATTTGGCTATTTATATTTTCTTTTCGATCCGTACTTTTGTTTTATGCAAAAGAACTCAATTTTTTGTAATTTGAAAATTTAAATTTTTTTTGGTTCCCTGCTTTTGTTTTACAAAAAGAAATCAATTTTTGGTAATTTGGATATTTATAATTTATTCTCGATACGTACTTTTATTTTATGCAAAAGAACTCAATTTTTTGTAATTTCGAAATTTAAATTTTGTATTGGATCCCTACTTTTGTTTTACAAAGAGAACTCAATTTTTAGTAATTTGGATATTTATATTGTATTTTGGATCCATTCTTTTGTTTTACAAAAAGAACTCAATTTTTTGTCATTTCAAAATTTATATTCTATTTTGGATCCCTACATTTAAAAAGAATTCAATTTTTAGTAATTTGGATATTTATATTTTATTCTCGATTCGTACTTTTGTTTTATGCAAAAGAACTCAATTTTTTGTAATTTCTAAATTAATATTTTATTTTAGATCCCTACTTTTGTTTTACAAAAACAACTCAATTTTTGGTAATTTGGATATTTATATTTTATTCTCGATACGTACTTTTGTTTTATGCAAAAGAACTCAATTTTTTGTAATTTCTAAATTTTATATTATTTTGGATCCCTACTTTTGTTTTACAAAAAAAACTCAATTTTTGGTAATTTCGATATTTATATTTTATTCTCTATACGTACTTTTGTTTTATGCAAAAGAACTCAATTTTTTATAATTTGAAAATTTATATTTTATTTTGGATCCGTACTTTTGTCTTACAAAAAGAACTCAATTTTTGTTAACTTGGATATTTATATTTTCTTTTCGATCCGTACTTTTGTTCTATGCAAAAGAACTCAATTTTTTTAATTTAAAAATTTATATTTTATTTTGGATCCCTACTTTTGTTTTACAAAAAGAACTCAATTTTTGGTAATTTGAATATTTATATTTTATTCTCGATACGTACTTTTGTTTTATGCAAAACAACTAAATTTTTGGTAATTTCAAAATTTTATATTATTTTGGATCCCTACTTTTGTTTTACAATAAAATCAATTTTTGGTAATTTGGATATTTATATTTTATTCTCGATACGTACTTTTGTTTTGTGCAAAAGAACTCAATTTTTTATAATTTAAAAATTTATATTTTATTTTGGATGCCGACTTTTGTTTTACAAAAAGAACTCAATTTTTGGTAATTTGGATATTTATATTTTCTTTTCGATCCGTACTTTTGTTCTATGCAAAAGAACTCAATTTTTTTAATTTAAAAATTTATATTTTATTTTGGATCCCTACTTTTGTTTTACAAAAAGAACTCAATTTTTGGTAATTTGGATATTTATATTTTATTCTCGATACGTACTTTTTTTTATGCAAAAGAACTCAATTTTTTGTAATTTCGAAATTTAAATTTTATTTTGGATCCCTACCTTTTTTAACAAAAAGAACTCAATTTTTAGTAATTTGGATATTTATATTTTATTCTCGATCCGTACTTTTGTTTTATGCAAAAGAACTCAATTTTTTGTAATTTCAAAATTTTATATTATTTTGGATCCCTACTTTTGTTTTACAAAAAAAACTCAATTTTTGGTAATTTGGATATTTATATTTTATTCTCGATACGTACTTTTGTTTTGTGCAAAAGAACTCAATTTTTTATAATTTAAAAATTTATATTTTATTTTGGATGCCGACTTTTGTTTTACAAAAAGAACTCAATTTTTGGTAATTTGGATATTTATATTTTATTCTCGATACGTACTTTTGTTTTATGCAAAAGAACTCAATTTTTTTTAATTTAAAAATTTATATTTTATTTTGGATCCCTACTTTTGTTTTGCAAAAAGAACTCAATTTTTAGTAATTTGGATATTTATATTTTATTCTCGATACGTACTTTTCTTTTATGCAAAAGAACTCAATTTTTTGTAATTTCGAAATTTAAATTTTATTTTGGATCCCTACCTTTTTTTACAAAAAGAACTCAATTTTTAGTAATTTGGATATTTATATTTTATTCTCGATTCGTACTTTTGTTTTATGCAAAAGAACTCAATTTTTTGTAATTTCAAAATTTAAATTATATTTTGGATCCCTACTTTTGTTTTACAAAAAGAACTCAATTTTTAGTAATTTGGATATTTATATTTTATTCTCGATCCGTACTTTTGTTTTATGCAAAAGAACTCAATTTTTTGTAATTTCAAAATTTAAATTATATTTTGGATCCCTACTTTTGTTTTACAAAAAGAACTCAATTTTTAGTAATTTGGATATTTATATTTTATTCTCGATCCGTACTTTTGTTTTATGCAAAAGAACTCAATTTTTTGTAATTTCAAAATTTTATTTTATTTTGGAGCCCTACTTTTGTTTTACAAAAGGAACTCAATTTTTTGTAATTTTGATATTTATATTTTATTCTTGATACGTACTTTTGTTTTATGCAAAAGAACTCAATTTTTTTTAATTTAAAAATTTATATTTTAATTTGGATCCCTACTTTTGTTTTCCAAAAAGAACTCAATTTTTGGTAATTTGGATATTTATATTTTATTCTCGATACGTACTTTTGTTTTATGCAAAAGAACTCAATTTTTTGTAATTTCGAAATTTAAATTTTATTTTCGATCCGTACTTTTTTTTACAAAAAGAACTCAATTTTTAGTAATTTGGAGATTTATATTTTATTTTCGATCCGTACTTTTGTTTTATGCAAAAGAACTCAATTTTTTGTAATTTAAAAATTTAAATTTTATTTTGGATCCCTACTTTTGTTTTACAAAAAGAACTCAATTTTTCGTAGTTTGGATATTTATATTTTATTTTGGTTCACTACATTTGTTTTACTAAAAGAACTCAATTTTTGGTAATTTGGATATTTATATTTTATTCTCAATACGTACTTTTGTTTTATGCAAATGAACTCAATTTTGTGTAATTTCGAAATTTAAGTTTTATTTTGGATCCCTACTTTCGTTTTACAAAAAGAACTCAATTTTTAGTAATTTGGATATTTATATTTTATTTTGGATCCCTACATTTGTTTTACAAAAGGAACTCAATTTTTAGTAATTTGGATATTTATATTTTATTCTCGATACGTACTTTTGTTTTAAGCAAAAGAACTCAATTTTTTGTAATTTCAAAATTTATATTTTATTTTTGATCCCTACCTTTGTTTTACAAAAAGAACTCAATTTTTGGTAATTTGGATATTTATAGTTTTTCTCCATACGTACTTTTGTTTTATGCAAAAGAACTCAATTTTTTGTAATTTTGATATTTATATTTTATTCTCGATACGTACTTTTCTTTTATGCAAAAGAACTCAAATATTTGTAATTTCGAAAATTAAATTTTATTTTGGATCCCTACATTTGTTTTAAAAAAAAGAACTCAATTTTTAGTAATTTGGATATTTATATTTTCTTTTCGATCCGTACTTTTGTTTTATGCAAAAGAACTCAATTTTTTGTAATTTAAAAATGTAAATTTTATTTTGGATCCCTACTTTTTTTTTACAACAAGAACTCAATTTTTAGTAATTTGGATATTTATATTTTATTCTCGATCCGTACTTATGTTTTATGCAAAAGAACTCAATTTTTTGTAATTTCAAAATTTATATTTTATTTTGGATCCCTACATTTGTTTTACAAAAAAGAACTCAATTTTTATTAATTTGGATATTTATATTTTATTCTCGATCCGTACTTTTGTTTTATACAAAAGAACTCAATTTTTTTTAATTTCGAAATTTTAATTTATTTTGATTCCTACTTTTGTTTTACAAAAAGAACTCGATTTTTGGTAATTTTGATATTTATATTTTGTTCTCGATACGTACTTTTGTTTTATGCAAAAGAACTCAATTTTTTGTAATTTCGTAATTTATATTTTATTTTTGATCCCTACTTTTGCTTTACAAAAACAACTCAATTTTTAGTAATTTGGATATTTATATTTTACTGTCGATATGTACTTTTGTTTTATGCAAAAGAACTCAATTTTTTGTAATTTCAAAATTTATATTTTATTTTGGATGCCTACTTTTGTTTTACAAAAAGAACTCAATTTTTGGCAATTTGGATATTTATATTTTGTTCTCGATACGTACTTTTGTTTTATGCAAAAGAACTCAATTTTTTGTAATTTTGCAATTGATATTTTAATTTTGATCCCTTCTTTTGCATTACAAAAAGAACTCAATTTTTTGTAATTTGGCTATTTATATTTTCTTTTCGATCCGTACTTTTGTTTTATGCAAAAGAACTCTATTTTTTGTAATTGGAAATTTAAATTTTATTTTAGATCCCTGCTTTTGTTTTACAAAAAGAACTCAATTTTTAGTAATTTGGATATTTATATTGTATTTTGGATCCATTCTTTTGTTTTACAAAAAGAACTCAATTTTTTGTAATTTCAAAATTCATATTCTATTTTGGATCCCTACATTTAAAAAGAATTCAATTTTTAGTAATTTGGATATTTATATTTTATTCTCGATTGTTGGAATAAATGGCTGAGTTTAAGAGGGGGGGTGAATTAAACTTTCAAAGATTTTCGAAACCCAATGCCCAATTATGAAAAACCAGATTCGAATTGAAGATTTAAACCAGTTTTTATAGGTTCTTGAAATGCTCTTAATCAATTGATCATATACCAAATTCAATTTCAATTCAAACTTCAATTACCGAATGGAAAGAGTTAAAGGGAAGAAGAACAACACAGCAGATTTATACTGGTTCACCTTTCAACAAAGGCTACATCCAGTTTCCTAAACAAACAAATTCAATCAATTCACTAAAACCAGCTTTTACATGAACACTACATGCAAAACCGAAACCGTAAAGCCGCACTCAAGTCTTGAACCCTACAAGACTTCTAAACACCTGTAAAACCCTATTACAAGATCTCTTAATCACCCCGATTAAGATACAAACACGCAGACTAACAAACACACAAAGAATTGGATTGAATTCACCTGGAAATTCAATGCGTAAACGAAAACAGAGCACCAAAGAAGAACGTAAAAACAGAGCATGCAATTCTTGATTTGATTCGCACTCAAATGAATCTTGATCGTCTTGGAGTGATTCGCAAAATGTTTTAGAGTGTATTAGGAACTTTCTTGCTCAATGGGTCTTTTAGAAAAGGTTTCGCCACTTAGTTCTTTAAGTTTCAAGATATATATAGAAAACCGATAAAACCGATTCTCGTAGAAATAGTCGGTTAAAACGCTGCTTTAGCCTCGGTTGTTTTCATTAAAAACCAATTTTCCAAGTGAGCACCTGCTTTACCGAAACTTGAAAACAGATCGCTTGAAATCTCGCTTTAACTAGCTATTCCGTAAAACCGAATTTCCCGAAACAAAGCTACCGTGATTTTAATCGGTTTAAATTTCAAAACAATCACTGAAATTTTCCAAATACAAAGCTTTGAAAATGAAGAACAGCTTAACTAGTTGAAATCAGATTTTTAACCAGCTTAAAAATCAGTTAAACCTTTGAAATCATTTTAAAACCTTTTAAAACATTTCAAAACATTTTAAACTCCAAGACTAAGATCAAGATAGATTGAAATGCATCTTACCACACAACCTAAGACTCTCTAATCCTAAGACAAAATCTTCATTCTTCAAGCACCAACATCTTC
Organism: Lablab purpureus; assembly: GCA_030347555.1. Taxonomy (NCBI): domain Eukaryota; kingdom Viridiplantae; phylum Streptophyta; class Magnoliopsida; order Fabales; family Fabaceae; genus Lablab; species Lablab purpureus. The sequence continues at coordinate 23,756,863 of CM059256.1, read as the reverse complement.
ATCATTAAAGGTGGTTGGAGACATCAAATCCACTTGAAACCAAGTCTTCAAGTCCAACAAACTCCCCCTATTTGATGATGACAACCACTTGATGCATTCATTGACTTTGAAGAATGTAGGAGTCCTGTACAAAACAAAAACAGCAGCGAGTAAATAGCATAACAGAGGTGGTAAAACAATTTATCGAGAAATAGCAGCGAGAGAGAAAAAACGGATCAGCAGCAGATTCTCTCCTTTCATGGATTCAGATTCTCCTTTTCACTTGCACTTGCTCTTCATGTGCCTTCAAATGCATTCAACAATTTCTCCCCCTTTGGAATCATCAAATAGCACAGGAGAAAAGAAATAACATAGCATATGCAGCAAATTTTAAATTGTTCAAGATACATGGGAATTTAACCCAATTAACACCACAAACAGCAACACAAACTAACAGAAATTAAAAGGCACAAGAGAGACACGGAAAATAACAATAGCATGAGGGACAACATGTCTGAAACCAACTACAGCTAGATTCGAGTGACAGCAGAGCGAACTTCACGAGTGATATCGAGTCATTATCTTCTTCACTATCATCACCAGGAGTAGCATAGGAACCCATATTAATCTGCGCAAGTTGGGCATGTAAATCTTCAATACTTTGATCAATGCGCCCAAACCTATTAATGCAGTGAGTTGTGATGATATTGTTGATGAGATTGGATGGCATCAAATCTTTGGAACACTGCCTGTTCAAACAATGAAAGTGGAGGTCCACGGTCAACTGGAGGAACATAAGGTACAATATCTCCCATGGAGTATCCTTCTGCACCAGCTTCAGAATTTCCAGCTTCATCGGTTGCAGCTTCGGCACTAGCAGACGTTCCAGCGAGATTTGGCCTGCGTTGATGAGTATCTTGTGCAGCAGTTCAAGTTCCATTGCTTTTGGTAAATCCAAACTTAAAGAGAAAGCTATTGTCCAGCTGATGGGTTCTCCCTATACTCGATTTTCTGTTCACCTCTAATATCCACACCAAAATACTCAAAGAATTTGGAGATAATCACAGCATATGGAAGACGGTAATCTGGCAGCCTTTTGGACTTCATCATGTGATCTTTGATGATATGAATCCAGTTAATCCTTACAGATTTCATTAGACAAAAAAGTAGAAGAAGATCACCTTCATTCATTGTAGCATGATTGCTGCCCTTGGAGTGATCATCCATGTGATGATAAATGTAAGCACCCTTGTCTGTCAATGTAAGTCCACCAACTTGGAATCCACGAACAGTAACCTTGAGAATTTCTCAAACACTCTCTCGTATGTTTGCACCTTGTTAAAATCTTCCAATGAACCACACAAGCCCCCGCTAACCACAATGCCATCGGCTTTGAAGCCCCCAATTCTTTTCCAGACGTAATTGTTTATAACCATTTCTGTTCCTTTCACTTTGGAAGTTAAAACAGATCCATCATGTTTGAGATTTGTGTAGAATACTTTCACCAAATCTGGTATATGAACCCATTCAATTCCAGAAATTTCGCGAGATCCCGATGTTGAATCATAGCTATAACATCGGCCGGTCCTTCATCTTCCAACCACTCGAAAACCGAGCACTTTGGGTGAGTTTACAGCCTTCCTACTGATATGGGATTGAAACTTCTCAATCCTTTCTTCATCACCTTCGAACCAAGCTTCTATAGACCCATGTCTATAAGTATGAGTTGCTGGAATTTCTGGTTCCTTACCTTTGGATGACCCAGCCTTTTTGATCTCTTCCTTGGGTTGCTTGAGGAGGCCATAGCGAGAAAAAAATGCACGAAAACAGAGTATATGCAGTGTTTTTGCACGAGTAAAGTGAATGCTCGAAGTAACAATGCTACCCACATGTATTTATCATTTCGGATTTTCAATTTATTAAGAAATTAGTGCTTTGTTCGATCAAAGAAGGAATCAATTGCATTCAGTTGGAATATATTGACAGAGATATGCAGAGAGGCACGCTTTGACCAGTAGAATTCAGTCGAGCTTAATGCAACACGTATTTGAGAGAGAAACCAGTTAAAAAGTAAAGCAAAGGCACTACAAGACAAAATAAGCAGATCAAGATTCTTTGAATCAGCTTTATCTATCATGTTTAAATGCTCAATTATCATTTAATCAACTTAAATGCACCAATTGAATATGAATCAATGCGAGTATAACAGACAAATTCGCACAAATTTTAAATTTTGCATGTCGACAGCAATTTCGATCGATTGATTTATGAAAAACAGCTGATTAAAACAGAAATCCCGATCACTGGTTTAATGCGAGATAATCGATTTTAACTCGACTAAATCGACAGATCAACCGACTAAAACAGAGACAGAAATTACTGCACATACACTCTGCAGCCCCAAATTAGGCAAAACAATCGATTAAAAGCTCGAAACAACTAGCTAAAATCCTGAATAACATTGCAGATTTCACTTATAACATACAATATGCAAATCTAATCTGTAATTAATCAAGAATTATGCAGATTTAAGCATTCAAACACACAAATACAGCATGATTAATGCAGAAATGAATCATATACAGGAATTACATCACATTTGAAACATCAAGAACACCCAACTCATTTCTTAATTGGAAAAACCTATCTTTTGGGAGTGGTTTGGTAAATATATCAGCAAGTTGGTTATTAGAGTCAACAAATTCAATTATGCAATCACCTTTTTGAACATGATCCCTAATGAAATGGTGCCTTATTTCTATATGTTTCGTTCTAGAGTGCAAAACAGGATTTTTTGTTAAGTTGATAGCACTTGTATTGTCACACCTAATAGGAATGTGATCTAGTTTCAAACCATAATCAAAAAGTCGCTGTTTTAACCAAAGAGTTTGAGCTACATAGACTCCCAGCTGCAACATACTCAACTTCAGCAGTAGACAAAGCCACACTAGCTTGCTTTTTGCTATGCCATGATACTAGACTACTTCCTAGTAGATGACAAGTTCCACTAGTGCTTTTTCTATCAAGTTTACATCCAAGCAAAGTCTCGCATCCGAATAGCCCACTAGATTAAAAGAAGCACCTTTAGGATACCATAAACCAACATTAATAGTTCCTTTTAGATATTTCAAAATTCTTTTGGCAATTGCGAAATGTGATTCTTTGGGATTAGATTGAAACCTAGCACACATGCATACACTAAACATTATATCAGGCCTACTAGCAGTTAGATATAATAGTGAACCTATCAAACCTCTATACTTAGTGGAATCAAAAGGTTTACCACTTTCATCCGCATCAAGATAGCTCTGGTAGCCATGGGTGTGCTTGATTCTTTGCAATTGTCCATCTCATATTTCTTTAATGACTCTTTGCAATATTTTGACTGATTGAGGAATGTTCCATGATCTAATTGCTTGACTTGTAAGCCTAAGAAGAAGTTTAGATCACCCATCATTGACATTTCAAACTCCCCCTGCATAGCTGCAACAAATTCTTCACAAAGCTTCTCATTAGTGGATCCAAATATTATATCATCCACATAAACCTGCACTAGTATAATGCTGTCCAAAGACTTTCTAATGAACAAAGTTTTATCAACTTGGCCCCTTTCATAGTTTTGAGAGATAAGGAAGTTACTTAACCTTTCATACCATTGTCTTGGAGCTTGCTTGAGTCCATAAAGAGCCTTTTTGAGCTTATATACATGGTTAGGCAATTTGTGATCAACAAATCCAGATGGTTGTGAAACATAGATTTCTTCATTTATATATCCATTCAAAAATGCACTTTTCACATCCATTTGATGCAGTTTGAATCCAATCATGCATGAGAAAGCAAGTAATAACCTAACAGCTTCTAACCTAGCAACAGGAGCATATGTTTCCTCATAATCTATTCCTTCCTCTTGGTTATACCCTTTAGCCACAAGCCTAGCCTTGTTTCTAGTTATTACTCCTTGATCATTCATTTTATTTTTAAACACCCACTTTGTGCCAATTATATTCATGTTAGGTGTGCAAGGGACTAGTTCCCAAACCTCATTCCTTTTAAATTGGTTCAGCTTCATCTTGCATTGCCAAAATCCAGTTTTCATCCAATAAAGCATCATCAACACATTTAGGTTCAACTTGGGAAACAAATGCAGCAGTTAAACATGTATCATGCATAGACCTTCTTGTAGAAACACCTCTTTGGACATCTCCTATCACATTTCCAATGGACAGATTGCGAGGCACCCTCCATTCTTTAGGTAGATCATTTTCTGCAGAATTTAATTCTGGTGCCAGGATTTCAGTCAGTTCTTTCTGATTTTCACCAGGTAAAATACCACCTGCAGCAGCTTTATCAGTTTCTACATGTCCAGTTGATACACCTTCAATTAAGTTCTCTTCACCTGCACCTCGCACCACTCACTCGCACCTTCATTTTGCACATTAGTTTCATCAAAAACAACATGTATTGATTCCTCAATGATAGCTAATCTCTTGTTGAAGATCCTATATGCTTTGCTATGTAAAGAATAGCCTAAAAACAATGCATCATCAGCTTTAGCATCAAATTTGCCAAGTTTTTCTTTGCCATTATTTAAAACAAAACACTTGCAGCCAAACACTCTAAGATGTGCTATGTTGGGTTTTCTCCTTTGTACAATTCATAAGTGGGTTTTCTTCAAAATAGGTCTTATCAAAACCCTATTTATTATGTAACATGCAGTATTTACTGCATCCGCCCAAAAATATTTAGGGATGTTTGATTCATTAAGCATTGTCCTAGCTAGTTCCTCAAGTGATCTATTTTTCCTCTCAACAACACCATTTTGTTGAGGAGTCCTAGGTGCTGAAAAGTTATGCTTAATCCCATATTTTTCACAAAAATGATTGAACTTTTCATTTTCAAATTCCTCCATGATCACTTCTAAGAGCACTTATGTCTGCAGCTGTTTTCATTTTGTAAAACCTTGGCAAGTTTCTTAAAAGCATGAAATGCATCACTTTTATTTTTCAAAAACAAAGTCCAAGTAAACCTAGAATAGTCATCAACAATAACCAAAGCATAATAGTTTCCACCAATACTCATTGTTCTAGATGGACCAAACAAATCCATATGCAGCAGTTCCAAAGGTTTTGTTGTTGACACATAATTTTTCAGATTAAAAGAAACTTTGGTTTGTTTACCCTTTTGGCATGCATGACGATTTTATCTTTCTCAAATTTCAGCTTTAGGTAACCCTAAAACAAGTTCTTTTGAAAACAGTTTTTCCAAATGGTTCATGTTAATATGTGCAGCTCTCCTATGCCAAAGCCATGAACTATCTTCCTTAGACATGAGACATGTAAAATTAGTTGCACACATATGATCAAGATCAAGCATATAAATGTTTTCAATTCTCTTGCCTAACATGCAGATTTTATCAGAATTTTTCTCAAGGATCTTGCAATGATTTGATTCAAAAGTGATTCTAAAACCTTTATCACATAGTTGGCTAATACTAAGAAGATTATGCTTCAAACCTTCAACATATAACACGTTTTCAATGAGGATTGAAGAAATGTTACCAACATCACCACTTCCAAGGATTTTCCCTTTATTATTATCTCCATAGGTGACAAAACCTCCATTTTTCAAGGTGAGTTTGACAAACTTCTTTTGTCACCACACATGTGCCTTGAATAGCCACTGTCTAGATACCACAATGATTCCTTGGCCTTCAAGAACACCTCGCAAAACACAATCAATGGAGAGAATTTGGTACCCACATCAATTTGGGTCCAACAAAGTTAATAACCTTTCTACCACATTTTGGCTTCCAAATAAATTGACCACTAGGAACACCAAATTTTCTGATTTTGCATGATTTTGAAGTATGTCCCTTGTTCATACAATAGAAGCAAGTAATGGATGAAGTGCTGGACGGTTTTCTATGTGAAAAGAAATTTCTATAAGCCTTTGTTTCTTTTGAAAACCATTTTTAAATCCAAGTCCAGCTTTTATTCGTTACACAATTTTTAAATTCTAAAAGTGTGTCCAAGTTGGCTCTTCCCATGGTGAATTTAGCTAAAGATTTGTTCAAATACTCAATTTGATTTTCTAAAGTTCTCGCAGCTTGTGCAGATTTTTCCAAAGATGTTCATCATTGCAACTAGAAACCTTGTAAATCATTTCCGATTTTCAAAATCAGCTTTTGAATTTTCCAGCTCTTTCTCTAGCTCTTTCACCTTGTTCTCTAGCCAATTGTTCATACCTTTAAGCCTATTGTTAGAACAAGCAACTTTATTAGCCTCTTCATGCAATTCCAGTAAAATTTTGCAGCAGACTGATCATAAGGAAGACCATTTTGAGTAGTGGAGGAACTTACACTACTTGTCTGTATCACCATTAGCCATAAGACAAAGATTGGCTCTTTCATCATCACTTGAAGAGTCACTAGAGGAGATATCATTCTCATCCCATGCTATGTAAGCCTTCTTGGTTTTGAATGATCTTTCATGCTTCTTTTCTCCATTTCTCTCTTTGTTTTGTGAGTTTGGACATTCAGCTCTTAATGTGTCCCCTCGTTTTCCACAACCAAAACAAGTAAAGTTAGAAGAAGCTAAATCAGATTTTTTATTATACCTCTTGTTCTTGTAGTCTTTGTTCTTGTATTTCAAGAACTTGTTGAACTTTCTAACTAAGAGGTTCAGATTTTCTGCATCACTTCCTCCATGTCCTTCATCCTCACTATTCTCCTCTTTGTGAACCAAAGTCTTCAAGGCAAGCCCTTTCTTTTTCTTGTCATTGTCTTCTTGTTCAGCAAGTCTATTCAACTCTAGCTCATGTTCCCTTAGCTTTCCAAAAAGTGCAAAGAACACTCATTGTTGACAAGTCCTTGATTCGTAAATTGTCAGTAACTTTGGGTTGCCAACTTCGATCCAAACATTTCAAGCACTTTGATGTTCAACTCCTCTTTCTCAAAGACTTTTCCAAGGCCGATCGGATGGTTTATAATGTGTGTAAACCTCTTTTGCACATCTCGAAACAGCTTCTCCAGGAAGCATTCTCGAACATCTCATACTCTTGGATTAAAGTATGCTTTCTTGCTCTTTTAACATCACTGTTCCTTCATGAGTAACCTCCAAAACTTCCCACATCTCTTTAGCATTGGAACACCGTGAAACACGAAAGAATTCATCAAGATTAAGTGCAGATGTAATGATGTTCTTTGCTTTACAATCATATTGCACTTTCTTTTGTTCATCAAGATTTAAACTTTCCCATGGTTTTTCTTCTTTAGGGATATACTGGTCCATTGACTATAGCATTCCAAATCCCTATATCAATTGATTCAATGAAAATCTTCATTCTCACTTTCCAAAATGGATAGTTTACCCCGTAAAACATAGGTGGCCTGTTTATAGAAGCACCCTCCGCAAAAGGCAATTTTCCTTCACCATGTTTGAAATTTTTCGTAAAACTTGAATATTTTTCAAGAACCAGCTCTTGATACCAATTGTTGGAATAAATGGCTCGAGTTTAAGAGGGGGTGAATTAAACTTTCAAAGATTTTCGAAACCCAATGCCCAATTATGAAAACCAGATTCGAATTGAAGATTTAAACCAGCTTTTTATAGGTTCTTGAAATGCTCTTAATCAATTGATCATATACCAAATTCAATTTCAATTCAAACTTCAATTACCGAATGGAAAGAGTTAAAGGGAAGAAGAACAACACAGCAGATTTATACTGGTTCACCTTTCAACAAAGGCTACATCCAGCTTCCTAAACAAACAAATTCAATCAATTCACTAAAAACCAGCTTTTACATGAACACTACATGCAAAACCGAAACCGTAAAGCCGCACCAAGTCTTGAACCCTACAAGACTTCTAAACACCTGTAAAACCCTATTACAAGATCTCTTAATCACCCCGATTAAGATACAAACACGCAGCCTAACAAACACACAAAGAATTGGATTGAATTCACCTGAAATTCAATGCGTAAACGAAAACAGAGCACCAAAGAAGAACGTAAAAACAGAGCATGCAATTCTTGATTTGATTCGCACTCAAATGAATCTTGATCGTCTTGGAGTGATTCGCAAAATGTTTTAGAGTGTATTAGGAACTTTCTTGCTCAATGGGTCTTTTAGAAAAGGTTTCGTCACTTAGTTCTTTAAGTTTCAAGATATATATAGAAAACCGATAAAACCGATTCTGCAGAAATAGTCGGTTAAAACGCGCTTTAGTCTGGTTGTTTTCATTAAAAACCAATTTTCCAGTGAGCACCTGCTTTATCGAAACTTGAAAACAATCGGCTTGAAATCTCGCTTTAACTAGCTATTCCGTAAAACCGAATTTCTGAAACAAAGCTACCAGGATTTTAACTGGTTTAAATTTCAAAACAGATCACTGAAATTTTCCAAATACAAAGCTTTGAAAATGAAGAACAGCTTTAACTAGTTGAAATCAGATTTTTAACCAGCTTAAAAATCAGTTAAACCTTTGAAATCATTTTAAAACCTTTTTAAAACATTTCAAAACATTTTAAACTCCAAGACTAAGATCAAGATAGATTGAAATGCATCTTACCACACAACCTAAGACTCTCTAATCCTAAGACAAAATCTTCATTCTTCAAGCACCAACATCTTCATCATTAAAGGTGGTTGGAGACATCAAATCCACTTGAAACCAAGTCTTCAAGTCCAACATCGATTCGTACTTTTGTTTTATGCAAAAGAACTCAATTTTTTGTAATTTCGAAATTTAAATTTTATTTTGGATCCCTACATTTGTTTTAAAAAAAAGAACTCAATTTTTAGTAATTTGGATATTTATGTTTTATTCTCGATACGTACTTTTGTTTTATGCAAAGAACTCAATTTTTAGTAATTTGGATATTTATATTTTATTCTCGATACGTATTCTTGTTTTATGCAAAAGAACTCAATTTTTTATAATTTTAAAATTTATTTTATTTTGGATCCCGACTTTTGGTTTACAAAAAAACCTCAATTTTTGGTAATTTGGATATTTAAATTTTATTCTCGATACGTACTTTTGTTTTATGCAAAAGAACTCAATTTTTTGTAATTTCAAAATTTAAATTTTATTTTGGATCCCTACATTTATTTTACAAAAAAGAACTCAATTTTTAGTAATTTGGATATTTATATTTTCTTTTCGATCCGTACTTTTGTTTTATGCAAAAGAACTCAATTTTTAGTAATTTGGATATTTATATTTTATTCTCGATACGTACTCTTGTTTTATGCAAAAGAACTCAATTTTTTGTAATTTCAAAATTTATTTTATTTTGGATCCCGACTTTTGGTTTACAAAAAAACCTCAATTTTTGGTAATTTGGATATTTAAATTTTATTCTCGATACATACCTTTGTTTTATGCAAAAGAACTCAATCTTTTGTAATTTCGCAATTTCTATTTTATTTTAGATCTCAACTTTTGCTTTACAGAATGAACTCAATTTTTAGTAATTTGGATATTTATATTTTCTATTCGATCCGTACTTTTGTTTTATGAAAAAGAACTCAATTTTTTGTAATTTCAAAATTTATATTTTATTTTGGATCCCTACATTTATTTTACAAAAAAGAACTCAATTTTTAGTAATTTGGATATATATATTTTCTTTTCGATCCGTACTTTTGTTTTATGCAAAAGAACTCAATTTTTAGTAATTTGGATATTTATATTTTATTCTCGATACGTACTCTTGTTTTATGCAAAAGAACTCAATTTTTTGTAATTTCAAAATTTATTTTATTTTGGATCCCGACTTTTGGTTTACAAAAAAACCTCAATTTTTGGTAATTTGGATATTTAAATTTTATTCTCGATACGTACTTTTGTTTTATGCAAAAGAACTCAATCTTTTTAATTTCGCAATTTATATTTTATTTTAGATCTCTACTTTTGCGTTACAGAATGAACTCAATTTTTAGTAATTTGGATATTTATATTTTCTATTCGATCCGTACTTTTGTTTTATGAAAAAGAACTCAATTTTCTGTAATTTCAAAATTTATATTTTATTTTGGATCCCTACATTTATTTTACAAAAAACAACTCAATTTTTAGTAATTTGGATATTTATATTTTCTTTTCGATCCGTACTTTTTTTTTATGCAAAAGAACTCAATTTTTAGTAATTTGGATATTTATATTTTATTCTCGATACGTACTCTTGTTTTATGCAAAAGAACTTAATTGTTTGTAATTTCAAAATTTATTTTATTTTGGATCCCGACTTTTGGTTTACAAAAAAACCTCAATTTTTGGTAATTTGGATATTTAAATTTTATTCTCGATACGTACTTTTGTTTTATGCAAAAGAACTCAATCTTTTGTAATTTCGCAATTTATATTTTATTTTAGATCTCTACTTTTGCTTTACAGAATGAACTCAATTTTTAGTAATTTGGATATTTATATTTTCTTTTCGATCCGTACTTTTGTTTTATGCAAAAGAACTCAATTTTTAGTAATTTGGATATTTATATTTTATTCTCGATACGTACTCTTGTTTTATGCAGAAGAACTCAATTGTTTGTAATTTCAAAATTTATTTTATTTTGGATCCCGACTTTTGGTTTACAAAAAAACCTCAATTTTTGGTAATTTGGATATTTAAATTTTATTCTCGATACGTACTTTTGTTTTATGCAAAAGAACTCAATCTTTTGTAATTTCGCAATTTATATTTTATTTTAGATCTCTACTTTTGCTTTACAGAATGAACTCAATTTTTAGTAATTTGGATATTTATATTTTCTTTTCGATCCGTACTTTTGTTTTATGCAAAAGAACTCAATTTTTAGTAATTTGGATATTTATATTTTATTCTCGATACGTACTCTTGTTTTATGCAAAAGAACTCAATTTTTTGTAATTTCAAAATTTTATTTTATTTTGGATCCCTACTTTTGTTTTACGAAAAGAACTCAATTTCTGGTAATTTTATATTTATATTTTATTCTCGATACGTACTTTTGTTTTATGCAAAAGAACTCAATCTTTTGTAATTTCGCAATTTATATTTTATTTTAGATCTCTACTTTTGCTTTACAGAATGAACTCAATTTTTAGTAATTTGAATATTTATATTTTCTATTCGATCCGTACTTTTGTTTTCTGAAAAAGAACTCAATTTTCTGTAATTTCAAAATTTATATTTTATTTTGGATCCCTACTTTTGCTTTACAAAATGAACTCAATTTTTAGTAATTTGGATATTTATATTTTCTTTTCGATCCGTACTTTTGTTTTATGCAAAAGAACTCAATTTTTTGTAATTTCAAAATTTTATTTTATTTTGGATCCCTACTTTTGTTTTACGAAAAGAACTCAATTTCTGGTAATTTTATATTTATATTTTATTCTCGATACGTACTTTTGTTTTATGCAAAAGAACTCAATCTTTTGTAATTTCGCAATTTATATTTTATTTTAGATCTCTACTTTTGCTTTACAGAATGAACTCAATTTTTAGTAATTTGGATATTTATATTTTCTATTCGATCCGTACTTTTGTTTTATGAAAAAGAACTATATTTTCTGTAATTTCAAAATTTATATTTTATTTTGGATCCCTTCTTTTATTTTACAAAAAGAACTCAATTTTTGGTAATTTGGATATTTATATTTTATTCTCGATACGACTTTTGTTTTGTGCAAAAGAACTCAATTTTTTGTAATTTTGCAATTTATATTTTATTTTGGATCCCTACTTTTGCTTTACAAAATGAACTCAATTTTTAGTAATTTGGATATTTATATTTTCTTTTCGATCCGTACTTTTGTTTTATGCAAAAGAACTCCATTTTTTGTAATTTCAAAATTTATTTTATTTTGGATCCCGACTTTTGGTTTACATAAAAACCTCAATTTTTGGTAATTTGGATATTTAAATTTTATTCTCGATACGTACTTTTGTTTTATGCAAAAGAACTCAATTTTTTGTAATTTCAAAATTTAAATTTTATTTTGGATCCCTACATTTATTTTACAAAAAAGAACTCAATTTTTAGTAATTTGGATATTTATATTTTCTTTTCGATCCGTACTTTTGTTTTATGCAAAAGAACTCAATTTTTAGTAATTTGGATATTTATATTTTCTTTTCGATCCGTACTTTTGTTTTATGCAAAAGAACTCTATTTTTTGTAATTTCAAAATTTATTTTATTTTGGATCCCGACTTTTGGTTTACATAAAAACCTCAATTTTTGGTAATTTGGATATTTAAATTTTATTCTCGATACGTACTTTTGTTTTATGCAAAAGAACTCAATTTTTTGTAATTTCAAAATTTAAATTTTATTTTGGATCCCTACATTTATTTTACAAAAAAGAACTCAATTTTTAGTAATTTGGATATTTATATTTTCTTTTCGATCCGTACTTTTGTTTTATGCAAAAGAACTCTATTTTTTGTAATTTCAAAATTTATTTTATTTTGGATCCCGACTTTTGGTTTACATAAAAACCTCAATTTTTGGTAATTTGGATATTTAAATTTTATTCTCGATACGTACTTTTGTTTTATGCAAAAGAACTCAATTTTTTGTAATTTCAAAATTTAAATTTTATTTTGGATCTCTACATTTATTTTACAAAAAACAACTCAATTTTTAGTAATTTGGATATTTATATTTTCTTTTCGATCCGTACTTTTCTTTTATGCAAAAGAACTCAATTTTTAGTACTTTGGATATTTATATTTTATTCTCGATACGTACTCTTGTTTTAAGCAAAAGAACTCAATTATTTGTAATTTCAAAATTTATTTTATTTTGGATCCCGACTTTTGGTTTACAAAAAAACCTCAATTTTTGGTAATTTGGATATTTAAATTTTATTCTCGATACGTACTTTTGTTTTATGCAAAAGAACTCAATTTTTTGTAATTTCAAAATTTAAATTTTATTTTGGATCCCTACATTTATTTTACAAAAAAGAACTCAATTTTTAGTAATTTGGATATTTATATTTTCTTTTCGATCCGTACTTTTGTTTTATGCAAAAGAACTCAATTTTTAGTAATTTCGATATTTATATTTTCTTTTCGATCCGTACTTTTGTTTTATGCAAAAGAACTCAGTTTTTTGTAATTTCAAAATTTATATTTTATTTTGGATCCCTTCTTTTGTTTTAAAAAAAGAACTCAATTTTTGGTAATTTGGATATTTATATTTTATTCTCGATACGTACTTTTGTTTTATGCAAAAGAACTCAATTTTTTGTAATTTCGAAATTTAAATTTTATTTTGGATCCCTACATTTGTTTTAAAAAAAAGAACTCAATTTTTAGTAATTTGGATATTTATGTTTTATTCTCGATACGTACTTTTGTTTTATGCAAAAGAACTCAATGTGTAATTTCAAAATTTAAATTTTATTTTGGATCCCTACATTTATTTTACAAAAAAGAACTCAATTTTTAGTAATTTGGATATTTATATTTTCTTTTCGATCCGTACTTTTGTTTTATGCAAAAGAACTCAATTTTTAGTAATTTGGATATTTATATTTTCTTTTCGATACGTACTCTTGTTTTATGCAAAAGAACTCAATTTTTTGTAATTTCAAAAGTTATTTTATTTTGGATCCCGACTTTCGGTTTACAAAAAACCTCAATTTTTGGTAATTTGGATATTTAAATTTTATTCTCGATACGTACTTTTGTTTTATGCAAAAGAACTCAATTTTTGTAATGTCGAAATTTAAATTTTATTTTGGATCCCTACATTTGTTTTAAAAAAAAGAACTCAATTTTTAGTAATTTGGATATTTATGATTTATTCTCGATACGTACTTTTGTTTTATGCAAAAGAACTCAATTTTTTGTAATTTCAAAATTTAAATTTTATTTTGGATCCCTACATTTATTTTACAAAAAAGAACTCAATTTTTAGTAATTTGGATATTTATATTTTCTTTTCGATCCGTACTTTTGTTTTATGCAAAAGAACTCAATTTTTTGTAATTTCAAAATTTTATTTTATTTTCGATCCCTACTTTTGTTTTACGAAAAGAACTCAATTTCTGGTAATTTTATATTTATATTTTATTCTGGATACGTACTTTTGTTTTATGCAAAAGAACTCAATTTTTTGTAATTTTGAAATTTATATTTTATTTTGGATCCGTACTTTTGTTTTACAAAAAGAATTCAATTTTTGGTAATTTAGATATTTATATTTTATTCTCGATACGTACTTTTGTTTTATGCAAAAGAACTCAATTTTTTGTAATTTCGAAATTTAAATTTTATTTTGGATCCCTACATTTGTTTTAAAAAAAAGAACTCAATTTTTAGTAATTTGGATATTTATGATTTATTCTCGATACGTACTTTTGTTTTATGCAAAAGCACTCAATTTTTTGTAATTTCAAAATTTAAATTTTATTTTGGATCCCTACATTTATTTTACAAAAAAGAACTCAATTTTTAGTAATTTGGATATTTATATTTTCTTTTCGATCCGTACTTTTGTTTTATGCAAAAGAACTCAATTTTTAGTAATTTGGATATTTATATTTTCTTTTCGATCCGTACTTTTGTTTTATGCAAAAGAACTCTATTTTTTGTAATTTCAAAATTTATTTTATTTTGGATCCCGACTTTTGGTTTACATAAAAACCTCAATTTTTGGTAATTTGGATATTTAAATTTTATTCTCGATACGTACTTTTGTTTTATGCAAAAGAACTCAATTTTTTGTAATTTCAAAATTTAAATTTTGTTTTGGATCCCTACATTTATTTTACAAAAAACAACTCAATTTTTAGTAATTTGGATATTTATATTTTCTTTTCGATCCGTACTTTTGGTTTATGCAAAAGAACTCAATTTTTAGTACTTTGGATATTTATATTTTATTCTCGATACGTACTCTTGTTTTAAGCAAAAGAACTCAATTTTTTGTAATTTCAAAATTTATTTTATTTTGGATCCCGACTTTTGGTTTACAAAAAAACCTCAATTTTTGGTAATTTGGATATTTAAATTTTATTCTCGATACGTACTTTTGTTTTATGCAAAAGAACTCAATTTTTTGTAATTTCAAAATTTAAATTTTATTTTGGATCCCTACATTTATTTTACAAAAAAGAACTCAATTTTTAGTAATTTGGATATTTATATTTTCTTTTCGATCCGTACTTTTGTTTTATGCAAAAGAACTCAATTTTTAGTAATTTCGATATTTATATTTTCTTTTCGATCCGTACTTTTGTTTTATGCAAAAGAACTCAGTTTTTTGTAATTTCAAAATTTATATTTTATTTTGGATCCCTTCTTTTGTTTTAAAAAAAGAACTCAATTTTTGGTAATTTGGATATTTATATTTTATTCTCGATACGTACTTTTGTTTTATGCAAAAGAACTCAATTTTTTGTAATTTCGAAATTTAAATTTTATTTTGGATCCCTACATTTGTTTTAAAAAAAAGAACTCAATTTTTAGTAATTTGGATATTTATGTTTTATTCTCGATACATACTTTTGTTTTATGCAAAAGAACTCAATTTTTTGTAATTTCAAAATTTATATTTTATTTTGGATCCCTACTTTTGCTTTACAAAAAGAACTCAATTTTTAGTAATTTTGATATTTATATTTTCTTTTCGATCCGTACTTTTGTTTTATGCAAAAGAACTCAATTTTTTGTAATTTCGCAATTTATATTTTATTTTGGATCCCTACTTTTGCTTTACAAAAAGAACTCAATTTTTAGTAATTTGGATATTTATATTTTCTTTTCGATCCAGTACTTTTGTTTTATGCAAAAGAACTCAATTTTAGTAATTTGGATATTTATATTTTATTCTCGATACGTACTCTTGTTTTATGCAAAAGAACTCAATTTTTTGTAATTTCAAAAGTTATTTTATTTTGGATCCCGACTTTCGGTTTACAAAAAAACCTCAATTTTTGGTAATTTGGATATTTAAATTTTATTCTCGATACGTACTTTTGTTTTATGCAAAAGAACTCAATTTTTTGTAATGTCGAAATTTAAATTTTATTTTGGATCCCTACATTTGTTTTAAAAAAAAGAACTCAATTTTTAGTAATTTGGATATTTATGATTTATTCTCGATACGTACTTTTGTTTTATGCAAAAGAACTCAATTTTTTGTAATTTCAAAATTTAAATTTTATTTTGGATCCCTACATTTATTTTACAAAAAAGAACTCAATTTTTAGTAATTTGGATATTTATATTTTCTTTTCGATCTGTACTTTTGTTTTATGCAAAAGAACTCAATTTTTTGTAATTTCAAAATTTTATTTTATTTTCGATCCCTACTTTTGTTTTACGAAAAGAACTCAATTTCTGGTAATTTTATATTTATATTTTATTCTGGATACGTACTTTTGTTTTATGCAAAAGAACTCAATTTTATGTAATTTTGAAATTTATATTTTATTTTGGATCCGTACTTTTGCTTTACAAAAAGAACTCAATTTTTGGTAATTTGGATATTTATATTTTATTCTCGATACGTACTTTTGTTTTATGCAAAAGAACTCAATTTTTTGTAATTTCGAAATTTAAATTTTATTTTGGATCCCTACATTTGTTTTAAAAAAAAGAACTCAATTTTTAGTAATTTGGATATTTATGATTTATTCTCGATACGTACTTTTGTTTTATGCAAAAGAACTCAATTTTTTGTAATTTCAAAATTTAAATTTTATTTTGGATCCCTACTTTTGTTTTACAAAAAGAACTCAATTTTTAGTAATTTCGATATTTATATTTTCTTTTCGATCCGTACTTTTGTTTTATGCAAAAGAACTCAATTTTTAGTAATTTGGATATTTATATTTTATTCTCGATACGTACTTTTGTTTTATGCAAAAGAACTCAATTTTTTGTAATTTCAAAATTTATTTTATTTTGGATCCCTACTTTTGGTTTACAAAAAAACCTCAATTTTTGGTAATTTGGATATTTAAATTTTATTCTCGATACGTACTTTTGTTTTATGCAAAAGAACTCAATTTTTTGTAATTTCAAAATTTAAATTTTATTTTGGATCCCTACATTTATTTTACAAAAAAGAACTCAATTTTTAGTAATTTGGATATTTATATTTTCTTTTCGATCCGTACTTTTGTTTTATGCAAAAGAACTCAATTTTTAGTAATTTGGATATTTATATTTTATTCTCGATACGTACTCTTGTTTTATGCAAAAGAACTCAATTTTTTGTAATTTCAAAAGTTATTTTATTTTGGATCCCGACTTTCGGTTTACAAAAAAACCTCAATTTTTGGTAATTTGGATATTTAAATTTTATTCTCGATACGTACTTTTGTTTTATGCAAAAGAACTCAATTTTTTGTAATTTCAAAATTTAAATTTTATTTTGGATCCCTACATTTATTTTACAAAAAAGAACTCAATTTTTAGTAATTTGGATATTTATATTTTCTTTTCGATCTGTACTTTTGTTTTATGCAAAAGAACTCAATTTTTTGTAATTTCAAAATTTTATTTTATTTTCGATCCCTACTTTTGTTTTACGAAAAGAACTCAATTTGTGGTAATTTTATATTTATATTTTATTCTGGATACGTACTTTTGTTTTATGCAAAAGAACTCAATTTTATGTAATTTTGAAATTTATATTTTATTTTGGATCCGTACTTTTGTTTTACAAAAAGAACTCAATTTTTGGTAATTTGGATATTTATATTTTATTCTCGATACGTACTTTTGTTTTATGCAAAAGAACTCAATTTTTTGTAATTTCGAAATTTAAATTTTATTTTGGATCCCTACATTTGTTTTAAAAAAAAGAACTCAATTTTTAGTAATTTGGATATTTATGATTTATTCTCGATACGTACTTTTGTTTTATGCAAAAGAACTCAATTTTTTGTAATTTCAAAATTTAAATTTTATTTTGGATCCCTACATTTATTTTACAAAGAAGAACTCAATTTTTAGTAATTTCGATATTTATATTTTCTTTTCGATCCGTACTTTTGTTTTATGCAAAAGAACTCAATTTTTAGTAATTTGGATATTTATATTTTATTCTCGATACGTACTCTTGTTTTATGCAAAAGAACTCAATTTTTTGTAATTTCAAAATTTATTTTATTTTGGATCCCTACTTTTGGTTTACAAAAAAACCTCAATTTTTGGTAATTTGGATATTTAAATTTTATTCTCGATACGTACTTTTGTTTTATGCAAAAGAACTCAATTTTTTGTAATTTCAAAATTTAAATTTAATTTTGGATCCCTACATTTATTTTACAAAAAAGAACTCAATTTTTAGTAATTTGGATATTTATATTTTCTTTTCGATCCGTACTTTTGTTTTATGCAAAAGATCTCAATTTTTAGTAATTTGGATATTTATATTTTATTCTCGATACGTACTCTTGTTTTATGCAAAAGAACTCAATTTTTTGTAATTTCAAAATTTTATTTTATTTTGGATCCCGACTTTTGTTTTACGAAAAGAACTCAATTTCTGGTAATTTTATATTTATATTTTATTCTCGATACGTACTTTTGTTTTATGCAAAAGAACTCAATCTTTTGTAATTTCGCAATTTATATTTTATTTTAGATCTCTACTTTTGCTTTACAGAATGAACTCAATTTTTAGTAATTTGGATATTTATATTTTCTGTTCGATCCGTACTTTTGTTTTATGAAAAAGAACTCAATTTTCTGTAATTTCAAAATTTATATTTTATTTTGGATCCCTTCTTTTATTTTACAAAAAGAACTCAATTTTTAGTAATTTGGATATTTATATTTTATTCTCGATACGACTTTTGTTTTATGCAAAAGAAGTCAATTTTTTGTAATTTCGCAATTTATATTTTATTTTGGATCCCTACTTTTGCTTTACAAAATGAACTCAATTTTTAGTAGTTTGGATATTTATATTTTCTTTTCGATCCGTACTTTTGTTTTATGCAAAAGAACTCAGTTTTTTGTAATTTCAAAATTTATATTTTATTTTGGATCCCTTCTTCTGTTTTAAAAAAAGAACTCAATTTTTGGTAATTTGGATATTTATATTTTATTCTCGATACATACTTTTGTTTTATGCAAAAGAACTCAATTTTTTGTAATTTCAAAATTTTATTTTATTTTGGATCCCTACTTTTGGTTTACAAAAAAAACTCAATTTTTGGTAATTTGGATATTTAAATTTTATTCTCAATACGTACTTTTGTTTTATGCAAAAGAACTCAATTTTTGGTAATTTTGTAATTTATATTTTATTTTGGATCCCTACTTTTGTTTTACAAAAAGAACTCAATTTTTGGTAATTTGGATATTTATATTTTATTCTCGATACGTACTTTTGTTTTATGCAAAAGAACTCAATTTTTTGTAATTCCGAAATTTAAATTTTATTTTGGATCCCTGCATTTGTTTTAAAAAAAAGAACTCAATTTTTAGTAATTTGGATATTTATGTTTCACTCTCGATACGTACTTTTGTTTTACGCAAAAGAACTCAATTTTTTGTAATTTCGAAATTTAAATTTTATTTTGGATCCCTACATTTATTTTACAAAAAAGAACTCAATTTTTAGTAATTTGGATATTTATATTTTCTTTTCGATCCGTACTTTTGTTTTATGCAAAAGAACTCAATTTTTTGTAATTTCAAAATTTATATTTTATTTTGGATCCCTACATTTGTTTTACAAAAAAGAACTCAATTTTTATTAATTTTGATATTTATATTTTATTCTCGATCCGTACTTTTGTTTCATGCAAAAGCACTCAATTTTTGTAATTTCAAAATTTTATTTTATTTTGGATCCCTACTTTTGTTTTATGAAAAGGACTCAATTTCTGGTAATTTTATATTTGTATTTTATTCTCGATACGTACTTTTGTTTTATGCAAAAGAACTCAATCTTTTGTAATTTCGTAATTTGGATATTTATATTTTCTTTTCGATCCGTACTTTTGTTTTATGCAAAAGAACTCAATTTTTTGTAATTTTGAAATTTATATTTTATTTTGGATCCTTACTTTTTTTTTAGAAAAAGAGCTCAATTTTTGGTAATTTGGATGTTTATATTTTATTCTCGATACGTACTTTTGTTTTACGCAAAAGAACTTAATTTTTTGTAATTTCAAAATTTATATTTTATTTTGGATCCCTTCTTTTGTTTTACAAAAAGTGTAAGAACCTAGAAAATAATTGACTGAGAAAGGGATAGAGTATTAAAATATTGAGGAACAAAGGAGTGGGACCCACGTCCTTAAGTATTTAATTCCTTTTGTTCTTCATTATTCAAAGAACACTGTCTCTCCTCTTTCACTCATTCTCTAGAGCTCTTTTCTCTTCTTCCTTTCTCCCTTCGATTTCTTGACGGTTTGTTGTCCAGATTGAAGAGCGGAGACCGCCTACTGTGACGAGCGTCACGAGAGCAACGTTTTGCACGATCAGAATCTTCGATTAGGTGAGTTTTCAAATTCGCACCTTTTAGGGTTCCAATTTGGGGATTTTTCGTTCTTCGCGCAATTTCATGTCGCGAGCGCTGTTTTTGGGCTTGCTCTTCCTCCGTGAAGTGTTGGGACGAGTGCTAATGCTCGTCGTTTTGCGTTTAGGTACCCCTAGAGTACTAAGTGAGCACTTAGAGGAAAAAGGAGCACTTTTGGCGATAGAGGAGCTGCGGGAGCAACAGGTAAGGGAAGTCTTAAATTTAGTCTCTTTAAAAGCTTCAATGAAAAGTGGGAAATTCCCGGTTGATTGAGGGATTGAATCTGCTTAGGTGCCTTTTCTAGCTAAGGTGAAGCGAAAGGCATTTTGTGCGTTAAATTGAGTTTCTCTTTTGTGAGCTTGATGCATTATGTTGAAATACCATTTAGTTCATAAATTGTTGAATTAAACTTGATTTGAGTAGAAGTGAATTGGAATATCTTTGTTATGTGTATGATGGATTTCATTTGGATATGAATTTGATTGAATCTCAACTTGTTGTGATGAATGTGAGTAGTTAATGAGTAGAAATTGGCGGGAATTGTTCTATGTGATGAATGAATGTTGAATGGGATGACCAATGCCCCAAGCTGAGTATGATTGTATTGCTTTAGGCTGGTGATGAAGCTATGCGCTATAAATTGTGTAAATTGAGCGGGTCAAAGTTGGAAAATGACCAAGTTTTAGGGAGATCTTTGTCCAATTTTGGTCGGCCCTCGCCCAGCGAGCCTTGTTCTCGCTTAGGCGAGAGTCTTCCGATGGCAAGAGTTGGTCTCTGTCCAACTCTCGCCCAAGCGAGACCCTGGTCTCGCTAAGCGAGACCATTCGGTGGCTAAGAGCTGGTCTCGCCCGGACGAGATATGTTCTCGCCCAGGCGAGAACCCCTGCATCCAGATTGTGTTTCTTTTATGAAATTGAAGAATGTATGACTTGTGTTATATGAGATTGATATATGTTGAGCTATATGATGTGAAATTGAGGAATGATATGTTGTGATGAAGATATTTGAGGGGTTACTTGGCGGTAAGGCCGGAGGGATAATTTCATGAGGTACCAGCGGTAAGGCCAATGGGTTATATTGAGGTGGAACAAGTTTGAATGATTGTGGTGTGTTGTGCTTGTATGTGATAATAGTAGTGTGTATGGACTAGGGATTTCTTGATGGAATATCCGGACTTCACTGATGATCAGAGTCACGTAGACACTGTCATCAGTTGTGAGAAGTCGACGGAGATTGGATTAGGATGACCTACGGGAAAAGGCCTAATTCTTTCACCCTGACTCACATGGTGGTAGAGGTTGAGATATAATATTTAATCCCCATGTCGTGTATCGGTGTTAGTTCCAGTTGTCGAGTCCATACGATCTTCCGGAAGTCGTTAGTCTTATGTGTGTGATTGTGATTGCCATAGCCTTCGGTAGGGTAATTGCTTGAATAGTGTGGATGATTAAATTAATGTTCATGTATAGACTTAATTATGGAAATATTGATTTTTGGCTTACCCCTTTTCCTTCATGGTTTGAATTTGTACCTGCTACGATCGTGTTTTGACACGGGAGCAGATGAAAGGAGAGACATGGCTTCAGGCAGTGGGGCCAAGCTGGAGAAAAGCTAGACCCCCTTAATGGTTTTATTTCTTTTGTAATCTGAGACTGCCTGCTTGTCGGGGCATGTGTTTGACTTTGTACAGCTTTTTGAGGATGACTGTATATGCATATATTCATCTTTTGCTTGTATGATCCTTATCTGAGTAGATGTTATTATGATAATGATGATGCATGATTTAGTGAATTACTTTGTTTATTTGTATTTTGAGGTGTTACAAAAAGAACCCAATTTTTGGTAATTTGGATATTTATGTTTTATTCTCGATACGTACTTTTGTTTTATGCAAAAGAACTCAATTTTTTGTAATTTCAAAATTTAAATTTTATTTTGGATCCCTACATTTGTTTTACAAAAAAGAACTCAATTTTTAGTAATTTGGATATTTATAATTTCTTTTCGATCCGTACTTTTGTTTTATGCAAAAGAACTCAATTTTTTGTAATTTCAAAATATATATTTTATTTTGGATCCCTACATTTGTTTTACAAAAAAGAACTCAATTTTTAGTAATTTGGATATTTATATTTTCTTTTCGATCCGTACTTTTGTTTTACGCAAAATAACTCAATTTTTTGTAATTTCAAAATTTATATTTTATTTTGGGTCCCTTCTTTTATTTTACAAAAAGAACTCAATTTTTGGTAATTTGGATATTTATATTTTATTCTCGATACGTACTTTTGTTTTATGCAAAAGAACTCAATTTTTTGTAATTTCGCAATTTATATTTTATTTTGGATCCCTAATTTTGCTTTACAAAAAGAACTCAGTTTTTAGTAATTTGGATATTTATATTTTCTTTTCGATCCGTACTTTTGTTTTATGCAAAAGAACTCAATTTTTTGTAATTTTAAAATTTATATTTTATTTTGGATCCCTACTTTTGTTTTACAAAAAGAACTCAATTTTTGGTAATTTGGATATTTATATTTTATTCTCGATACGTACTTTTGCTTTATGCAAAAGAACTCCATTTTTTGTAATTTCGCAATTTATATTTTATTTTGGATCCCTACTTTTGCTTAACAAAATAAACTCAATTTTTAGTAATTTGGATATTTATATTTTCTTTTCGATCCGTACTTTTGTTTGATGCAAAAGAACTCAATTTTTTGTAATTTTGAAATTTATATTTTATTTTGGATCCCTACTTTTTTTTTAGAAAAAGAGCTCAATTTTTGGTAATTTGGATATTTATATTTTATTCTCGATACGTACTTTTGTTTTACGCAAAAGAACTTAATTTTTTGTAATTTCAAAATTTATATTTTATTTTGGATCCCTTCTTTTGTTTTACAAAAAGTGTAAGAACCTAGAAAATAATTGACTGAGAAAGGGATAGAGTATTAAAATATTGAGGAACAAAGGAGTGGGACCCACGTCCTTAAGTATTTAATTCCTTTTGTTCTTCATTATTCAAAGAACACTGTCTCTCCTCTTTCACTCATTCTCTAGAGCTCTTTTCTCTTCTTCCTTTCTCCCTTCGATTTCTTGACGGTTTGTTGTCCGATTGAAGAGCGGAGACCGGCTACGCGACGAGCGTCACGAGAGCAACGTTTTGCACCGATCAGAATCTTTGATTAGGTGAGTTTTCAAATTCGCACCTTTTTAGGGTTCCAATTTGGGGATTTTCGTTCTTCGCGCAATTTCATGTCGCAGGCGCTGTTTTTGGGCTTGCTCTTCCTCTGTGAAGTGTTGGGACAGTGCTAATGCTCGTCGTTTTGCGTTTAGGTACCCCTAGAGTACTAAGTGAGCACTTAGAGGAAAAAGGAGCACTTTTGGCGATAGAGGAGCTGCAGGAGCAACAGGTAAGGGAAGTCTTAAATTTAGTCTCTTTAAAAGCTTCAATGAAAAGTGGGAAATTCCCAGTTGATTGAGGGATTGAATCTGCTTAGGTGCCTTTTCTAGCTAAGGTGAAGCGAAAGGCATTTTGTGCGTTAAATTGAGTTTCTCTTTTGTGAGCTTGATGCATTATGTTGAAATACCATTTAGTTCATAAATTGTTGAATTAAACTTGATTTGAGTATAAGTGAATTGGAATATCTTGTTATGTGTATGATGGATTTCATTTGGATATGAATTTGATTGAATCTCAACTTGTTGTGATGAATGTGAGTAGTTAATGAGTAGAAATTGGCGGGAATTGTTCTATGTGATGAATGAATGTTGAATGGGATGACCAATGCCCCAAGCTGAGTATGATTGTATTGCTTTAGGCTGGTGATGAAGCTATGCGCTATAAATTGTGTAAATTGAGCGAGGTCAAAGTTGGAAAATGACCAAGTTTTAGGGAGATGCTGTCCAATTTTGGTCAGCCCTCGCCCAAGCGAGCCTTGTTCTCGCTTAGGCGAGAGTCTTCCAGTGGCAAGAGTTGGTCTCTGTCCAACTCTCACCCAAGCGAGACCCTTCCAGTGGCAAAGAATTGGTTACGGACTGGTCTCGCCCAGACGAGATATGTTCTCGCCCAAGCGAGAACCCCTGCATCCAGATTGTGTTTCTTTTATGAAATTGAAGAATGTATGACTTGTGTTATATGAGATTGATATATGTTGAGCTATATGATGTGAAATTGAGGAATGATATGTTGTGATGAAGATATTTGAGGGGTTACTTGGCGGTAAGGCCAGAGGGATAATTTCATGAGGTACCTGGCAGTAAGGCCAATGGGTTATATTGAGGTGGAACAAGTTTGAATGATTGTGGTGTGTTGTGCTTGTATGTGATAATAGTAGTGTGTATGGACTAGGGATTTCTTGATGGAATATCCGGACTTCACTGATGATCAGAGTCACGTAGACACTGTCATCAGTTGTGAGAAGTCGACGGAGATTGGATTAGGATGACCTACGGGAAAAGGCCTAATTCTTTCACCCTGACTCACATGGTGGTAGAGGTTGAGATATAATATTTAATCCCCATGTCGTGTATCAGGTGTTAGTTCCAGCTGAGTCCATACAATCTTCCGGAAGTCGTTAGTCTTATGTGTGTGATTGTGATTGCCATAGCCTTCGGTAGGGTAATTGCTTGAGTAGTGTGGATGATTAAATTAATGTTCATGTATAGACTTAATTATGGAAATATTGATTTTTGGCTTACCCCTTTTCCTTCATGGTTTGAATTTGTACCTGCTACGATCGTGTTTTGACACGGGAGCAGATGAAAGGAGAGACATGGCTTCAGGCAGTGGGGCCAAGCTGGAGAAAAGCTAGACCCCCTTAATGGTTTTATTTCTTTTGTAATCTGAGACTGCCTGCTTGTCAGGGCATGTGTTTGACTTTGTACAGCTTTTTGAGGATGACTGTATATGCATATATTCATCTTTTGCTTGTATGATCCTTATCTGAGTAGATGTTATTATGATAATGATGATGCATGATTTAGTGAATTACTTTGTTTATTTGTATTTTTGAGGTGTTACAAAAAGAACCCAATTTTTGGTAATTTGGATATTTATGTTTTATTCTCGATACGTACTTTTGTTTTATGCAAAAGAACTCAATTTTTTGTAATTTCAAAATTTAAATTTTATTTTGGATCCCTACATTTGTTTTACAAAAAAGAACTCAATTTTTAGTAATTTGGATATTTATAATTTCTTTTCGATCCGTACTTTTGTTTTATGCAAAAGAACTCAATTTTTTGTAATTTCAAAATATATATTTTATTTTGGATCCCTACATTTGTTTTACAAAAAAGAACTCAATTTTTAGTAATTTGGATATTTATATTTTCTTTTCGATCCGTACTTTTGTTTTACGCAAAATAACTCAATTTTTTGTAATTTCAAAATTTATATTTTATTTTGGGTCCCTTCTTTTATTTTACAAAAAGAACTCAATTTTTGGTAATTTGGATATTTATATTTTATTCTCGATACGTACTTTTGTTTTATGCAAAAGAACTCAATTTTTTGTAATTTCGCAATTTATATTTTAACTTGGATCCCTACTTTTGCTTTACAAAAAGAACTCAATTTTTAGTAATTTGGATAGTTATATTTTCTTTTCGATACGTACTTTTGTTTTATGCAAAAGAACTCAATTTTTTGTAATTTCGCAATTTATATTTTATTTTGGATCCCTACTTTTGCTTTACAAAAAGAACTCAATTTTTAGTAATTTGGATATTTATATTTTCTTTTCAACCTGTACTTTGGTTTTATGCAAAAGAACTCAATTTTTTGTAATTTCAAAATTTATATTTTATTTTGGATCCCTAGTTTTGTTTTACAAAAAGAACTCAATGTTTTGTAATTTGGATATTTATATTTTATTCTAGATAGGTACTTTTGTTTTATGCAAAAGAACTCAATTTTTTGTAATTTCGCAATTTGTATTTTATTTTGGATGCCTACTTTTGCTTTACAAAAAGAACTCAATTTTTAGTAATTTGGATATTTATATTTTCTTTTTGATCCGTACTTTTGTTTTATGTAAAAGAACTCAATTTTTTGTAATTTCAAAATTTATATTTTATTTTGGATCCCCACTTTTGTTTTACAAAAAGAACTCAATGTTTGGTAATTTGGATATTTATATTTTATTCTCGATACGTAGTTTTGTTTTATGCAAAAGAACTCAATTTTTTGTAATTTCGCAATTTATATTTTATTTTGGATCCCTACTTTTGCTTTACAAAATGAACTCAATTTTTAGTAATTTGGATATTTATATTTTCTTTTCGATCCGTACTTTTGTTTTATGCAAAAGAACTCAATTTTTTGTAATTTCAAAATTTATATTTTATTTTGGATACCTACTTTTGTTTTACAAAAAGAACTCCATGTTTGGTAATTTGGATATTTATATTTTATTCTCGATACATACTTTTGTTTTATGCAAAAGAACTCAATTTTTAGTAATTTCGCAATTTATATTTTATTTTGGATCCCTACTTTTGCTTTACAAAATGAACTCAATTTTTAGTAATTTGGATATTTATATTTTCTTTTCGATCCGTACTTTTGTTTTATGCAAAAGAACTCAATTTTTTGTAACTTCAAAATTTTATATTTTCTTTTCGATCCCTACTTTTGCTTTACGAAAAGAACTCAATTTTTAGTAATTTGGATATTTATATTTATTCTCGATACATGCTTTCGTTTTATGCAAAAGAACTCAATCTTTTGTAATTTCGAAATTTATATTTTATTCTCGATCCGTACTTTTGTTTTATGCAAAAGAACTAAATTTTTTGTAATTTCAAAATTTATATTTTATTTTGGATCCCTTCTTTTGTTTTACAAATAGAACTCAATCTTTGGTAATTTGGATATTTATATTTTATTCTCGATATGTACTTTTGTTTTATGCAAAAGAACTCAATTTTTTGTAATTTCGCAATTTATATTTTATTTTGGATCCCTACTTTTGCTTTACAGAAAGAACTCAAATTTTAGTAATTTGGATTTTTATATTTTCTTTCCGATCCGTACTTTTGTTTTATGCAAAAGAACTCAATTTTTTGTAATTTCAAAATTTTATTTTATTTTGGATCCCTACTTTTGTTTTATAAAAAGAAATCAATTTTTGGTAATTGAGATATTTATATTTTATTCCTGATACGTACTTTTGTTTTATGCAAAAGAACTCAACTTTTTGTAATTTCGCAATTTATATTTTATTTTCGATCTGTACTTTTGTTTTACAAAAGAACTCAATTTTTTGTAATTTCAAAATTTATATTTTATTTTGGATCCCTACTTTTGTTTTACAAAAAGAACTCAATTTTTGGTAATTTGGATATTTATACTTTATTCTCGATACGTACTTTTGTGTTATGCAAAAGAACTCATTTTTTTGTAATTTCGCAATTTATATTTTATTTTGGATCCGTACTTTTGCTTTACAAAAAGAACTCAATTTTTAGTAATTTGGATATTTAAATTTTCTTTTCGATCCATACTTTTGTCTTATGCAAAAGAACTCAATTTTTTGTAATTTCAAATTTATATCTTATTTTGGATCCCTACTTTTGTTTTACAAAAAGAACTCAATTTTTGGTAATTTGGATATTTATATTTTATTCTCGATACGTACTTTTGTTTTATGCAAAAGAACTCAATTTTTTGTAATTTCGCAATTTATATTTTATTCTGGATCCCTCTTTTTGGTTTACAAAAAGAACTCAATTTTTAGTAATTTGGACTTTTATATTTTCTTTTCCATCCATACTTTTGTTTTATGCAAAAGAACTAAATTTTTTGTAATGTCCAAATTTTATTTTATTTTGGATCCCTACTTTTGTTTTACAAAAAGAACTCAATTTTTGGAAATTTTGATATTTATATTTTATTCTCGATATGTACTTTTGTTTTATGCAAAAGAACTCAATTTTTTGTAATTTCGCAATTTATAATTTATTTTGGATCCCTTCTTTTGCATTACAAAAACAACTCAATTTTTGGTAATTTGGATATTTATATTTTGTTTTCGATCCGTACTTTTGTTTTATGCAAAAGAACTCAATTTTTTGTAATTTGAAAATTTTATTTTATTTTGGATCCCTACTTTTGTTTTACAAAAAAAACTCTGTTTTTGGTGATTTTGATATTTATATTTTATTCTCGATACGTACTTTTGTTTTATGCAAAAGAACTGAATTTTTTGTAATTTCGCAATTTATATTTTATTTTGGATCCCTACTTTTGCTTTACAAAGAGAACTAAATTTTTATTAATTTGGATATTTATATTTTCTTTTCCATCCGTACTTTTGTTTTATGCAAAAGAACTCAATTTTTGTAATTTCAAAATTTATATCTTATTTTGGATCCCTACATTTGTTTTACAAAAAAGAACTCAATTTTTAGTAATTTGGATATTTATATTTTCTTTTCGATCCGTACTTTTGTTTTATGCAAAATAACTCAATTTTTTGTAATTTCAAAATTTATATTTTATTTTGGATCCCTTCTTTTGCCTTACAAAAAGAACTCAATTTTTGGTAATTTGGATATTTATATTTTATTCTCGATACGTACTTTTGTTTTATGCAAAAGAACTCAATTTTTTGTAATTTTGCAATTTATATTTTGTTTTGGATCCCTACTTTTGCTTTACAAAAAGAACTCAATTTTTAGTAATTTGGATATTTATATTTATTCTCGATACGTACTTTTGTTTTATGCAAAAGAACTCAATCTTTTGTAATTTCGAAATTTATATTTTATTTTGGATCTCTACTTTTGCTTTACAAAATGAAATCAATTTTTAGTAATTTGGATATTTATATTTTCTTTTCGATTCGTACTTTTGTTTTATGCAAAATAACTCAATTTTTTGTAATTTCAAAATTTATATTTTATTTTGGATCCCTTCTTTTGCCTTACAAAAAGAACTCAATTTTTGGTAATTTGGATATTTATATTTTATTCTCGATACGTACTTTTGTTTTATGCAAAAGAACTCAATTTGTTGTAGTTTTGCAATTTATATTTTATTTTGTATCCCTACTTTTGCTTTACAAAAAGAACTAAATTTTTAGTAATTTGGATATTTATATTTATTCTCGATACGTACTTTTGTTTTATGCAAAAGAACTCAATTTTTTTTAATTTCGCAATTTATATTTTATTTTGGATCCCTACTTTTGCTTTACAAAGAGAACTCAATTTTTATTAATTTGGATATTTATATTTTATTTTCGATCCGTACTTTTCTTTTATGCAAAAGAACTCAATTTTTGTAATTTCAAAATTTATATTTTATTTTGGATCCCTACATTTGTTTTACAAAAAAGAACTCAATTTTTAGTAATTTGGATATTTATATTTTCTTTTCGATCCGTACTTTTGTTTTATGCAAAAGAACTCAATTTTTTGTAACTTCAAAATTTATATTTTATCTTGGATCCCTTCTTTTGTTTTACAAAAAGAACTCAATTTTTGGTAATTTGGATATTTATATTTTATTCTCGATAGGTACTTTTGTTTTATGCAAAAGAACTCAATTTTTTGTAATTTTGCAATTTATATTTTATTTTGGATCCCTACTTTTGCCTTACAAAAAGAACTCAATTTTTTGTAATTTCAAAATTTATATTTTATTTTGCAACCCTACTTTTGTTTTACAAAAAGAACTCAATTTTTGGTAATTTGGATATTTATATTTTCTTTTCGATCCGTAGTTTTCTTTTACGCAAATGAAATCAATTTTTTGTAATTTCGCAATTTATTTTTAATCTGGATTCCTACTTTTGCTTTACAAAAAGAACTCAGTTTTGGGTAATTTGGATATTTATATTTTATTCTTGATAGGTACATTTGTTCTAGGCAAAAGAACTCAATTTTTTGTAATTTCAAAATTTATATTTTATTCCGGATCCCTACTTTTGTTTTACAAAAAGAGCTCAGTTTTGGGTAATTTGGATATAAAATTTATTTTCGATCCGTACATTTGTTTTATGCAAAAGAACTCAATTTTTTGTAATTTCAAAATATATATTTTATTTTGGACCCCTTCTTTTGTTTTACAAAAAGAATTCAATTTTTGGTAATTTGGATATTTATATTTTATTCTCGATACGTACTTTTGTTTTATGCAAAAGAACTCAATTTTTTTAATTTCACAATTTATATTTTAATTTGGATCCCTACATTTGCTTTACAAAAAGAAC
This sequence comes from Lablab purpureus, assembly GCA_030347555.1. Taxonomy (NCBI): domain Eukaryota; kingdom Viridiplantae; phylum Streptophyta; class Magnoliopsida; order Fabales; family Fabaceae; genus Lablab; species Lablab purpureus. Next base: position 23,726,173 of record CM059256.1, on the reverse strand, counting down.
TCAATTTTTAGTAATTTGGATATTTATATTTTCTTTTCGATCCGTACTTTTGTTTAATGCAAAAGAACTCAATCTTTTGAAATTTTGCAATTTATACTTGAATTTGGATCTCTACTTTTGCTTTACAAAAACAACTCAGTTTTGGGTAATTTGCATATTTATATTTTATTCTCGATAGGTACATTTGTTTTATCCAAAAGAACTCAATTTTTTCTAATTTCAAAATTTATATTTTATTTTGGATCCCTACTTTTGTTTTACAAAAAGAACTCAATTTTGGGTAATTTGGATATTTATATTTTCTTTTCGATCCGTACTTTTGTTTTATGCAAAAGAACTCAATTTTTTGTAATTTCAAAATTTATGTTTTATTTTGGATCACTTCTTTTGTTTTACAAAAAGAACTCAATTTTTGGTAATTTGGATATTTGTATTATATTCTCGATAGGTACATTTGTTTTATGCACAAGAACTCAATTTTTTGTAATTTCGCAATTTATATTTTATTTCGAATCCCTACTTTTGCTTTACAAAAAGAACTCAATTTTTAGTAATTTGGATATTTATATTTTATTTTCGATCCGTAATTTTGTTTTATGCAAAACAACTCAATTTTTTGTAATTTCAAAATTTATATTTTATTTTGGATCCCTACTTTTGTTTTACAAAAAGAACTCAATTTTTGGTAATTTGGATATTTATATTTTATTCTCGATACGTACTTTTTTTTATGCAAAAGAACTCAATTTTTTGTAATTTCGCAATTTATATTTTATTTTCGATCCGTACTTTTTTTTTACAAAAGAAATTCAATTTTTAATAATTTTGAAATTGATATATTTTTTTTCATCCGTTGTTTTGTTTTACAAAAAGGAAACTCAATTTTCATAATTTTGAAATTTATATTTTATTCTCGATCCGTACTTTTGTTTTACGCAAAAGAACTCAATTTTTTGTAATTTCAAAATTTATATTTTATTTTGGATCCCTTCTTTTGTTTTGCAAAAATAACTCAATTTTTGGTAATTTGGATATTTATATTTTCTTTTCGATCCGTACTTTTGTGTTATGCAAAAGAACTCAATTTTTTGTAATTTCGCAATTCATATTTTAATTTGGATCAATACTTTTGCCTTACAAAAAGAACTCAGTTTTGGGTAATTTGGATATTTGTATTTTATTCTCGATAGGTACATTTGTTCTAGGCAAAAGAACTCAATTTTTTGTAATTTCAAAATTTATATTTTATTCCGGATCCCTACTTTTGTTTTACCAAAAGAACTAAGTTTTGGGTAATTTGGATATAAAATTTATTTTCGATCCGTACTTTTGTTTTATGCAAAAGAACTCAATTTTTTGTAATTTCAAAATATATATTTTATTTTGGACCCCTTCTTTTGTTTTACAAAAAGAACTCAATTTTTGGTAATTTGGATATTTATATTTTATTCTTGATACGTACTTTTGTTTTATGCAAAAGAACTCAATTTTTTTAATTTCGCAATTTATATTTAATTTGGATCCCTACATTTGCTTTACAAAAAGAACTCAATTTTTAGTAATTTGGATATTTAAATTTTCTTTTCGATCCGTACTTTTGTTTTATGCAAAAGAACTCAATCTTTTGTAATTTCGCAATTTATATTTTAATTTGGATCTCTACTTTTGCTTTACAAAAACAACTCAGTTTTGGGTAATTTGGATATTTATATTTTATTCTCGATAGATACATTTCTTTTATGCAAAATAAATCAATTTTTTGTAATTTAAAAATTTATATTTTATTCTGGATCCCTACTTTTGTTTTACAAAAAGAACTCAGTTTTGGGTAATTTGGATATTTATATTTTCTTTTCGATCCGTGCTTTGATTTTATGCAAAAGAACTCAATTTTTTGTAATTTCAAAATTTATATTTTATTTTGGATCCCTTCTTTTGTTTTACAAAAAGAACTCAATTTTTGGTAATTTGGATATTTATATTATATTCTCGATAGGTACATTTGTTTTATGCAAAAGAACTCAATTTTTTTGTAATTTCGCAATTTATATTTTATTTTGAATCCCTACTTTTACAACTCAATTTTTAGTAATTTGGATATTTATATTTTCTTTTCGATCCGTACTTTTGTTTTATGCAGAAGAACTCAATTTTTTGTAATTTCAAAATTTATATTTTATTTTGGATCCCTTCTTTTGTGTTACAAAAAGAACTCAATTTTTGGTAATTTGGATATTTATATTTTATTCTCGATACGTACTTTTGTTTTATGCAAAAGAACTCAATTTTTTTAATTTCGCAATTTATATTTTAATTTGGATCCCTACTTTTGCTTTACAAAAAGAACTCAATTTTTAGTAATTTGGATATTTATATTTTCTTTTCGATCCGTACTTTTGTGTTATGCAAAAGAACTCAATTTTTTGTAATTTCGCAATTCATACTTTAATTTGGATCTCTACTTTTGCTTTACAAAAAGAACTCAGTTTGGGTTAATTTGGATATTTATATTTTATTCTCGATAGGTACATTTGTTTCATGCAAAAGAAATCAATTTTTTTTAATTTCAAAATTTATATTTTATTCTGGATCCCTACTTTTGCTTTACAAAAACAACTCAGTTTTGGATAATTTGGATATTTATATTTTATTCTCGATAGATACACTTGTTTTATGCAAAAGAACTCAATTTTTTGTAATTTCAAAATTTATATTTTATTCTGGATCCCTACTTTTGTTTTACAAAAAGAACTCAGTTTTGGGTAATTTGGATATTTATATTTTCTTTTCGATCCGTACATCTGTTTTACGCAAAAGAACTCAATTTTTTGTAATTTCAAAATTTATATTTTATTTTGGATGCCTTCTTTTGTTTTACAAAAAGAACTCAATTTTTGGTAATTTGGATATTTATATTTTATTCTCGATAGGTACATTTGTTTTATGCAAAAGAACTCAATTTTTTTAATTTCAAAATTTATATTTTATTCTGGATCCCTACTTTTGTTTGACAAAAAGAACTCAGTTTTGGGTAATTTGGATATTTATATTTTCTTTCCGATCCGTACTTTTGTTTTATGCAAAAGAACTCAATTTTTTGTAATTTCAAAATTTATATTTTATTTTGGATCCCTTCTTTTGTTTTACAAAAAGAACTCAATTTTTGGTAATTTGGATATTTATATTATATTCTCGATAGGTACATTTGTTTTATGCAAAAGAACTCAATTTTTTTGTAATTTCGCAATTTATATTTTATTTTGAATCCCTACTTTTGCAACTCAATTTTTAGTAATTTGGATATTTATATTTTCTTTTCGATCCGTACTTTTGTTTTATGCAAAAGAACTCAATTTTTTGTAATTTCAAAATTTATATTTTATGTTGGATCCCTTCTTTTGTTTTATAAAAAGAACTCAATTTTTAGTAATTTGGATATTTATATTTTATTCTCGATACGTACTTTTGTTTTATGCAAAAGAACTCAATTTTTTTAATTTCGCAATTTATATTTTAATTTGGATCCCTACTTTTGCTTTACAAAGAGAACTCAATTTTGGTAATTTGGATATTTATATTTTATTCTCGATACGTACTTTTGTTTTATGCAAAAGAACTCAATTTTTTTAATTTCGCAATGTATATTTTAATTTGGATCCCCACTTTTGCTTTACAAAAAGAACTAAATTTTTAGTAATTTGGATATTTATATTTTATTCTCGATAGGTACATTTGTGTTATGCAAAAGAACTCAATTTTTTGTAATTTCAAAATTTATATTTTATTCTGGATCCCTACTTTCGCTTTACAAAAAGAACTCAGTTTTGGGTAATTTGGATATAAAATTTATTTTCGATCCGTACTTTTGTTTTATGCAAAAGAACTCAATTTTTTGGAATTTCAAAATTTATATTTTATTTTGGATCCCTTCTTTTGTTTTACAAAAAGAACTCAATTTTTTGTAATTGGGATATTTATATTTTATTCTCGATACGTACTTTTGTTTTATGCAAAAGAACTCAATTTTTTTTAATTTCGCAATTTATATTTTTTTTTGGATCCCTTCTTTTGCTTTACAAAAAGAACTCAATTTTTAGTAATTTGGATATTTATATTTTCTTTTCGATCCGTACTTTTGTTTTATGAAAAAGAACTCAATTTTTTGTAATTTTGCAATTTCTATTTTAATTTGGATCTCTACTTTTGCTTTACAAAAAGAACTCAGTTTTGGGTAATTTGGATATTTATATTTTCTTCTCGATAGATACATTTGTTTTATGCAAAAGAACTCAATTTTTTGTAATTTAAAAAAATATATTTTATTCTGGATCCCCACTTTTGTTTTACAAAAAGAACTCAGTTTTGGGTAATTTGGATATTTATATTTTGTTGTCGATCCGTACTTTTGTTTTATGCAAAAGAACTCAATTTTTTGTAATTTCAAAATTTATATTTTATTTTGGATCCCTTCTTTTGTTTTACAAAAAGAACTCAATTTTTGGTAATTTGGATATTTATATTATATTCTCGATAGATACATTTGTTTTATGCAAAAGAACTCAATTTTTTTAATTTCAAAATTTATATTTTATTCTGGATCCCTACTTTTGATTGACAAAAAGAACTCAGTTTTGGGTAATTTGGATATTTATATTTTCTTTCCGATCCGTACTTTTGTTTTACGCAAAAGAACTCAATTTTTTGTAATTTCAAAATTTATATTTTATTTTGGATCCCTTCTTCTGTTTTACAAAAAGAACTCAATTTTTGGTAATTTGGATATTTATATTATATTCTCGATAGATACATTTGTTTTATGCAAAAGAACTCAATTTTTTTAATTTCAAAATTTATATTTTATTCTGGATCCCTACTTTTGTTTGACAAAAAGAACTCAGTTTTGGGTAATTTGGATATTTATATATTCTTTCCGATCCGTACTTTTGTTTTATGCAAAAGAACTCAATTTTCTGTAATTTCAAAATTTATATTTTATTTTGGATCCCTTCTTTTGCTTTACAAAAAGAACTCAGTTTTTGGTAATTTGGATATTTATATTTTATTCTCGATACGTACTTTTGTTTTATGCAAAAGAACTCAATTTTTTGTAATTTCAAAATTTATATTTTATTTTGGATCCCTACTTTTGCTTTACAAAAAGAACTCAATCTCTGGTAATTTGGATATTTATATTTTATTCTCGATACGTACTTTGGTTTTATGCAAAAGAACTCAATTTTTTGTAATTTCAAAATTTATATTTTATTTTGGATACCTACTTTTGCTTTACAAAGAGAACTCAATTTTTGGTAATTTGGATATTTAGATTTTATTCTCGATACGTACTTTTGTGTTATTGAAAAGAACTCAATTTTTTGTAATTTAAAAATTTATATTTTATTTTGGATCCCTACTTTTGTTTTACAAAAAGAACTCAATTTTTGGTAATTTGGATATTTATGTTTTATTCTCGATACGTACTTTTCTTTTATGCCAAAGAACTCAATTTTTTGTAATTTCGCAATTTATATTTTATTTTGGATCCCTACTTTTGCTTTACAAAAAGAACTCAATTTTAGTAATTTGGATATTTATATTTTATTCTCGATACGTACATTTGTTTTATGCAAAAGAACTCAATTTTTTGTAATTTTGAAATTTATATTTTATTTTGGATCCCTAGTTTTGTTTTACAAAAAGAACTCAATTTTTGGTAGTTTGGATATGTATATTTAAATTCTCGATACGTACTTTTGTTTTATGCAAAAGAACTCAATTTTTTGTAATTTCAAAATTTATATTTTATTTTGGATCCCTACTTTTGTTTTATAAAAAGAACTCAATTTTTGGTAATTTGGATATTTATATTTTATTCTCGATATGTACTTTTGTTTTATGCAAAAGAACTCAATTTTTTGTTATTTCGCAATTTATATTTTATTTTGGATCCCTACTTTTGTTTTAAGAAAAGAACTCAATTTTTGGTAATATGGATATTTATATTTTATTCTCGATACGTACTTTTGTTTTATGCAAAAGAACTCAATTTTTTGTAATTTTGAAGTTTATATTTTATTTTGGATCCCTAATTTTGTTTTACAAAAAGAACTCATTTTTTGGTAATTTGGATATTTATATTTTATTCTCGATACGTACTTCTGTTTTATGCAAAAGAACTCAATTTTTTGTAATTTTGAAGTTTATATTTTATTTTGGATCCCTAATTTTGTTTTACAAAAAGAACCCATTTTTTGGTAATTTGGATATTTATATTTTATTCTCGATACGTACTTCTGTTTTATGCAAAAGAACTCAATTTTTTGTAATTTTGATATTTATATTTTATATTCAATCCCTAGTTTTGTTTTACAAAAAGGAACTCCATTTTTGGTAATTTGGATATTTATATTTTATTCTCGATACGTACTTTTGTTTTATACAAAAGAACTCAATTTTTTGTAATTTTGTAATTTATATTTTATTTTTGATCCCTACTTTTGTTTTACAAAAAGAACTCAATTTTTAGTAATTTGGATATTTATATTTTCTTTTTGATCCGTACTTTTTTTTATGCAAAATTGTTGGCATATTTCAAGTCCAGAGTTTTATGGACACCTACAGTTTTGATGATGAAGTTTTTAGGAAGTTTCAATCAACATTAAAGACTTGTGCCATCTCACAAAGGAAGATTGCTTGATAAGAAAGGAAAGTTATAAAGAGCTTTCAAAGCTTTCAAAAGAGAAGATTGATGAAGATTTTCTCAAGAGCTGAAGGATCAAAGGTAGAAGGTTCTGTTTTGGGTGTAGGATAAAAAGAGTAAGTCATAAATCCCATTCAAGACCTTCCCAAACAAGAGAGCAAGGTGTTTTCTCGCAAAAACGTTTTTCTACGCTTTTAATCGATTACCATACGTAGATAATCGATTATTTAACTTAAAATTTGAATAAAAAATGTTTAACGAGCAATATAATCGATTAAGTGTCTTTGATAATCGATTATATTGATTCTGGGTTAATATAATCGATTATGGCCTTAATCTAATCGATTAAATCAGACGATATTTGTTTTCCAGTTTTTAAACATGATATAATTGATTAAGCTTTTAATATAATCGATTAAATGAGTCGTTTTGCGAAATTAATTCTAAATCAACCTAAGAATGGAAACTTTGGAGCATTTTCGAATTATAAAATGAAAGAGAATGTCTTAGGTTTAACACATCTGAACAAACACAAAATATTCAAAGTGTTTCTGCGCCTTAGCTTTCAAAGCCGCTTTCCTGCTCTCTTCAGTTTGATCAAGTCTTTGGAAGTGGTGATCATTGTGCTTAAGCTTTCTATCCAGCACATTTCAGGTGTATTCTTTTACTGTTTTTTCTGTAAAGAGAAAATTCACCCCTTGGATGCTGTTCTAAGGGAGGTGTTTCATCTCTTGTGTGTCAAGAGAGGTGGGTTTCATCCTCGGTGTGTACGGGGAGGTGTTTCATCCTCGGTGTGTGCGGGAGGTGTTTCATCCTTAGTGTGTCGAGGAGGTGTTTCCGTTTATCTTTATTTGTTATTGCATGAATTGGTGTTTGTAATTTCAATTAAAGATAGTGGGGAAAATCATCACGGATTTGTGGTGGTTGGGAACTGGATGTAGGATTGGCTTAATCCGAACCAGTATAAATCTCTGTGTTCTTTCTCTTTCTCTTTATCTTTTAATTGTGGATCATTATTACAATTGCTAATCCCAACAGCGTTAATCAAAGGATTGGAAAAATTCACATCCAAGTTTTTGAAAGTTTTTCAAAACCTGAAAATTTATTCGAAAGAGAAAATTTCTTTAAAAACCCAATTCACCCCCTCTTGGTTTTTACACTTGCCGTCTTTATTTAACAATTGGCCTCGAGCTGGTTTTTGAAAGTTTTTCAAAAACAAGATCCTTATGGCGAGACAAAAATCAAACTTTTCTTTGAAGGTGCATCTATTCATAGACCACCACTTTTACAGGTGAAAACTATCCTTTTTGGAAAAAGAGGATGGAAATTTTCTAAGGTCTAATGATCAAGGCGTTTGGGATGTTGTTGTAAATGGTCCATTTATTCCTATGGTTGTTGTTGAAGAAGCGCAGGTACCTAAGAAGAAAGCAAATTGGAGCAAGGACGAATACAACCAGAATCAATGCGACATAAGGGCGTGTAACATGATAGCATATGCCTTAACCATTGATGAGTTTTACAGGTTATCGGATTGCACAACTGCAAAGGAGATGTGGGACACTCTAGAAGTCACACATGAAGGAACCGAAGAAGTGAAACGATCAAGGAAGAACACCTTGATTCAGGAATATGAAATGTTCAGTATGAGCAAAGGAGAAACCATATGCGACGTACAAAGAGATTTACTCACATCGTAAATCATCTCAAGGCGTTAGGTAAGAAATTCGATACTGAAGAATTAAATGTCAAAATTTTGAAATCTTTGGACAGGACTTGGCAACCTAAAGTGACGGCCATCACGGAATCAAAGAACCTTTCAAACATGAACATGACAACTCTCTTCGGGAAGCTTAGAGAACATGAAATGGAGCTTGGACGTTTTAAAGGAGAAGAAGAAGACGTCAAGAGAAAAGGCATTGCTCTTAAAGCGGAATCCGACAAAGAGGAGAGTAGTGATACTAATGATTCGGAAGACGATAATCTTGATAAATTTGTAAAGAAATACAAAAAGTTCATCAAGAAGAAAGGCAACCATAAGAAAGGTAAGAAATTTGAAAATTCAAATTCTAACGATAATTATAAATGTTATGGTTGTGGCAAAAGAGGACACATGAGAGCAGATTGTCCAAATTCCAGGAAGCCTGAAGAAAGGGAAAAGAAAAACAAGAAGTTTTTCAAAAAGAAGAAGAGAGCATATATTGCTTGGGATGACAATGAAGTGAGTTCTTCTGAAGGTTCAAGTGAATCAGAAGAAGAAGCAAACATTTGTCTCATGGCAGATGATGATGTGGAATCCACGTGCAGTGAGGTAAGTGATTCCGATCTTCCAAATGATTATGATGAATTGCTTGAAGAATTTCTAAATCTTTGTAAAAATCTGAAAAGCTTTCTTGAGTTTATAATAAATTAAAAAATGACTACAAGAGTCTTCAAAAGAAAATTTTAGATTTGGAACAAGAGAAAATCGTTTTAAAGGATGATTTGAAAACAGCGCTTATCCCTTGCAAATGCAAAACCAAAATTCCTATTTGCGAAAATTGTAGTGTTCTTGCTAACAAGGTTTCTTATCTTGAAACATCTCTTTCAAAAATCACGATGGGCAATAATAATTTAAACAATGTTTTGAAAGTGCAAAAAGGTTTATATGAAAAGCGAGGTCTTGGTTATAATTTCGGTATAATCATAAACCTACTAAAACTGTTTTTGTGAAAGGAGAATCGTCTAATTCAAATAAGGTTTTTGAAAATTCTAATTCCTTTAAACAAAACGTTTCTACAAAGAAAGTTTATAAAAATGCATATTTCTCAAGAAGAACAAATGTTCCTACATGTTTTTATTGTATGCATAAAGGTCATTCTGTTAATAGATGCAATATTAAACGTTTTAGTGTTCCTAATGGGAAATACAAATGGATTCCCAAAGGAAAATCTGTTTCTAACCCATGAGGACCCTAATAAGTGATTGTAGGGAACCAAAATTTTTCTTGTTTATATTGCAGGCTGGTTCCATATCCAAAAGGCCTCTTTGGTGATGAGTTAGCAAGTGATCAAGTTTATGAAGGAAGGCACAAAAACATCAACAAGTTGGCATATTTACCAATCTTTTATCTCAAGTAAGATTTTATGAGCTTAGAAAGGATCCAGGTAAGTATTGCTGTTGATTTTGATGTTATTTCAGCGTTTTACGAAAATTTACGTATTTAATCGATTAGGTTTCGTATGTTAATCGATTAAACGCGGTGTTTGTGAAAATGTTTTAAAATATAATCGATTACGTTTATGACATAATCGATTAAATCGCTGAGGAGCAATTTAATCGATTAAGGAATGCACATAATCGATTAAATTTCTGGGTTTTCGTTTTCTGGAAAATTTTTGAAGGCAAATAATCGATTAAATGAGCATATAATCTATTAAATGCACCGTTACGTGTTTTTCCGCAAATCTGATTTTCGAACGTTGGCCATGTTTTCACGTGTTTTGTCTTTTCTAAGCGGCTATATTCGTTCCCAACGGATATATTTTCATTAAATCAACGTTTTATGAACCGGATTTCATTCTATAGATAGCTGGTTTGAGAATCAAAGTGACTCACTCACTCTCTCTCTCACTCTTGCTGTTTCTGCTGTTATTTGTTGTCTTGTGCGAATTTTAATTCTCTGTGCTGTCTCTGTTATTCCATTATCTTGTTGTGCAATTTCTCTTGTCTTTTATATCACCGAAATGGCTGATCAAAGAAGAAGGAAGATGCCATCAAGGAGAAAGGGCAAGGAGCCAATGACTTCTCAAGAAAGGAGACCTCCAACTCTAGTTGGTTGGATTTCGGATGAAGATCCGCAAATTGCCTTTGTTAACAAGTGGAAGGATAGAAAAATTCTTACCCCTAAATTCTTGTCTTGTGAATTTTTTAGATCTCATGGTTTTCAATTTCAGGAATTTTTAGTAGGAAGTGGACTACAAAAATTTGTAGAGATGGAAGGGCATTCTACCCGATTTGGTTAGAGTGTTCTACATGAACTTGACATCAAGAACTGCAAGTCCAAGCACCAAAGTGAAAGGTGTAAGGATCTTCCTTGATGAAGATTTGTGGAACAATGTAGCTGGTCTCTCAACTCAAGGCATAAACATCACATATGGCTTTGAGGACTTCAACAAGTTGGTAGAATTCGAGAAAATTCTGCAAGGATCCTAACCTACAAGTTGAGAACTTGTATAAAGTTGGTAATGTAAAGTTAAATGAAAGAATGTTGCATTATGTTATTGTTTGGATTTTAGTTGCAAGAGGCACTAATCATGCCCAACTTACTAAGGAAGACATTCTTCTAATGTATGGATTCCTTAATAATGTGAGCATAGATTGGCCCTCAATTATCCTTGATAATATGTTTAAAGCCATTAGGCTTTCCTCTTTTGCATTACCCTATGCTGTGTTTGTTTCTAAGATTCTAGAATACAAAGGTGTTGATCTTGAAGGGGAGAATAAACAGATTTTGCTAAGCAATAGCAAGATTGGTAAAAATGTTCTAAGGCATATGGGCCTCATAGAACAAGGCAACAGGTTTACCCAAAGAGAAGAAGGAGCTCGCTGCCATGGAAGAAGATGATGAAGACCAACCTCAACCTCCACCTCAATTTCAACCTCAACCGGGATCGGTGGAGGAGCTTCTCATATCAAGAATGGATTCTATGATGAATCTTCACTCCAAGGAATTTCAAGGCCTTTCTCATCAACTCTCAAGGCTTAATAGAAGAATGTATAGAGTTGAAAGAAAGATGGAAATTGAAGAACTATCTCCTGAAGAAGATAATACAACATCCTCAAGAGGCAAACAGCCAGCAAATGTTGAGGAAGATGAAGAAGATAGTGAAGAAACTGAATAGGCTACAAGTTCACTTTTCCTTAGCTTGTTCTTCATTATTTTCCAGATTTTTTCTCTCTATAATTTTATGTGTATTAATTTGCTTCGCTGTAATTATCTCCGAAAATGTAATCTTTTTGAAAATGATAAAAATAAAGGGGAGAAAATATTTTGTCTTGATTGAAAATCTGTCTAGTTAATATAGCTCTTAAGAAAATTAATTTCAAGGGAGCTTTAGGAAATAATTCAAATAAGTGCCTTATATAGCTTAAACAATTAAGAGCATAGTTTAAGGGGGAGCTTTTAGAAATAATTTCCACTCATTAATTCCTTGAAATCTCTTTTTCAAAATTCAAATTGAAACTTAAATGCTATATGACTACCTATTTTATTTCCTTTGTGGACTAATATTTATGATGGAGATATCCATACATTATTTTCAAGATTTTCAGGATTTTATCACAAGTCTCTAGGTTTCTTTTTATCATCATCAAAAAGGGGGAGATTGTTGGCATATTTCAAGTCCAGAGTTTTATGGACACCTACAGTTTTGATGATGAAGTTTTTAGGAAGTTTCAATCAACATTAAAGACTTGTGCCATCTCACAAGGGAAGATTGCTTGATAAGAAAGGAAAGGCATAAAGAGCTTTCAAAGCTTTCAAAGAGAAGATTGATGAAGATTTTCTCAAGAGCTGAAGGATCAAAGGTAGAAGGTTACTGTTTTGGGTGTAGGATAAAAAGAGTAAGTCATAAATCCCATTCAAGACCTTCCCAAACAAGAGAGCAAGGTGTTTTCTCGCAAAAACGTTTTCTACGCTTTTAATCGATTACCATACGTAGATAATCGATTATTTAACTTAAAATTTGAATCAAAAATGTTTAACGAGCAATATAATCGATTAAGTGTCTTTGATAATCGATTATATTGATTACTGAGTTAATATAATCGATTATGGCCTTAATCTAATCGATTAAATCAGGCGATATTTGTTTTCCAGTTTTTAAACATGATATAATCGATTAAGCTTTTAATATAATCGATTAAATGAGTCGTTTTGCGAAATTAATTCTAAATCAACCTAAGAATGGAAACTTTGGAGCATTTTCGAATTATAAAATGAAAGAGAATGTCTTAGGTTTAACACATCTGAAAACACACAAAATATTCAAAGTGTTTCTGCGCCTTAGCTTTTCAAAGCCACTTTCCTGCTCTCTTCAGTTTGGTCAAGTCTTTGGAAGTGGTGATCATTGTGCTTAAGCTTTCTATCCAGCACATTTCAGGTGTATTCTTTTACTGTTTTCTATAAAGGGAAAATTCATCCCTTGGATCTGTTCTAAGGGAGGTGTTTCATCTCTTGTGTGTCAAGAGAGGTGGGTTTCATCCTCGGTGTGTGCAGGGAGGTGTTTCATCCTCGATTGTGTGCGGGAGGTGTTTCATCCTTAGTGTGTACGAGGAGGTGTTTCCGTTTATCTTTATTTGTTATTGCATGAATTGGTGTTTGTAATTTCAATTAAAGATAGTGGGGAAAATCATCACGGATTTGTGGTGGTTGGGAGCTCGGATGTAGGATTGGCTTAATCCGAACCAGTATAAATCTCTGTGTTCTTTCTCTTTCTCTTTATCTTTTAATTGTGGATCATTATTACAATTGCTAATCCCAACAGCGTTAATCAAAGGATTGGAAAAATTCACATCCAAGTTTTTGAAAGTTTTTCAAAACACTGAAAATTTATTCAAAGAGAAAATTTCTTTAAAAACCCAATTCACCCCCCTCTTGGTTTTACACTGCTAGTCTTTATTTAACAATTGGCCTCAGAGCTGGTTTTTGAAAGTTTTTCAAAAACAAGATCCTTATGGCGAACAAAAATCAAACTTTTCTTTGAAGGTGCATCTATTCATAGACCACCACTTTTACAGGTGAAAACTATCCTTTTTGGAAAAAGAGGATGGAAATTTTTCTAAGGTCTAATGATCAAGGCGTTTGGGATGTTTGTTGTAAATGGTCCATTTATTCCTATGGTTGTTGTTGAAGAAGCGCGGTACCTAAGAAGAAAGCAAATTGGAGCAAGGACGAATACAACCGGAATCAATGCGACATAAGAGCGTGTAACATGATAGCATATGCCTTAACCATTGATGAGTTTTACGAGGTTATCGGATTGCACTAGCTGCAAAGGAGATGTGGGACACTCTAGAAGTCACACATGAAGGAACCGGAAGAAGTGAAACGATCAAGGAAGAACACCTTGATTCGGGAATATGAAATGTTCAGTATGAGCAAAGGAGAAACCATATGCGACGTACAAAGAGATTTACTCACATCGTAAATCATCTCAAGGCGTTAGGTAAGAAATTCGATCTTGAAGAATTAAATGTCAAAATTTTGAAATCTTTGGACAGGACTTGGCAACCTAAAGTGACGGCCATCACGGAATCAAAGAACCTTTCAAACATGAACATGACAACTCTCTTCGGGAAGCTTAGAGAACATGAAATGGAGCTTGGGCGTTTTAAAGGAGAAGAAGAAGGCGTCAAGAGAAAAGGCATTGCTCTTAAAGCGGAATCCGACAAAGAGGAGAGTAGTGATACTAATGATTCAGAAGACGATGATCTTGATAAATTTGTAAAGAAATACAAAAAGTTCATCAAGAAGAAAGGCAACCATAAGAAAGGTAAGAAATTTGAAAATTCAAATTCTAACGATAATTATAAATGTTATGGTTGTGGCAAAGAGGGACACATGAGAGCGGATTGTCCAAATTCAAGAAGCACTGAAGAAAGGGAAAAGAAAAACAAGAAGTTTTTCAAAAGAAGAAGAGAGCATATATTGCTTGGGATGACAATGAAGTGAGTTCTTCTGAAGGTTCAAGTGAATCAGAAGAAGAAGCAAACATTTGTCTCATGGCATATGATGATGTGGAATCCACGTGCGGTGAGGTAAGTGATTACGATCTTCCAAATGATTATGATGAATTGCTTGAAGAATTTCTAAATCTTTGTAAAAAATCTGAAAAGCTTTCTTCGGTTTATAATAAATTAAAAAATGACTACAAGAGTCTTCAAAAGAAAATTTTAGATTTGGAACAAGAGAAAATCGTTTTAAAGGATGATTTGAAAACAGCGCTTATCCCTTGCAAATGCAAAACCAAAATTCCTATTTGCGAAAATTGTAGTGTTCTTGCTAACAAGGTTTCTTATCTTGAAACATCTCTTTCAAAAATCACGATGGGCAATAATAATTTAAACAATGTTTTGAAAGTGCAAAAGGTTTATATGAAAAAGCGAGGTCTTGGTTATAATTTCAGGTATAATCATAAACCTACTAAAACTGTTTTTGTGAAAGGAGAATCGTCTAATTCAAATAAGGTTTTTGAAAATTCTAATTCCTTTAAACAAAACGTTTCTACAAAGAAAGTTTATAAAAATGCATATTTCTCAAGAAGAACAAATGTTCCTACATGTTTTTATTGTATGCATAAAGGTCATTACGTTAATAGATGCAATATTAAACGTTTTAGTGTTCCTAATGGGAGATACAAATGGATTCCCAAAGGAAAATCTGTTTCTAACCCATGAGGACCCTAATAAGTGATTGTAGGGAACCAGAATTTTTCTTGTTTATATTGCAGGCTGGTTCCATATCCAAAAGGCCTCTTTGGTGATGAGTTAGCAAGTGATCAAGTTTATGAAGGAAGGCACAAAAACATCAACAAGTTGGCATATTTACCAATCTTTTATCTCAAGTAAGATTTTATGAGCTTAGAAAGGATCCAGGTAAGTATTGTTGTTGATTTTGATGTTATTTCAGCGTTTACTGGAAATTTACGTATTTAATCGATTAGGTTTTGTATGTTAATCGATTAAGCGCGGTGTTTGTGAAAATGTTTTAAAATATAATCGATTACGTTTATGACATAATCGATTAAATCGCTGAGAGCAATTTAATCGATTAAGGAATGCACATAATCGATTAAATTTCTGAGTTTTCGTTTTCGGAAAATTTTTGAAGGCAAATAATCGATTAAATGAGCATATAATCGATTAAATGCACCGTTCTGTGTTTTTACGCAAATCTGATTTTCGAGCGTTGGCCATGTTTTCACGTGTTTTGTCTTTTCTAAGCGGCTATATTCGTTCCCAACGGATATATTTTCATTAAATCAACGTTTTATGAACCGGATTTCATTCTATAAATAGCTGGTTTGAGAATCAAAGTGACTCACTCACTCTCTCTCTCACTCTTGCTTTGTTTCTAGCATTATTTGTTGTCTTGTGCGAATTTTAATTCTCCGTCTTTGTCTCTGTTATTCCATTATCTTGTTGTGCAATTTCTCTTGTCTTTTATATCACCGAAATGGCTGATCAAAGAAGAAGGAAGATGCCATCAAGGAGAAAGGGCAAGGAGCCAATGACTTCTCAAGAAAGGAGACCTCCAACTCTAGTTGGTTGGATTTCAGATGAAGATCTGCAAATTGCCTTTGTTAACAAGTGGAAGGATAGAAAAATTCTTACCCCTAAATTCTTGTCTTGTGAATTTTTAGATCTCATGGTTTTCAATTTCGAGGAATTTTTAGTAGGAAGTGGACTACAAAAATTTGTAGAGATGGAAGGGCATTCTACCCGATTTGGTTAGAGTGTTCTACATGAACTTGACATCAAGAGCTGCAAGTCCAAGCACCAAAGTGAAAGGTGTAAGGATCTTCCTTGATGAAGATTTGTGGAACAATGTAGCTGGTCTCTCAACTCAAGGCATAAACATCACATATGGCTTTGAGGACTTCAACAAGTTGGTAGAATTCGAGAAAATTCTGCAAGGATCCTAACCTACAAGTTGAGAACTTGTATAAAGTTGGTAATGTAAAGTTAAATGAAAGAATGTTGCATTATGTTATTGTTTGGATTTTAGTTGCAAGAGGCACTAATCATGCCCAACTTACTAAGGAAGACATTCTTCTAATGTATGGATTCCTTAATAATGTGAGCATAGATTGGCCCTCAATTATCCTTGATAATATGTTTAAAGCCATTAGGCTTTCCTCTTTTGCATTACCCTATCTTGTGTTTGTTTCTAAGATTCTAGAATACAAAGGTGTTGATCTTGAAGGGGAGAATAAACAGATTTTGCTAAGCAATAGCAAGATTGGTAAAAATGTTCTAAGGCATATGGGCCTCATAGAACAAGGCAACGAGGTTTACCCAAAGAGAAGAAGGAGCTGCTTGCCATGGAAGAAGATGATGAAGACCAACCTCAACCTCCACCTCAATTTCAACCTCAACCGGGATCGGTGGAGGAGCTTCTCATATCAAGAATGGATTCTATGATGAATCTTCACTCCAAGGAATTTCAAGGCCTTTCTCATCAACTCTCAAGGCTTAATAGAAGAATGTATAGAGTTGAAAGAAAGATGGAAATTGAAGAACTATCTCTGAAGAAGATAATACAACATCCTCAAGAGGCAAACAGCCAGACAAATGTTGAGGAAGATGAAGAAGATAGTGAAGAAAGCTGAATAGGCTACAAGTTCACTTTTCCTTAGCTTGTTCTTCATTATTTTCCAGATTTTTTTCTCTCTATAATTTTATGTGTATTAATTTGCTTCTGCTGTAATTATCTCACGAAAATGTAATCTTTTTGAAAATGATAAAAATAAAGGGGAGAAAATATTTTGTCTTGATTGAAAATCTGTCTAGTTAATATAGCTCTTAAGAAAATTAATTTCAAGGGAGCTTTAGGAAATAATTCAAATAAGTGCCTTATATAGCTTAAACAATTAAGAGCATAGTTTAAGGGGAGCTTTTAGAAATAATTTCCACTCATTAATTCCTTGAAATCTCTTTTTCAAAATTCAAATTGAAACTTAAATGCTATATGACTACCTATTTTATTTCCTTTGTGGACTAATATTTATGATGGAGATATCCATACATTATTTTCAAGATTTTCGAGGATTTTATCACAAGTCTCTAGGTTTCTTTTTATCATCATCAAAAGGGGAGATTGTTGGCATATTTCAAGTCAGAGTTTTATGGACACCTACGGTTTTGATGATGAAGTTTTTAGGAAGTTTCAATCAACATTAAAGACTTGTGCCATCTCACAAAGGAAGATTGCTTGATAAGAAAGGAAAGGCATAAAGAGCTTTCAAAGCTTTCAAAGAGAAGATTGATGAAGATTTTCTCAAGAGCTGAAGGATCAAAGGTAGAAGGTTCTGTTTTGGGTGTAGGATAAAAAGAGTAAGTCATAAATCCCATTCAAGACCTTCCCAAACAAGAGAGCAAGGTGTTTTCTCGCAAAAACGTTTTCTACGCTTTTAATCGATTACCATACGTAGATAATCGATTATTTAACTTAAAATTTGAATCAAAAATGTTTAACGAGCAATATAATCGATTAAGTGTCTTTGATAATCGATTATATTGATTCTGGGTTAATATAATCGATTATGGCCTTAATCTAATCGATTAAATCAGGCGATATTTGTTTTCCAGTTTTTAAACATGATATAATCGATTAAGCTTTTAATATAATCGATTAAATGAGTCGTTTTGCGAAATTAATTCTAAATCAACCTAAGAATGGAAACTTTGGAGCATTTTCGAATTATAAAATGAAAGAGAATGTCTTAGGTTTAACACATCTGAACAAACACAAAATATTCAAAGTGTTTCTGCGCCTTAGCTTTCAAAGCCACTTTCCTGCTCTCTTCGATTTGATCAAGTCTTTGGAAGTGGTGATCATTGTGCTTAAGCTTTCTATCCAGCACATTTCAGGTGTATTCTTTTCTTGTTTTCTATAAAGGAAAATTCATCCCTTGGATCTGTTCTAAGGGAGGTGTTTCATCTCTTGTGTGTCAAGAGAGGTGGGTTTCATCCTCGGTGTGTGCAGGGAGGTGTTTCATCCTCGATGTGTGCAGGGAGGTGTTTCATCCTTAGTGTGTACGAGGAGGTGTTTCAGTTTATCTTTATTTGTTATTGCATGAATTGGTGTTTGTAATTTCAATTAAAGATAGTGGGGAAAATCATCACGGATTTGTGGTGGTTGGGAGCTGGATGTAGGATTGGCTTAATCCGAACCGAGTATAAATCTCTGTGTTCTTTCTCTTTCTCTTTATCTTTTAATTGTGGATCATTATTACAATTGCTAATCCCAACGAGCGTTAATCAAAGGATTGGAAAAATTCACATCCAAGTTTTTGAAAGTTTTTCAAAACACTGAAAATTTATTCGAAAGAGAAAATTTCTTTAAAACCCAATTCACCCCCCTCTTGGTTTTTACACTGCCGTCTTTATTTAACAATTGGCCTCGAGCTGGTTTTTTGAAAGTTTTTCAAAAACAAGATCCTTATGGCAGACAAAAATCAAACTTTTGCTGAAGGTGCATCTATTCATAGACCACCACTTTTTACAGGTGAAAACTATCCTTTTTGGAAAAAGAGGATGGAAATTTTTCTAAGGTCTAATGATCAAGGCGTTTGGGATGTTGTTGTAAATGGTCCATTTATTCCTATGGTTGTTGTTGAAGAAGCGCAGGTACCTAAGAAGAAAGCAAATTGGAGCAAGGACGAATACAACCAGAATCAATGCGACATAAGGGCGTGTAACATGATAGCATATGCCTTAACCATTGATGAGTTTTACGAGGTTATCGGATTGCACTAGCTGCAAAGGAGATGTGGGACACTCTAGAAGTCACACATGAAGGAACCGAAGAAGTGAAACGATCAAGGAAGAACACCTTGATTCAGGAATATGAAATGTTCCGTATGAGCAAAGGAGAAACCATATGCGACGTACAAAAGAGATTTACTCACATCGTAAATCATCTCAAGGCGTTAGGTAAGAAATTCGATACTGAAGAATTAAATGTCAAAATTTTGAAATCTTTGGACAGGACTTGGCAACCTAAAGTGACGGCCATCACGGAATCAAAGAACCTTTCAAACATGAACATGACAACTCTCTTCGGGAAGCTTAGAGAACATGAAATGGAGCTTGGACGTTTTAAAGGAGAAGAAGAAGACGTCAAGAGAAAAGGCATTGCTCTTAAAGCGGAATCCGACAAAGAGGAGAGTAGTGATACTAATGATTCAGAAGACGATGATCTTGATAAATTTGTAAAGAAATACAAAAAGTTCATCAAGAAGAAAGGCAACCATAAGAAAGGTAAGAAATTTGAAAATTCAAATTCTAACGATAATTATAAATGTTATGGTTGTGGCAAAAGAGGACACATGAGAGCAGATTGTCCAAATTCCAAGAAGCCTGAAGAAAGGGAAAAGAAAAACAAGAAGTTTTTCAAAAAGAAGAAGAGAGCATATATTGCTTGGGATGACAATGAAGTGAGTTCTTCTGAAGGTTCAAGTGAATCAGAAGAAGAAGCAAACATTTGTCTCATGGCATATGATGATGTGGAATCCACGTGCGGCGAGGTAAGTGATTCCGATCTTCCAAATGATTATGATGAATTGCTTGAAGAATTTCTAAATCTTTGTAAAAAATCTGAAAAGCTTTCTTCAGTTTATAATAAATTAAAAAATGACTACAAGAGTCTTCAAAAGAAAATTTTAGATTTGGAACAAGAGAAAATCGTTTTAAAGGATGATTTGAAAACAGCGCTTATCCCTTGCAAATGCAAAACCAAAATTCCTATTTGCGAAAATTGTAGTGTTCTTGCTAACAAGGTTTCTTATCTTGAAACATCTCTTTCAAAAATCACGATGGGCAATAATAATTTAAACAATGTTTTGAAAGTGCAAAAGGTTTATATGAAAAGCGAGGTCTTGGTTATAATTTCAGGTATAATCATAAACCTACTAAAACTGTTTTTGTGAAAGGAGAATCGTCTAATTCAAATAAGGTTTTTGAAAATTCTAATTCCTTTAAACAAAACGTTTCTACAAAGAAAGTTTATAAAAATGCATATTTCTCAAGAAGAACAAATGTTCCTACATGTTTTTATTGTATGCATAAAGGTCATGCTATTAATAGATGCAATATTAAACGTTTTAGTGTTCCTAATGGGAAATACAAATGGATTCCCAAAGGAAAATCTGTTTCTAACCCATGAGGACCCTAATAAGTGATTGTAGGGAACCAGAATTTTTCTTGTTTATATTGCAGGCTGGTTCCATATCCAAAAGGCCTCTTTGGTGATGAGTTAGCAAGTGATCAAGTTTATGAAGGAAGGCACAAAAACATCAACAAGTTGGCATATTTACCAATCTTTTATCTCAAGTAAGATTTTATGAGCTTAGAAAGGATCCAGGTAAGTATTGTTGTTGATTTTGATGTTATTTCAGCGTTTTACGAAAATTTACGTATTTAATCGATTAGGTTTTGTATGTTAATCGATTAAACGCGGTGTTTGTGAAAATGTTTTAAAATATAATCGATTACGTTTATGACATAATCGATTAAATCGCTGAGGAGCAATTTAATCGATTAAGGAATGCACATAATCGATTAAATTTCTGGGTTTTCGTTTTCTGGAAAATTTTTGAAGGCAAATAATCGATTAAATGAGCATATAATCGATTAAATGCACCGTTCTGTGTTTTTCTGCAAATCTGATTTTCGAACGTTGGCCATGTTTTCACGTGTTTTGTCTTTTCTAAACGGCTATATTCGTTCCCAACGGATATATTTTCATTAAATCAACGTTTTATGAACCGGATTTCATTCTATAGATAGCTGGTTTGAGAATCAAAGTGACTCACTCACTCTCTCTCTCACTCTTGCTGTTTCTGCTGTTATTTGTTGTCTTGTGCGAATTTTAATTCTCTGTCTTTGTCTCTGTTATTCCATTATCTTGTTGTGCAATTTCTCTTGTCTTTTATATCACCGAAATGGCTGATCAAAGAAGAAGGAAGATGCCATCAAGGAGAAAGGGCAAGGAGCCAATGACTTCTCAAGAAAGGAGACCTCCAACTCTAGCTGGTTGGATTTCAGATGAAGATCTGCAAATTGCCTTTGTTAACAAGTGGAAGGATAGAAAAATTCTTACCCCTAAATTCTTGTCTTGTGAATTTTTTAGATCTCATGGTTTTCAATTTCAGGAATTTTTAGTAGGAAGTGGACTACAAAAATTTGTAGAGATGGAAGGGGCATTCTACCCGATTTGGTTAGAGTGTTCTACATGAACTTGACATCAAGAGCTGCAAGTCCAAGCACCAAAGTGAAAGGTGTAAGGATCTTCCTTGATGAAGATTTGTGGAACAATGTAGGCTGGTCTCTCAACTCAAGGCATAAACATCACATATGGCTTTGAGGACTTCAACAAGTTGGTAGAATTCAGAAAATTCTGCAAGGATCCTAACCTACAAGTTGAGAACTTGTATAAAGTTGGTAATGTAAAGTTAAATGAAAGAATGTTGCATTATGTTATTGTTTGGATTTTAGTTGCAAGAGGCACTAATCATGCCCAACTTACTAAGGAAGACATTCTTCTAATGTATGGATTCCTTAATAATGTGAGCATAGATTGGCCCTCAATTATCCTTGATAATATGTTTAAAGCCATTAGGCTTTCCTCTTTTGCATTACCCTATGCTTGTGTTTGTTTCTAAGATTCTAGAATACAAAGGTGTTGATCTTGAAGGGGAGAATAAACAGATTTTGCTAAGCAATAGCAAGATTGGTAAAAATGTTCTAAGGCATATGGGCCTCATAGAACAAGGCAACGAGGTTTACCCAAAGAGAAGAAGGAGGCTGCTGCCATGGAAGAAGATGATGAAGACCAACCTCAACCTCCACCTCAATTTCAACCTCAACCGGGATCGGTGGAGGAGCTTCTCATATCAAGAATGGATTCTATGATGAATCTTCACTCCAAGGAATTTCAAGGCCTTTCTCATCAACTCTCAAGGCTTAATAGAAGAATGTATAGAGTTGAAAGAAAGATGGAAATTGAA
This sequence comes from Lablab purpureus, assembly GCA_030347555.1. Lineage (NCBI taxonomy): Eukaryota > Viridiplantae > Streptophyta > Magnoliopsida > Fabales > Fabaceae > Lablab > Lablab purpureus. The sequence continues at coordinate 23,703,703 of CM059256.1, read as the reverse complement.
GAACTATCTCCTGAAGAAGATAATACAACATCCTCAAGAGGCAAACAGCCGAGCAAATGTTGAGGAAGATGAAGAAGATAGTGAAGAAAGCTGAATAGGCTACAAGTTCACTTTTCCTTAGCTTGTTCTTCATTATTTTCCAGATTTTTCTCTCTATAATTTTATGTGTATTAATTTGCTTCTGCTGTAATTATCTCTGAAAATGTAATCTTTTTGAAAATGATAAAAATAAAGGGGGAGAAAATATTTTGTCTTGATTGAAAATCTGTCTAGTTAATATAGCTCTTAAGAAAATTAATTTCAAGGGAGCTTTAGGAAATAATTCAAATAAGTGCCTTATATAGCTTAAACAATTAAGAGCATAGTTTAAGGGGGAGCTTTTAGAAATAATTTCCACTCATTAATTCCTTGAAATCTCTTTTTCAAAATTCAAATTGAAACTTAAATGCTATATGACTACCTATTTTATTTCCTTTGTGGACTAATATTTATGATGGAGATATCCATACATTATTTTCAAGATTTTCAGGATTTTATCACAAGTCTCTAGGTTTCTTTTTATCATCATCAAAAAGGGGGAGATTGTTGGCATATTTCAAGTCCAGAGTTTTATGGACACCTACAGTTTTGATGATGAAGTTTTTAGGAAGTTTCAATCAACATTAAAGACTTGTGCCATCTCACAAAGGAAGATTGCTTGATAAGAAAGGAAAGGCATAAAGAGCTTTCAAAGCTTTCAAAAGAGAAGATTGATGAAGATTTTCTCAAGAGCTGAAGGATCAAAGGTAGAAGGTTCTGTTTTGGGTGTAGGATAAAAAGAGTAAGTCATAAATCCCATTCAAGACCTTCCCAAACAAGAGAGCAAGGTGTTTTCTCGCAAAAACGTTTTTCTACGCTTTTAATCGATTACCATACGTAGATAATCGATTATTTAACTTAAAATTTGAATCAAAAATGTTTAACGAGCAATATAATCGATTAAGTGTCTTTGATAATCGATTATATTGATTCTGGAGTTAATATAATCGATTATGGCCTTAATCTAATCGATTAAATCGAGGCGATATTTGTTTTCCAGTTTTTAAACATGATATAATCGATTAAGCTTTTAATATAATCGATTAAATGAGTCGTTTTTGCAAAATTAATTCTAAATCAACCTAAGAATGGAAACTTTGGAGCATTTTCGAATTATAAAATGAAAGAGAATGTCTTAGGTTTAACACATCTGAACAAACACAAAATATTCAAAGTGTTTCTGCGCCTTAGCTTTCAAAGCCACTTTCCTGCTCTCTTCAGTTTGATCAAGTCTTTGGAAGTGGTGATCATTGTGCTTAAGCTTTCTATCCAGCACATTTCAGGTGTATTCTTTTACTGTTTTCTATAAAGGGAAAATTCATCCCTTGGATCTGTTCTAAGGGAGGTGTTTCATCTCTTGTGTGTCAAGAGAGGTGGGTTTCATCCTCAGTGTGTCTGGGGAGGTGTTTCATCCTCAGTGTGTCTGGGGAGGTGTTTCATCCTTAGTGTGTCTGAGGAGGTGTTTCCGTTTATCTTTATTTGTTATTGCATGAATTGGTGTTTGTAATTTCAATTAAAGATAGTGGGGAAAATCATCACGGATTTGTGGTGGTTGGGAACTGGATGTAGGATTGGCTTAATCCGAACCAGTATAAATCTCTGTGTTCTTTCTCTTTCTCTTTATCTTTTAATTGTGGATCATTATTACAATTGCTAATCCCAACAGCGTTAATCAAAGGATTGGAAAAATTCACATCCAAGTTTTTGAAAGTTTTTCAAAACCTGAAAATTTATTCGAAAGAGAAAATTTCTTCAAAAACCCAATTCACCCCCCCCCCTCTTGGTTTTTACACTGCCGTCTTTATTTAACAAAAAGAACTCAATTTTTTGAAATTTCAAAATTTATATTTTATTTTGGATCCCTACTTTTGTTCTACAAAAAGAACTCAATTTTTGGTAATTTGGATATTTATATTTTATTCTCGATACGTACTTTTGTTTTATGCAAAAGAACTCAATTTTTTGTAATTTCGCAATTTATATTTTATTTTGGATCCGCACTTTTGTTATACAAAAAGAACTCAATTTTTGGTAATTTGGATATTTAGATTTTATTCTCGATACGTACTTTGGTTTTATGCAAAAGAACTCAATTTTTTGTAATTTTGATATTTATATTTTATATTGGATCCCTAGTTTTGTTTTACAAAAAGGAACTCCATTTTTGGTAATTTGGATATTTATATTTTATTCTCGATACGTACTTTTGTTTTATGCAAAAGAACTCAATTTTTTCTAATTTAAAAATTTATATTTGATTTTGGATCCCTAATTTGGTTTTACAAAAAGAACTCAATGTTTGGTAATTTGGATATTTATATTTTATTCTCGATACGTACTTTTGTTTTATGCAAAAGAACTCAATTTTTTGTAATATAAAAATTTATATTTTATTTTGGATCCCTACTTTTGCTTTACAAAAAGAACTCAATCTTTGGTAATTTGGATATTTATATTTTATTCTCGATACGTACTTTTGTTTTACGCAAAAGAACTCAATTTTTAGTAATTTCAAAATTTATATTTTATTTTGGATACCTACTTTTGCTTTACAAAGAGAACTCAATTTTCGGTAATTTGGATATTTAGATTTTATTCTCGATACGTACTTTTGTTTTATGCAAAAGAACTCAATTTTTTGTAATTTAAAAATTTATATTTTATTTTGGATCCCTACTTTTGTTTTACAAAAAGAACTCAATTTTTTGTAATTTGGATATTTATATTTTATTCTTGATACGTACTTTTGTTTTATGCAAAAGAACTCAATTTTTTGTAATTTTGAAATTTATACTTTATTTTGGATCCCTACTTTTGTTTTACAAAAAGAACTCAATTTTTGGTAATTTGGATATTTATATTTTATTCTCGATACGTACTTTTGTTTTGTGCAAAAGAACTCAATTTTTTGTAATTTTCAAATTTATATTTTATTTTGGATCCCTAGTTTTGTTTTACAAAAAGAACTAAATTTTTGGTAATTTGGATATTTATATTTTATTCTCGGTACGTACTTTTGTTTTATTGAAAAGATCTCAATTTTTTATAATTTTGAAATTTATATTTTATTTTGGATCCCTACTTTTGTTTTACAAAAAGAACTCAATTTTTGGTAATTTAGATATTTATATTTTATTCTCGATACGTACTTTTGTTTTAAGCAAAAGAACTCAATTTTTTGTAATTTTGAAATTTATATTTTATTTTCGATCCCTAGTTTTGTTTTACAAAAAGACCTCAATTTTTGGTAATTTGGATATTTATTTTTTATTCTCGATACGTACTTTTGTTTTATGCAAAAGAACTCAATTTTTTGTAATTTCAAAATTTATATTTTATTTTGAATCCCTACTTTTGCTTTACAAAAAGAACTCAATCTTTGGTAATTTGGATATTTATATTTTATTCTCGATACGTACTTTTGTTTTATGCAAAAGAACTCAATTTTTAGTAATTTCAAAATTTATATTTTATTTTGGATTCCTACTTTTGCTTTACAAAGAGAACTCAATTTTTGGTAATTTGGATATTTAGATTTTATTCTCGATACATACTTTTGTTTTATACAAAAGAACTCAATTTTTTGTAATTTAAAAATTTATATTTTATTTTGGATCCCTACTTTTGTTTTACAAAAATAACTCAATTTTTTGTAATTTGGATATTTATATTTTATTCTCGATACGTACTTTTGTTTTGTGCAAAAGAACTCAATTTTTTGTAATTTTCAAATTTATATTTTATTTTGGATCCCTAGTTTTGTTTTACAAAAAGAACTAAATTTTTGGTAATTTGGATATTTATATTTTATTCTCGATACGTACTTTTGTTTTATTGAAAAGAACTCAATTTTTTATAATTTTGAAATTTATATTTTATTTTGGATCCCTACTTTTATTTTACAAAAAGAACTCAATTTTTGGTAATTTGGATATTTATTTTTTATTCTCGATACGTACTTTTGTTTTATGCAAAAGAACTCAATTTTTTGTAATTTTGAAATTTATATTTTATTCTCGATACCTACTTTTGTTTTATGCAAAAGAACTCAATTTTTGGTAATTTGTATATTTATATTTTATTCTCGATACGTACTTTTGTTTTATGCAAAAGAACTCAATTTTTTGTAATTTCAAAATTTATATTTTATTTTGAATCCCTACTTTTGCTTTACAAAAAGAACTCAATCTTTGGTAATTTGGATATTTATATTTTATTCTCGATACGTACTTTTGTTTTATGCAAAAGAACTCAATTTTTAGTAATTTCAAAATTTATATTTTATTTTGGATACCTACTTTTGCTTTACAAAGAGAACTCAATTTTTGGTAATTTGGATATTTAGATTTTATTCTCGATACGTACTTTTGTTTGATGCAAAAGAACTCAATTTTTTGTAATTTTGAAGTTCATATTTTATTTTGGATCCCTACTTTTGTTTTATGCAAAAGAACTCAATTTTTGGTAATTTGTATATTTATATTTTATTCTCGATACGTACTTTTGTTTTATGCAAAAGAACTCAATTTTTTGTAATTTCAAAATTTATATTTTATTTTGAATCCCTACTTTTGCTTTACAAAAAGAACTCAATCTTTGGTAATTTGGATATTTGTATTTTATTCTCGATACGTACTTTTGTTTTATGCAAAAGAACTCAATTTTTAGTAATTTCAAAATTTATATTTTATTTTGGATACCTACTTTTGCTTTATAAAGAGAACTCAATTTTTGGTAATTTGGATATTTAGATTTTATTCTCGATACGTACTTTTGGTTTTATGCAAAAGAACTCAATTTTTTGTAATTTCAAAATTTATATTTTATTTTGGATCCCTAGTTTTGTTTTACAAAAAGAACTAAATTTTTGGTAATTTGGATATTTATATTTTATTCTCGATACGTACTTTTGTTTTATTGAAAAGAACTCAATTTTTTATAATTTTGAAATTTATATTTTATTTTGGATCCCTACTTTTGTTTTACAAAAAGAACTCAATTTTTGGTAATTTGGATATTTATTTTTTATTCTCGATACGTACTTTTGTTTTATGCAAAAGAACTCAATTTTTTGTAATTTAAAAATTTATATTTTATTTTGAATCCCTACTTTTGCTTTACAAAAAGAACTCAATCTTTGGTAATTTGGATACGTACTTTTGTTTTATGCAAAAGAACTCAATTTTTAGTAATTTCAAAATTTATATTTTATTTTGGATACCTACTTTTGCTTTACAAAGAGAACTCAATTTTTGGTAATTTGGATATTTAGATTTTATTCTCGATACGTACTTTTGTTTTATGCAAAAGAACTCAATTTTTTGTAATTTTGAAGTTCATATTTTATTTTGGATCCCTACTTTTGTTTTACAAAAAGAACTCAATTTTTGGTAATTTGTATATTTATATTTTATTCTCGATACGTACTTTTGTTTTATGCAAAAGAACTCAATTTTTTGTAATTTCAAAATTTATATTTTATTTTGAATCCCTACTTTTGCTTTACAAAAAGAACTCAATCTTTGGTAATTTGGATATTTATATTTTATTCTCGATACGTACTTTTGTTTTATGCAAAAGAACTCAATTTTTTGTAATTTCAAAATTTATATTTTATTTTGGATACCTACTTTTGCTTTACAAAGAGAACTCAATTTTTGGTAATTTGGATATTTAGATTTTATTCTCGATACGTACTTTTGTTTTATGCAAAAGAACTCAATTTTTTGTAATTTAAAAATTTATATTTTATTTTGGATCCCTACTTTTGTTTTACAAAAAGAACTCAATTTTTTGTAATTTGGATATTTATATTTTATTCTCGATACGTACTTTTGTTTTGTGCAAAAGAACTCAATTTTTTGTAATTTTCAAATTTATATTTTATTTTGGATCCCTAGTTTTGTTTTACAAAAAGAACTAAATTTTTGGTAATTTGGATATTTATATTTTATTCTCGATACGTACTTTTGTTTTATTGAAAAGAACTCACTTTTTTATAATTTTGAAATTTATATTTTATTTTGGATCCCTACTTTTGTTTTACAAAAAGAACTCAATTTTTGGTAATTTGGATATTTATTTTTTATTCTCGATACGTACTTTTGTTTTATGGAACAGAAATCAATTTTTTGTAATTTTGAAGTTCATATTTTATTTTGGATCCCTACTTTTGTTTTACAAAAAGAACTCAATTTTTTGGTAATTTGTATATTTATATTTTATTCTCGATACGTACTTTTGTTTTATGCAAAAGAACTCAATTTTTTGTAATTTCAAAATTTATATTTTATTTTGGATACCTACTTTTGCTTTACAAAGAGAACTCAATTTTTGGTAATTTGGATATTTAGATTTTATTCTCGATACGTACTTTTGTTTTATGCAAAAGAACTCAATTTTTTGTAATTTAAAAATTTATATTTTATTTTGGATCCCTACTTTTGTTTTACAAAAAGAACTCAATTTTTTGTAATTTGGATATTTATATTTTATTCTCGATACGTACTTTTGTTTTGTGCAAAAGAACTCAATTTTTTGTAATTTTGAAATTTATATTTTATTTTGGATCCCTAGTTTTGTTTTACAAAAACAACTAAATTTTTGGTAATTTGGATATTTATATTTTATTCTCGATACGTACTTTTGTTTTATTGAAAAGAACTCAATTTTTTGTAATTTAAAAATTTATATTTTATTTTGGATCCCTACTTTTGTTTTACAAAAAGAACTCAATTTTTTGTAATTTGGATATTTATATTTTATTCTCGATACGTAATTTTGTTTTGTGCAAAAGAACTCAATTTTTTGTAATTTTCAAATTTATATTTTATTTTGGATCCCTAGTTTTGTTTTACAAAAACAACTAAATTTTTGGTAATTTGGATATTTATATTTTATTCTCGATACGTACTTTTGTTTTATTGAAAAGAACTCAATTTTTTATAATTTTGAAATTTATATTTTATTTTGGATCCCTACTTTTGTTTTACAAAAAGAACTCAATTTTTGGTAATTTGGATATTTATTTTTTATTCTCGATACGTACTTTTGTTTTATGCAAAAGAACTCGATTTTTTGTAATTTCGCGATTTATATTTTATTTTGGATCCCTACTTTTGCTTAACAAAAAGAACTCAATTTTTAGTAATTTGGATATTTATATTCTCTTTTCGGTCCGTACTTCTGTTTTATCGACAAGAACTCAATTTTTTGTAATTTCAAAATTTATATTTTATTTTGGATCCCTAGTTTTGTTTTACAAAAAGATCTAAATTTTTGGTAATTTGGATATTTATATTTTATTCTCGATACGTACTTTTGTTTTATTGAAAAGAACTCAATTTTTTATAATTTTGAGATTTATATTTTATTTTGGATCCGTACTTTTGTTTTACAAAAAGAACTCAATTTTTGGTAATTTGGATATTTATTTTTTATTCTCGATACGTACTTTTGTTTTATGCAAAAGAACTCAATTTTTTGTAATTTTGAAGTTCATATTTTATTTTGGATCCCTACTTTTGTTTTACAAAAAGAACTCAATTTTTGGTAATTTGTATATTTATATTTTATTCTCGATACGTACTTTTGTTTTATGCAAAAGAACTCAATTTTTTGTCATTTCAAAATTTATATTTTATTTTGAATCCCTACTTTTGCTTTACAAAGAGAACTCAATTTTTGGTAATTTGGATATTTAGATTTTATTCTCGATACGTACTTTTGTTTTATGCAAAAGAACTCAATTTTTAGTAATTTAAAAATTTATATTTTATTTTGGATCCCTACTTTTGCTCTACAAAGAGAACTCAATTTTTGGTAATTTGGATATTTATATTTTATTCTCGATACGTACTTTTGTTTTATGCAAAAGAACTCAATTTTATGTAATTTTCAAATTTATATTTTATTTTGGATCCCTACTTTTGTTTTACAAAAAGAACTCAATTTTTGGTAATTTGGATATTTATATTTTATTCTCGATACGTACTTTTGTTTTATGCAAAAGAACTCAATTTTTTGTAATTTTGAAATTTATACTTTATTTTGGATCCCTACTTTTGTTTTACAAAAAGAACTCAATTTTTGGTAATTTGGATATTTATTTTTTATTCTCGATACGTACTTTTGTTTTATGCAAAAGAACTCAATTTTTGTAATTTTGAAGTTCATATTTTATTTTGGATCCCTACTTTTGTTTTACAAAAAGAACTCAATTTTTGGTAATTTGTATATTTATATTTTATTCTCGATACGTACTTTTGGTTTTATGCAAAAGAACTCAATTTTTTGTAATTTCAAAATTTATATTTTATTTTGGATACCTACTTTTGCATTACAAAGAGAACTCAATTTTTGGTAATTTGGATATTTAGATTTAATTCTCGATACGTACTTTTGTTTTATGCAAAAGAACTCAATTTTTTGTAATTTAAAAATTTATATTTTATTTTGGATCCCTACTTTTGTTTTACGAAAAGAACTCAATTTTTTGTAATTTGAATATTTATATTTTATTCTCGATACGTACTTTTGTTTTATGCAAAAGAACTCAATTTTTTGTAATTTAAAAATTTATATTTTATATTGCATCCCTTGTGTTGTTTTACAAAAAGTAACTCCATTTTTGGTAATTTGGATATTTATATTTTATTCTCGAAACGTACTTTTGTTTTATGCAAAAAAACTCAATCTTTTGTAATTTCATAATTTGTATTTTATTTTTGATCCCTAGTTTTACTGTACAAAAAGAACTCAATTTTTAGTAATTTGGATATTTATATTTTCTTTTCGATCCGTACTTTTTTTTATGCAAAAGAACTCAATTTTTTGAAATTTCAAAATTTATCTTTTATTTCGGATCCCTACTTTTTTTCTACAAAAAGAACTCAATTTTTGATAATTTGGATATTTATATTTTATTCTCGATACGTACTTTTGTTTTATGCAAAAGAACTCAATTTTTTGTAATTTTGCAATTTATATTTTATTTTGGATCCCCACTTTTGTTTTACAAAAAGAACTCAATTTTTGGTAATTTGGATATTTATATTTTATTCTAGATACGTACTTTTCTTTTATGCAAAAGAACTCCACTTTTTGTAATTTAAAAATTTATATTTTATTTTGGATCCCTACTTTTGTTTTACAAAAAGAACTCAATTTTTGGTAATTTGGATATTTATATTTTATTCTCGATACGTACTTTTGTTTTATGCAAAAGAACTCAATTTTTTGTAATTTCAAAATTTACATGTTATTTTGGATACCTAAATTTGCTTTACAAAGAGAACTCAATTTTTGGTAATTTGCATATTTAGATTTTATTCTCGATACGCACTTTTGTTTTATGCAAAAGAACTCAATTTTTTTTTAATTTAAAAATTTATATTTGATTTTGGATCCCTAATTTTGTTTTACAAAAAGAACTCAATGTTTGGTAATTCGGATATTTATATTTTATTCTCTATACGTACTTTTGTTTTATGCAAAAGAACTCAATTTTTTGTAATTTAAAAATTTATATTTTATTTTGGATACCTACTTTTGCTTTACAAAAAGAACTCAATCTTTGGTAATTTGGATATTTATACCTTATTCTCGATACGTACTTTTGTTTTATGCAAAAGAACTCAATTTTTTGTAATTTTAAAATTTATATTTTATTTTGGATACCTACTTTTGCTTTACAAAGAGAACTCAATTTTTGGTAATTTGGATATTTAGATTTTATTCTCGATACGTACTTTTGTTTTATGCAAAAGAACTCAATTTTTTGTAATTTCAAAATTTATATTTTATTTTGGATACCTACTTTTGCATTACAAAGAGAACTCAATTTTTGGTAATTTGGATATTTAGATTTAATTCTCGATACGTACTTTTGTTTTATGCAAAAGAACTCAATTTTTTGTAATTTAAAAATTTATATTTTATTTTGGATCCCTACTTTTGTTTTACGAAAAGAACTCAATTTTTTGTAATTTGGATATTTATATTTTATTCTCGATACGTACTTTTGTTTTATGCAAAAGAACTCAATTTTTTGTAATTTAAAAATTTATATTTTATATTGGATCCCTTGTGTTGTTTTACAAAAAGGAACTCCATTTTTGGTAATTTGGATATTTATATTTTATTCTCGAAACGTACTTTTGTTTTATGCAAAAGAACTTAATTTTTTGTAATTTCGTAATTTGTATTTTATTTTTTATCCCTACTTTTACTTTAGAAAAAGAACTCAATTTTTAGTAATTTGGATATTTATATTTTCTTTTCGATCCGTACTTTTTTTTATGCAAAAGAACTCAATTTTTTGAAATTTCAAAATTTATATTTTATTTCGGATCCCTACTTTTTTTCTACAAAAAGAACTCAATTTTTGATAATTTGGATATTTATATTTTATTCTCGATACGTACTTTTGTTTTATGCAAAAGAACTCAATTTTTTGTAATTTCGCAATATATATTTTATTTTGGATCCCCACTTTTGTTTTACAAAAAGAACTCAATTTTTGGTAATTTGGATATTTGTATTTTATTCTAGATACGTACTTTTCTTTTATACAAAAGAACTCCACTTTTTGTAATTTAAAAATTTATATTTTATTTTGGATCCCTACTTTTGTTTTACAAAAAGAACTCAATTTTTGGTAATTTGGATATTTATATTTTATTCTCCATACGTACTTTTGTTTTATGCAAAAGAACTCAATTTTTTGTAATTTCAAAATTTATATGTTATTTTGGATACCTAAATTTGCTTTACAAAGAGAACTCAATTTTTGGTAATTTGGATATTTAGATTTTATTCTCGATACGCACTTTTGTTTTATGCAAAAGAACTCATTTTTTTTTTAATTTAAAAATTTATATTTGATTTTGGATCCCTTCTCTTGTTTTACAAAAAGGAACTCCATTTTTGGTAATTTGGATATTTATATTTTATTCTCGAAACGTACTTTTGTTTTATGCAAAAGAACTCAATTTTTTGTAAGTTCGTAATTTGTATTTTATTTTTGATCCCTACTTTTACTCTACAAAAAGAACTCAATTTTTAGTAATTTGGATATTTATATTTTCTTTTCGATCCGTACTTTTTTTTATGCAAAAGAACTCAATTTTTTGAAATTTCACAATTTATATTTTATTTCGGATCCCTACTTTTTTTCTACAAAAAGAACTCAATTTTTGATAATTTGGATATTTATATTTTATTCTCGATACGTACTTTTGTTTTATGCAAAAGAACTCAATTTTTTGGAATTTCGCAAATTATATTTTATTTTGGATCCCCACTTTTGTTTTACAAAAAGAACTCAATTTTTGGTAATTTGGATATTTGTATTTTATTCTAGATACGTACTTTTCTTTTATGCAAAAGAACTCCACTTTTTGTAATTTAAAAATTTATATTTTATTTTCGATCCCTACTTTTGTTTTACAAAAAGAACTCAATTTTTGGTAATTTGGATATTTATATTTTATTCTCGATACGTACTTTTGTTTTATGCAAAAGAACTCAATTTTTTGTAATTTCAAAATTTATATGTTATTTTGGATACCTAAATTTGCTTTACAAAGAGAACTCAATTTTTGGTAATTTGGATATTTTGATTTTATTCTCGATACGTACTTTTGTTTGATGCAAAAGAACTCAATTTTTTTTAATTTAAAAATTTATATTTGATTTTGGATTCCTAATTTTGTTTTACAAAAAGAACTCAATGTTTGGTAATTCGGATATTTATATTTTATTCTCGATACGTACTTTTGTTTTATGCAAAAGAACTCAATTTTTTGTAATTTAAAAATTTATATTTTATTTTGGATACCTACTTTTGCTCTACAAAAAGAACTCAATCTTTGGTAATTTGGATATTTATACCTTATTCTCGATACGTACTTTTGTTTTATGCAGAAGAACTCAATTTTTTGTAATTTTAAAATTTATATTTTATTTTGGATACCTACTTTTGCTTTACAAAGAGAACTCAATTTTTGGTAATTTGGATATTTAGATTTTATTCTCGATACGTACTTTTGTTTTATGCAAAAGAACTCAATTTTTGTAATTTCATAATTTATATTTTATTTTGGATACCTACTTTTGCATGACAAAGAGAACTCAATTTTTGGTAATTTGGATATTTAGATTTAATTTTCGATACGTACTTTTGTTTTATGCAAAAGAACTCAATTTTTTGTAATTTAAAAATTTATATTTTATTTTGGATCCCTACTTTTGTTTTACGAAAAGAACTCAATTTTTTGTAATTTGGATATTTATATTTTATTCTCGATACGTACTTTTGTTTTATGCAAAAGAACTCAATTTTTTGTAATTTAAAAATTTATATTTTATATTGGATCCCTTGTGTTGTTTTACAAAAAGGAACTCCATTTTTGGTAATTTGGATATTTATATTTTATTCTCGAAACGTACTTTTGTTTTATGCAAAAGAACTCAATTTTTTGTAATTTCGAAATTTGTATTTTATTTTTGATCCCTACTTTTGCTTTACAAAAAGAACTCAATTTTTAGTAATTTGGATATTTATATTTTCTTTTCGATCCGTACTTTTTTTTATGCAAAAGAACTCAATTTTTTGAAATTTCAAAATTTATATTTTATTTCGGATCCCTACTTCTTTTCTACAAAAAGAACTCAATTTTTGGTAATTTGGATATTTATATTTTATTCTCGATACGTACTTTAGTTTTATGCAAAAGAACTCAATTTTTTGTAATTTCGCAATTTATATTTTATTTTGGATCCCCACTTTTGTTTTACAAAAAGAACTCAATTTTTGGTAATTTGGATATTTATATTTTATTCTCGATACGTACTTTTCTTTTATGCAAAAGAACTCCACTTTTTGTAATTTAAAAATTTATATTTTATTTTGGATCCCTAATTTTGTTTTACAGAAAGAACTCAATGTTTGGTAATTTGGATATTTAGATTTAATTCTCGATACGTACTTTTGTATTATGCAAAAGAACTCAATTTTTGTAATTTAAAAATTTATATTTTATTTTGGATCCCTACTTTTGGTTTACGAAAAGAACTCAATTTTTTGTAATTTGGATATTTATATTTTATTCTCGATACGTACTTTTGTTTTATGCAAAAGAACTCAATTTTTTGTAATTTAAAAATTTATATTTTATATTGGATCCCTTGTGTTGTTTTACAAAAAGGAACTCCATTTTTGGTAATTTGGATATTTATATTTTATTCTCGAAACGTACTTTTGTTTTATGCAAAAGAACTCAATTTTTTGTAATTTCGAAATTTGTATTTTATTTTTGATCCCTACTTTTGCTTTACAAAAAGAACTCAATTTTTAGTAATTTGGATATTTATATTTTCTTTTCGATCCGTACTTTTTTTTATGCAGAAGAACTCAATTTTTTGAAATTTCAAAATTTATATTTTATTTCGGATCCCTACTTCTTTTCTACAAAAAGAACTCAATTTTTGGTAATTTGGATATTTATATTTTATTCTCGATACGTACTTTTAGTTTTATGCAAAAGAACTCAATTTTTGTAATTTCGCAATTTATATTTTATTTTGGATCCCCACTTTTGTTTTACAAAAAGAACTCAATTTTTGGTAATTTGGATATTTATATTTTATTCTCGATACGTACTTTTCTTTTATGCAAAAGAACTCCACTTTTTGTAATTTAAAAATTTATATTTTATTTTGGATCCCTAATTTTGTTTTACAAAAAGAACTCAATGTTTGGTAATTTGGATATTTATATTTTATTCTCGATACGTACTTTTGTTTTATGCAAAAGAACTCAATTTTTTGTAATTTTGTAATTTATATTTTCTTTTGGATCCCTAGTTTTTGTTTTACAAAAAGGAACTCAACTTTTGGTAATTTGGATATTTATATTTTATTCTCGATACGTACTTTTGTTTTACGCAAAAGAACTCAATTTTTTGTAATTTCGTAATTTATATTTTACTTTTGATCCCTACTTTTGCTTTACAAAAAGAACTCAATTTTTAGTAATTTGGATATTTATATTTTCTTTTCGATCCGTACTTTTTTTTATGCAAAAGAACTCAATTTTTTAAAATTTCAAAATTTTTATTTTATTTCGGATCCCTACTTTTTTTCTACAAAAAGAACTCAATTTTTGGTAATTTGGATATTTATATTTTATTCTCGATACGTACTTTTGTTTTATGCAAAAGAACTCAATTTTTTTTAATTTCGTAATTTATATTTTATTTTGGATCCCCACTTTTGTTTTACAAAAAGAACTCAATGTTTGGTAATTTGGATATTTATATTTTATTCTCGATACGTACTTTTGTTTTATACAAAAGAACTCAATTTTTTGTAATTTTGAAATTTATATTTTATTTTGGATCCCTAGTTTTTGTTTTACAAAATAGAACTCAACTTTTGGTAATTTGGATATTTATATTTTATTCTCGATACGTACTTTTGTTTTATGCAAAAGAACTCAATTTTTTGTAATTTCGTAATTTATATTTTATTTTTGATCCCTACTTTTGCTTTACAAAAGAACTCAATTTTTAGTAATTTGGATATTTATATTTTCTTTTCGATCCAGTACTTTTTTTTATGCAAAAGAACTCAATTTTTTAAAATTTCAAAATTTTTATTTTATTTCTGGATCCCTACTTTTTTTCTACAAAAGAACTCAATTTTTGGTAATTTGGATATTTATATTTTATTCTCGATACGTACTTTTGTTTTATGCAAAAGAACTCAATTTTTTTAATTTCGTAATTTATATTTTATTTTGGATCCCCACTTTTGTTTTACAAAAAGAACTCAATGTTTGGTAATTTGGATATTTATATTTTATTCTCGATACGTACTTTTGTTTTATACAAAAGAACTCAATTTTTTGTAATTTTGAAATTTATATTTTATTTTGGATCCCTAGTTTTTGTTTTACAAAATAGAACTCAACTTTTGGTAATTTGGATATTTATATTTTATTCTCGATACGTACTTTTGTTTTATGCAAAAGAACTCAATTTTTTGTAATTTCGTAATTTATATTTTATTTTTGATCCCTACTTTTGCTTTACAAAAAGAACTCAATTTTTAGTAATTTGGATATTTATATTTTCTTTTCGATCCGTACTTTTTTTTATGCAAAAGAACTCAATTTTTTGAAATTTCAAAATTTATATTTTATTTCGGATCCCTACTTTTTTTCTACAAAAAGAACTCAATTTTTGGTAATTTGGATATTTATATTTTATTCTCGATACGAACTTTTGTTTTATGCAAAAGAACTCAATTTTTTGTAATTTCAAAATTTATAAGTTATTTTGGATACCTTAATTTGCTTTACAAAGAGAACTCAATTTTTGGTAATTTGCATATTTAGATTTTATTTTCGATCCGTACTTTTGTTTTATGCAAAAGAACTCAATTTTTTGTAATTTAAAAATTTATATTTGATTTTGGATCCCTAATTTTATTTTACAAAAAGAACTCAATGTTTGGTAATTTGGATATTTATATTTTATTCTCGATACGTACTTTTGTTTTATGCAAAAGAACTCAATTTTTTGTAAATTTGAAATTTATATTTTATTTTGGATCCCTAGTTTTTGTTTTACAAAAAGGAACTCAATTTTTGGTAATTTGGATAATATATTTTATTCTCGATACGTACTTTTGTTTTATGCAAAAGAACTCAATTTTTTGTAATTTCGTAATTTATATTTTATTTTTGATCCCTACTTTTTGTTGGACTTGAAGACTTGGTTTCAAGTGGATTTGATGTCTCCAACCACCTTTAATGATGAAGATGTTGGTGCTTGAAGAATGAAGATTTTGTCTTAGGATTAGAGAGTCTTAGGTTGTGTGGTAAGATGCATTTCAATCTATCTTGATCTTAGTCTTGGAGTTTAAAATGTTTTGAAATGTTTTAAAAAGGTTTTAAAATGATTTCAAAGGTTTAACTAATCTGATTTCAACTAGTTAAACTGTTCTTCATTTTCAAAGCTTTGTATTTGGAAAATTTCAACTGATCTGCTGAAATTTAAACCAGCTTAAAATCCTCGGTAGCTTTGTTTCAGAAATTCAGTTTTCTGAATAGCTAGTTAAAACGAGATTTCAACCGATCGCTTTCAAGTTTCAAGAAAACAGGTGCTCACCGGAAAATTGGTTTTTAATGAAAACAACCGACTAAAACGCTGCTTTAACCGACTATTTCCTGCAGTAATCGCTTTATCAGCTTTCTATATATATCTTGAAACTTAAAGAACTAAGTGACGAAACCTTTTCTAAAAGACCCATTGAGCAAGAACGTTCCTAATACACTCTAAAACATTTTGCGAATCACTCCAAGACGATCAAGATTCATTTGAGTGCGAATCAAATCAAGAATTGCATGCTCTGCTTTTTCTCGTTTTGCCGGTGCTCTGTTGCTTCTCGCATTGAATTTCCAGGTGAATTCAATCCAATTCTTTGTGTGTTTGTTAGTCGCGTGTTTGTATCTTAATCGTGGTGATTAAGAGATCTTGTAATAGGGTTTTACAGGTGTTTAGAAGTCTTGTAGGGTTCAAGACTTGGTGCAGCTTTCTGGTTTCGGTTTTGCATGTAGTGTTCATGTAAAACCGGTTTTTAGTGAATTGATTGAATTTGTTTGATTAGGAAACTGGATGTAGCCTTTGTTGAAAGGTGAACCAAGATAAATCTCCCGTGTTGTTCTTCTTCCCTTGAACTCTTTACTTTCGGTAATTGAAGTTTAAATTGAAATTGAATTGGATATATGATCAATTGATAAAGAGCATTTCAAGAACCTATAAAACCGATTTAAATCTTCAATCCGAATCTGGTTTTTCATAATTGGGCATTGGGTTTCGAAAATCTTTGAAAGTTTAATTCACTCCCTCTTAAACTCAGCCATTTATTCCAACAATTGGTATCAAGAGCTGGTTCTTGAAAAATATTCAAGTTTTCTCAAAAATTTCAAACATGGTCGAAGGAAAATTGCCTTTGCGTAGGGTGCTTCTATAAACAAAGCCACCTATGTTTTCTCGGGGTAAACTATCCATTTTGGAAAGTGAGAATGAAGATTTTCATTGAATCAATTGATATAGGGATTTGGAATGCTATAGTCAATGGACCGTATATCCCTAAAGAAGAAAACCATGGGAAAGTTTAAATGTCGATGAACAAAAGAAAGTGCAATATGATTGTAAAGCAAAGAACATCATTACATCTGCACTTAATCTTGATGAATTCTTTCGTGTTTCACAGATGTTCCAATGCTAAAGAGATGTGGGAAGTTTTGGAGGTTACTCATGAAGGAACAAATGATGTAAAAGAGCAAGAAAGCATACTTTAATCCAAGAGTATGAGATGTTCGTAATGCTTCCCGAGAAACTGCTTCGGATGTGCAAAAGAGGTTTACACACATTATAAACCATCCGATCGGCCTTGGAAAAGTCTTTGAGAAAGAGGAGTTGAACATCAAAGTGCTGAAATGTTTGGATCGAAGTTGGCAACCCAAAGTTACAAGCAATTTCTCGAATCCAAGGACTTGTCAACAATGAGTGTTGCTGCACTTTTTGGAAAGCTAAGGGAACATGAGCTAGAGTTGAATAGACTTGCTGAACAAGAAGACAATGACAAGAAAAAGAAAGGGCTTGCCTTGAAGACTTTGGTTCACAAAGAGGAGAATAGTGAGGATGAAGGACATGGAGGAAGTGATGCAGAAAATCTGAACCTCTTAGTTAGAAAGTTCAACAAGTTCTTGAAATACAAGAACAAAGACTACAAGAACAAGAGGTATAATAAAAATCTGATTTAGCTTCTTCTAACTTTACTTGTTTTGGTTGTGGAAAACAGGGACACATTAAGGCTGAATGTCCAAACTCACAAAACAAAGAGAGAAATGGAGAAAAGAAGCATGAAAGATCATTCAAAACCAAGAAGGCTTACATAGCATGGGATGAGAATGATATCTCCTCTAGTGACTCTTCAAGTGATGATGAAAGAGCCAATCTTTGTCTTATGGCTAATGGTGATACAGCAAGTAGTGTAAGTTCCTCCACTACTCAAAATGGTCTTCCTTATGATCAGCCGCTGCAAAAATTTCTCGGAATTACATGAAGAGGCTAATAAGGTTGCTTGTTCTAACAATAGGCTTAAAGGTATGAACAATTGGCTAGAGAACAAGGTGAAAGAGCTAGAGAAAGAGCTGGAAAATTCAAAAACTGATTTTGAAAATCTGGAAATGATTTACAAAGCTTCAAGTTGCAATGATGAACATGTTGGAAAAATCTGCACAAACCGCAGAACTTTAGAAAATCAAATTGAGTATTTGAACAAATCTCTAGCTAAATTCACCATGGGAAGAGCCAACTTGGACACACTTTTAGAATTTAAAAATTGTGTAACGAATAAAGCTGGACTTGGATTTAAAAATGGTTTTCAAAAGAAACAAAAGGCTTATAGAAATTTCTTTTCACATAGAAAACCGTCCAGCACTTCATCCATTACTTGCTTCTATTGTATGAACAAGGGACATACTTCAAAATCATGCAAAATCAGAAAATTTGGTGTTCCTAGTGGTCAATTTATTTGGAAGCCAAAATGTGGTAGAAAGGTTATTAACTTTGTTGGACCCAAATTGATGTGGGTACCAAATTCTCTCCATTGATTGTGTTTTGCAGGTGTTCTCGAAGGCCAAGGAATCATTGTGGTATCTAGACAAAGTGGTCGTTCAAGGCACATGTGTGGTGACAAAAGAAGTTTGTCAAACTCACCTTGAAAAATGGAGGTTTTGTCACCTATGGAGATAATAATAAAGGGAAAATCCTTGGAAGTGGTGATGTTGGTAACATTTCTTCAATCCTCATTGAAAACGTGTTATATGTTGAAGGTTTGAAGCATAATCTTCTTAGTATTAGCCAACTATGTGATAAAGGTTTTAGAATCACTTTTGAATCAAATCATTGCAAGATCCTTGAGAAAAATTCTGATAAAATCTGCATGTTAGGCAAGAGAATTGAGAACATTTATATGCTTGATCTTGATCATATGTGTGCAACTAATTTTACATGTCTCATGTCTAAGGAAGATAGTTCATGGCTTTGGCATAGGAGAGCTGCACATATTAACATGAACCATTTGGAAAAACTGTTTTCAAAAGAACTTGTTTTAGGGTTACCTAAACTGAAATTTGAGAAAGATAAAATCTGTCATGCATGCCAAAAGGGTAAACAAACCAAAGTTTCTTTTAATCTGAAAATTATGTGTCAACATCAAAACCTTTGGAACTCGCTGCATATGGATTTGTTTGGTCCATCTAGAACAATGAGTATTGGTGGAAACTATTATGCTTTGGTTATTGTTGATGACTATTCTAGGTTTACTTGGTCTTTGTTTTTGAAAAATAAAAGTGATGCATTTCATGCTTTTAAGAAACTTGCCAAGGTTTTACAAAATGAAAACAGCTGCAAAGATAAGTGCTCTTAGAAGTGATCATGGAGGGGAATTTGAAAATGAAAAGTTCAATCATTTTTGTGAAAAATATGGGATTAAGCATAACTTTTCAGCACCTAGGACTCCTCAACAAAATGGTGTTGTTGAGAGGAAAAATAGATCACTTGAGGAACTAGCTAGGACAATGCTTAATGAATCAAACATCCCTAAATATTTTTGGGCGGATGCCGAAAATACTGCATGTTACATAATAAATAGGGTTTTGATAAGACCTATTTTGAAGAAAACCCCTTATGAATTGTACAAAGGGAGAAAACCCAACATAGCACATCTTAGAGTGTTTGGTCTGCAAGTGTTTTGTTTTAAATAATGGCAAAGAAAAACTTGGCAAATTTGATGCTAAAGTCGATGATGCATTGTTTTTAGGCTATTCTTTACATAGCAAAGCATATAGGATCTTCAACAAGAGATTAGCTATCATTGAGGAATCAATACATGTTGTTTTTGATGAAACTAATGTGCAAAATGAAGGTGCAAAGTGAGTGGTGCAAAGTGTGTGAAGAGAACTTAATTGAAGGTGTATCAACTGGACATGTAGAAACCGAAAAAGTCGCCGCAGTGGAATTTCACCGGTGAAAATCGTAAAGAACTCGATCGAAATCTCGGCACCGTAATTAAATTCTGCAGTAAAATGATCTACCTAAAGAATGGAGGGTGCCTCGCAATCTGTCCATTGGAAATGTGATAGGAGATGTCCAAAGAGGTGTTTCTACAAGAAGGTCTATGCATGATACATGTTTAATCGCTGCATTTGTTTCCCAAGTTGAACCTAAATGTGTTGATGATGCTTTATTGGATGAAAACTGGATTTTGGCAATGCAAGATGAACTCGAACCAATTTAAAAGGAATGAGGTTTGGGAACTAGTCCCTTGCACACCTAACATGAATATAATTGGCACAAAGTGGGTGTTTAAAAATAAAATGAATGATCAAGGAGTAATAACTAGAAACAAGGCTAGGCTTGTAGCTAAAGGGTATAACCAAGAGGAAGGAATAGATTATGAGGAAACATATGCTCCTCGTTGCTAGGTTAGAAGTCGTTAGGTTATTACTTGCTTTCTCATGCATGATTGATTCAAACTGCATCAAATGGATGTGAAAAGTGCATTTTTGAATGGATATATAAATGAAGAAATCTATGTTTCACAACCATCCGGATTTGTTGATCACAAATTGCCTAACCATGTATATAAGCTCAAAAGGCTCTTTATGGACTCAAGCAAGCTCCAAGACAATGGTATGAAAGGTTAAGTAACTTCCTTATCTCTCAAAACTATGAAAGGGGCCAAGTTGATAAAACTTTGTTCATTAGAAAGTCTTTGGACAGCATTATACTCGGTGCAGGTTTATGTGGATGATATAATATTTGGATCCACTAATGAGAAGCTTTGTGAAGAATTTGTTGCAGCTATGCAGGGGGAGTTTGAAATGTCAATGATGGGTGATCTAAACTTCTTCTTAGGCTTACAAGTCAAGCAATTAGATCATGGAACATTCCTCAATCACCAAAATATTGCAAAGAGTCAGTTAAAGAAATATGAGATGGACAACATGCAAAGAATCAAGCACACCCATGGCTACCAAGCAGCTATCTTGATGCGGATGAAAGTGGTAAACCTTTTGATTCCACTAAGTATAGAGGTTTGATAGGTTCACTATTATATCTAACCGCTAGTAGGCCCGATATAATGTTTAGTGTATGCATGTGTGCTAGGTTTCAATCTAATCCCAAAGAATCACATTTCGCAATTGCCAAAAGAATTTTGAAATATCTAAAAGGAACTATTAATGTTGGTTTGTGGTATCCTAAAGGTGCTTCTTTAATCTAGTGGGCTATTCTGATGCAGAATTTGTTGGATGTAAACTTGATAGAAAAAGCACTAGTGGAACTTGTCATCTACTAGGAAGTAGTCTAGTATCATGGCATAGCAAAAAGCAAGCTAGTGTGGCTTTGTCTCATCACTAAGCCGAGTATGTTGTACTGGAGTCGTTGTGCTCAAACTCTTTGGTTAAAACAGCAGCTTTTTGATTATGGTTTGAAACTAGATCACATTCCTATTAGGTGTGACAATACAAGTGCTATCAACTTAACAAAAAATCCTATTTTGCACTCTAGAACGAAACATATAGAAATAAGGCACCATTTCATTAGGGATCATGTTCAAAAAGGTGATTGCATAATTGAATTTGTTGACTCTAATAACCAACTTGTCGATATATTTACCAAACCACTCCCAAAAGATAGGTTTTTCCAATTAAGAAATGAGTTGGGTGTTCTTGATGTTTCAAATGTGATGTAATTCCCGTATATGATTCATTTCTGCTGTTAATCATGTCTGTATTTGTGTGTTTGAATGCTTAAATCTGCATAATTCTTGATTAATTACGCTAGATTTGCATATTGTATGTTATAAGTGAAATCTGCAATGTTATTCATGATTTTAGCTAGTTGTTTCGGCTTTTAATCGCTTGTTTTGCCTAATTTGGGGCTGCAAAGGTATGTGCAGTAATTTCGTCTCTGCTTTAGTCGGCTGATCCGTCGATTTAGTCGCTAAAAATCGCTTATCTCGCATTAAACCAAGATCGTGATTTCTGCTTTAATCACCTGTTTTTCATAAATCAATCGACCGAAATTGCTCGTCAAAGATGCAAAATTTAAAATTTGTGCGAATTTGTCGTTATACTCGCATTGATTCATATTCAATTGGTGCATTTAAGTTGATTAAATGATAATTGAGCATTTAAACATGATAGATAAAGCTGATTCAAAGAATCTTGACTGCTGTTTTGTCTTGTAGTGCCTTTGCTTTACTTTTTAACCGGTTTCTCTCTCCAAATACGTGTTGCATTAAACCGATCGAATTCTCTGGTCAAAATCGTGCTCTACCGTATATCTCTCTCGTCTAATATATTCCAACCGAATGCAATTGATTCCTTCTTTGATCGAACAAAGCACTAATTTCTTAATAAATTGAAAATCGAAATGATAAATACATGTGGGTAGCATTGTTACTTCAAAGATTCACTTTACTCGTGCAAAAACACCGCATATACTGCTTTCGTGCATTTCTTTTTCTCGCTATGGCCTCCTCAAGCAACCCAAGGAAGAGATCAAAAAGGCCGGGTCATCCAAAGGTAAGGAACCGTAAATTCCAGCGAACTCATACTTATAGACATGGGTCTATAGAAGCTTGGTTCGAAGGTGATGAAGAAAGGATTGAGAAGTTTCAATCTCAAATCAAGAGGAAGGTCAGTAAACTCACCCAAAGTGCTCGGCCAGTGGTCGGAAGATGAAGGACCGATCGATGTTATAGCTATGATTCAACATCGGGATCTCGCAGAAATTTCTGGAATTGAATGGGTTCATATACCCAGCATTTGGTGAAAGTATTCTACACAAATCTCAAACATGATGGATCTGCTTTTAACTTCCAAAGTGAAAGGAACGTAAATGGTTATAAACAATTCTGCCTGGAAAAGAATCGGGGCTTCAAAACCGATGGCATTGTGGTTAGCAGGGGCTTGTGTGGTTCATTGGAAGATTTTAACAAGGTGCAAACATACAGAGAGTGTTTGAGAAATTCTCAAGGTTCCGTTCGTGGATTCCAAGTTGGTGGACTTACATTGACAAGCAAGTGGTGCTTACATTTATCATCACATGGATGATCACTCCAAGGGGAGCAATCATGCTACAATGAATGAAGGTGATCTTCTTCTACTTTTTTGTCTAATGAAATCTGTAAGGATTAACTGGATTCATATCATCAAAGATCACATGATGAAGTCCAAAAGGCTGCCAGATTACCGTCTTCCATATGCTGTGATAATCTCCAAATTCTTTGAGTATTTTGGTGTGGACATTAGAGGTGAACAGTAAAATCGAGTATAGGGAGAACCCATCACCGGACAATAGCTTTCTTTAAGTTTGGATTTACCAAAAGCAATGGAACTTGACTCGCTGCACAAGATACCGTCAACGCAGGGCAAAATTCTGCTGAACGTCTCGCTGTGCCGGAACCGCAACCGATGAAGCCGGAAATTCTGAAGCCGGTGCAGAAGGATACTCCATGGGAGATATTGTACCTTATGTTCCTCCAGCTGACCGTGGACCTCCACTTTCATTGTTTGAACAGCAAGTGTTCCAAAGATTTGATGCCATCCAATCTCATCAACAATATCATCACAACTACTGCATTAATAGGTTTGGGCGCATTGATCAAAGTATTGCAGATTTACATGCCCAACTTACGCAGATTAATATGGGTTCCTATGCTACTCCCGGTGATGATAGTGAAGAAGATAATGACCGATATCACCGCTGAAGTTCCGCTCTGCTGTCACCGAACCGCTCTAGTTGGTTTCAAAGCATGTTGTCCCTCATGCTATTGTTATTTTCCGTGTCTCTCTTGTGCCTTTTAATTTCGTTAGTTTGTGTTGTCGTTTGTGGTGTTAATTGGGTTAAATTCCCATGTATCTTGAACAATTTAAAATTTGCTGCATATGCTATGTTATTTCTTTTCTCCTGTGCTATTTGATGATTCCAAAGGGGGAGAAATTGTTGAATGCATTTGAAGGCACATGAAGAGCAAGTGCAAGTGAAAAGGGAGAATCTGAATCTGTGAAAGGGAGAGAATCTGCTGCTGATCTTTTTTTTTCTCTGCTGCTATTTCTCTGATAAATTGTTTTACCACACTGTTATGCTATTTCTGCTGCTGGTTTTTGTTTTGTACAGGACTCCTACATTCTTCAAAGACAATGAATGCATCAAGTGGTTGTCATCATCAAATAGGGGGAGTTTGTTGGACTTGAAGACTTGGTTTCAAGTGGATTTGATGTCTCCAACCACCTTTAATGATGAAGATGTTGGTGCTTGAAGAATGAAGATTTTGTCTTAGGATTAGAGAGTCTTAGGTTGTGTGGTAAGATGCATTTCAATCTATCTTGATCTTAGTCTTGGAGTTTAAAATGTTTTGAAATGTTTTAAAAAGGTTTTAAAATGATTTCAAAGGTTTAACTAATCTGATTTCAACTAGTTAAACTGTTCTTCATTTTCAAAGCTTTGTATTTGGAAAATTTCAACTGATCGTTTCGAAATTTAAACCAGCTTAAAATCCTGGTAGCTTTGTTTCGTGAAATTCAGTTTTCTGGAATAGCTAGTTAAAACGAGATTTCAACCGATCGCTTTCAAGTTTCAAGAAAACAGTGCTCACCGGAAAATTGGTTTTTAATGAAAACAACCGACTAAAACGCTGCTTTAACCGACTATTTCCTGCGTAATCAATTTTATCAGCTTTCTATATATATCTTGAAACTTAAAGAACTAAGTGACGAAACCTTTTCTAAAAGACCCATTGAGCAAGAACGTTCCTAATTCACTCTAAAACATTTTGCGAATCACTCCAAGACGATCAAGATTCATTTGAGTGCGAATCAAATCAAGAATTGCATGCTCTGCTTTTTCTCGTTCTTGCCGGTGCTCTGCTTGCTTTCGCATTGAATTTCCAGGTGAATTCAATCCAATTCTTGTGTGTTTGTTAGTCTGCGTGTTTGTATCTTAATCAGTGGTGATTAAGAGATCTTGTAATAGGGTTTTACAGGTGTTTAGAAGTCTTGTAGGGTTCAAGACTTGGTGCAGCTTTCTGGTTTCGGTTTTGCATGTAGTGTTCATGTAAAAACTGATTTTTAGTGAATTGATTGAATTTGTTTGATTAGGAAACTGGATGTAGCCTTTGTTGAAAGGTGAACCAGTATAAATCTCCTGTGTTGTTCTTCTTCCCTTGAACTCTTTACTTTCGGTAATTGAAGTTTAAATTGAAATTGAATTGGATATATGATCAATTGATAAAGAGCATTTCAAGAACCTATAAAACCGATTTAAATCTTCAATCCGAATCCGGTTTTTCATAATCGGGCATTGGGTTTCGAAAATCTTTGAAAGTTTAATTCACCCCCCCCTCTTAAACTCAGCCATTTATTCCAACACTTTTGCTTTACAAAAAGAACTCAATTTTTAATAATTTGGATATTTATATTTTCTTTTCGATCCGTACTTTTTTTTATGCAAAAGAACTCAATTTTTTGAAATTTCAAAATTTATATGTTATTTTGGATCCCTACTTTTGTTCTACAAAATGAACTCAATTTTTGGTAATTTTGATATTTATATTTTATTCTCGATACGTACTTTTGTTTTATGCAAAAGACTAATTTCACAATTTATATTTTATTTTGGATCCCCACTTTTGTTTTACAAAAAGAACTCAATTTTTGGTAATTTGGATATTTATATTTTATTCTCGATACGTACTTTTGTTTTATGCAAAAGAACTCAATTTTTTGTAATTTTGAAGTTTATATTTTATTTTGGATCCCTACTTTTGTTTTACAAAAAGAACTCAATTTTTGGTAATTTGTATATTTATATTTTATTCTCGATACGTATTTTTGTTTTGTGCAAAATAACTCAATTTTTTGTAATTTTGAAATTTATATTTTATATTGGATCCCTACTTTTGTTTTACTAGAAGAACTCAATTTTTGGTAATTTCGCAATTTATATTTTATTTTGGATCCCTACTTTTGATTTACAAAAAGAATTCAATTTTTAGTAATTTGGATATTTGTATTCTCTTTTCGATTGGCACTTTTGTTTTATGCAAAAGAACTCAATTTTTTGTAATTTAAAAATTTATATTTTATTTGGGATCCCTACTTTTGTTTTACAAAAAGAACTCAATTTTTGGTAATTTAGATATTTATATTTTATTCTCGATACGAACTTTTGTTTTATGCAAAAGAACTCAATTTTTTGTAATTTCAAAATTTATAAGTTATTTTGGATACCTAAATTTGCTTTACAAAGAGAACTCAATTTTTGGTAATTTGGATATTTAGATTTTATTCTCGATACGTACTTTTGTTTTATGCAAAAGAACTCAATTTTTTGTAATTTAAAAATTATATTTGATTTTGGATCCCTAATTTTATTTTACAAAAAGAACTCAATTTTTGGTAATTTGGATATTTATATTTTATTCTCGATACGTACTTTTGTTTTATGCAAAAGAACCCAATTTTTTGTAATTTAAAAATTTATATTTTATTTTGGATCCCTACTTTTGCCTTACAAAAAGAACTCAATCTTTGGTAATTTGGATATTTATATTTTATTCTCGATACGTACTTTTGTTTTATGCAAAAGAACTCAATTTTTTGTAATTTCGTAATTTATATTTTATTTTGGATCCCCACTTTTGTTTTACAAAAAGAACTCAATGTTTGGTAATTTGGATATTTATATTTTATTCTCGATACGTACTTTTGTTTTATACAAAAGAACTCAATTTTTTGTAATTTTGAAATTTATATTTTATTTTTGATCCCTAGTTTTTGTTTTACAAAAAGGAACTCAACTTTTGGTAATTTGGATATTTATATTTTATTCTCGATATGTACTTTTGTTTTATGCAAAAGAACTCAATTTTTTGTAATTTCGTAATTTATATTTTATTTTTGATCCCTACTTTTGCTTTACAAAAAGAACTCAATTTTTAGTAATTTGGATATTTATATTTTCTTTTCGATCCGTACTTTTTTTTATGCAAAAGAACTCAATTTTTTGAAATTTCAAAATTTATATTTTATTTCGGATCCCTACTTTTTTTCTACAAAAAGAACTCAATTTTTGGTAATTTGGATATTTATATTTTATTCTCGATACGAACTTTTGTTTTATGCAAAAGAACTCAAGTTTTTGTAATTTCAAAATTTATAAGTTATTTTGGATACCTAAATTTGCTTTACAAAGAGAACTCAATTTTTGGTAATTTGGATATTTAGATTTTATTCTCGATACGTACTTTTGTTTTATGCAAAAGAACTCCACTTTTTGTAATTTAAAAATTTATATTTTATTTTGGATCCCTACTTTTGTTTTACAAAATGAACTCAATTTTTGGTAATTTGGATATTTATATTTTATTCTCGATACGTACTTTTGTTTTATGCAAAAGAACTCAATATTTTGTAATTTCAAAATTTATATGTTATTTTGGATACCTAAATTTGCTTTACAAAGAGAACTCATTTTTTGGTAATTTGGATATTTAGATTTTATTCTCGATACGTACTTTTGTTTTATGCAAAAGAACTCAATATTTTGTAATTTAAAAATTTATATTTGATTTTGGATCCCTAATTTTGTTTTACAAAAAGAACTCAATGTTTGGTAATTTGGATATTTATATTTTATTCTCGATACGTACTTTTGTTTTATGCAAAAGAACTCAATTTTTTGTAAATTTGAAATTTATATTTTATTTTGGATCCCTAGTTTTTGTTTTACAAAAAGGAACTCAATTTTTGGTAATTTGGATAATATATTTTATTCTCGATACGTACTTTTGTTTTATGCAAAAGAACTCAATTTTTTGTAATTTCGTAATTTATATTTTATTTTTGATCCCTACTTTTGCTTTACAAAAAGAACTCAATTTTTAGTAATTTGGATATTTATATTTTCTTTTCGATCCGTACTTTTTTTTATGCAAAAGAACTCAATTTTTTGAAATTTCAAAATTTATATGTTATTTTGGATCCCTACTTTTGTTCTACAAAAAGAACTCAATTTTTGGTAATTTTGATATTTATATTTTATTCTCGATACGTACTTTTGTTTTATGCAAAAGACTAATTTCACAATTTATATTTTATTTTGGATCCCCACTTTTGTTTTACAAAAAGAACTCAATTTTTGGTAATTTGGATATTTATATTTTATTCTCGATACGTACTTTTGTTTTATGCAAAAGAACTCAATTTTTTGTAATTTTGAAGTTTATATTTTATTTTGGATCCTTACTTTTGTTTTACAAAAAGAACTCAATTTTTGGTAATTTGTATATTTATATTTTATTCTCGATACGTACTTTTGTTTTGTGCAAAATAACTCAATTTTTTGTAATTTTGAAATTTATATTTTATATTGGATCCCTACTTTTGTTTTACTAGAAGAACTCAATTTTTGGTAATTTCGCAATTTATATTTTATTTTGGATCCCTACTTTTGATTTACAAAAAGAATTCAATTTTTAGTAATTTGGATATTTGTATTCTCTTTTCGATTGGCACTTTTGTTTTATGCAAAAGAACTCAATTTTTTGTAATTTAAAAATTTATATTTTATTTGGGATCCCTACTTTTGTTTTACAAAATGAACTCAATTTTTGGTAATTTAGATATTTATATTTTATTCTCGATACGAACTTTTGTTTTATGCAAAAGAACTCAATTTTTTGTAATTTCAAAATTTATAAGTTATTTTGGATACCTAAATTTGCTTTACAAAGAGAACTCAATTTTTGGTAATTTGGATATTTAGATTTTATTCTCGATACGTACTTTTGTTTTATGCAAAAGAACTCAATTTTTTGTAATTTAAAAATTATATTTGATTTTGGATCCCTAATTTTATTTTACAAAGAGAACGCAATTTTTGGTAATTTGGATATTTAGATTTTATTCTCGATACGTACTTTTGTTTTATGCAAAAGAACTCAATTTTTTGTAATTTAAAAATTATATTTGATTTTGGATCCCTAATTTTATTTTACAAAAAGAACTCAATTTTTGGTAATTTGGATATTTAGATTTTATTCTCGATACGTACTTTTGTTTTATGCAAAAGAACTCAATTTTTGTAATTTAAAAATTATATTTGATTTTGGATCCCTAATTTTATTTTACAAAAGAACTCAATTTTTGGTAATTTGGATATTTAGATTTTATTCTCGATACGTACTTTTGTTTTATGCAAAGAACTCAATTTTTGTAATTTAAAAATTATATTTGATTTTGGATCCCTAATTTTATTTTACAAAAGAACTCAATTTTTGGTAATTTGGATATTTATATTTTATTCTCGATACGTACTTTTGTTTTATGCAAAGAACTCAATTTTTGTAATTTAAAAATTATATTTGATTTTGGATCCCTAATTTTATTTTACAAAAAGAACTCAATTTTTGGTAATTTGGATATTTAGATTTTATTCTCGATACGTACTTTTGTTTTATGCAAAAGAACTCAATTTTTTGTAATTTAAAAATTATATTTGATTTTGGATCCCTAATTTTATTTTACAAAAAGAACTCAATTTTTGGTAATTTGGATATTTATATTTTATTCTCGATACGTACTTTTGTTTTATGCAAAAGAACCCAATTTTTTGTAATTTAAAAATTTATATTTTATTTTGGATCCCTACTTTTGCCTTACAAAAAGAACTCAATCTTTGGTAATTTGGATATTTATATTTTATTCTCGATACGTACTTTTGTTTTATGCAAAAGAACTCAATTTTTTATAATTTCAAAATTTATATTTTATTTTGGATACCTACTTTTGCTTTACAAAGAGAACTCAATTTTTGGTAATTTGGATATTTAGATTTTATTCTCGATACGTACTTTTGTCTATGCAAAAGAACTCAATTTTTTGTAATTTAAAAATTTATATTTTATTTTGGATCCCTACATTTGTTTTACAAAAAGAACTCAATTTTTTGTAATTTGGATATTTATATTTTATTCTCGATACTTACTTTTGTTTTGTGCAAAAGAACTCAATTTTTTGTAATTTTCAAATTTTTATTTTTTTTTGGATCCCTAGTGTTGTTTTACAAAAAGAACTAAATTTTTGGTAATTTGGATATTTATATTTTATTCTCGATACGTACTTTTGTTTTATTGAAAAGAACTCAATTTTTTATAATTTTGAAATTTATATTTTATTTTGGATCCCTACTTTTGTTTTACAAAAAGAACTCAATTTTTGGTAATTTGGATATTTATATTTTATTCTCGATACGTACTTTTCTTTTGTGCAAAAGAACTCAATTTTTTGTAATTTTGAAATTTATATTTTATTTTGGATCCCTAGTTTTGTTTTACAAAAAGACCTCAATCTTTGGTAATTTGGATATTTATATTTAAATTCTCGATACGTACTTTTGTTTTATGCAAAAGAACTCAATTTTTTGTAATTTCAAAATTTATATTTTATTTTGGATCCCTACTTTTTGCTTTACAAAAGGAAATCAATTTTTGGTAATTTGGATATTTATATTTTATTCTCGATACGTACTTTTGTTTTATGCAAAAGAACTCAATTTTTTGTAATTTTGAAATTTATATTTTATTTTGGATCCCTACATTTGTTTTACAAAAAGAACTCAATTTTTATTAATTTGGATATTTATTTTTTATTCTCGATATGTACTTTTGTTTTATGCAAAAGAACTCAATTTTTTATAATTGTGAAATCTATATTTTATTTTGGATCCCTACTTTTGTTTTACAAAAGAAACTCAATTTTCGGTAATTTGGATATTTATATTTTACTCTCGATCCGTACTTTTGTTTTATGCAAAAGAACTCAATTTTTTGTAATTTCAAAATTTATATTTTATTTTGGATCCCTACTTTTGTTTTACAAAAAGACCTCAATTTTTGGTAATTTGGATATTTATATTTTATTCTCGATACGTACTTATGTTTTATTTAAAAGAACTCAATTTTTTGTTATTTCGCAATTTATATTTTATTTTGGATCCCTACTTTTGTTTTGCAAAAAGAACTCAATTTTTGGTAATTTGGATATTTATATTTTATTCTCGATACGTACTTTTGTTTTATGCAAAAGAACCCAATTTTTTGTAATTTCAAAATTTATATTTTATTTTGGATCCCTACTTTTGTTTTACAAAAACAACTCCATTTTTGGTAATTTGGATATTTATATTTTATTCTCGATACGTACTTTTGTTTTATGCAAAAGAACTCAATTTTTTGTAATTTCGCAATTTATATTTTATTTCGGATCCCTACTTTTTCTTTACAAAATGAATTCAATTTTTAGTAATTTGGATATTTATATTCTCTTTTCGATCCGCACTTTTGTTTTATGCAAAAGAACTCAATTTTTTGTAATTTAAAAATTTATATTTTATTTTGGATCCCTACTTTTGTTTTACAAAAAGAACTCAATTTTTGGTAATTTGGATATTTATATTCTCTTTTCGATCCGCACTTTTGTTTTATGCAAAAGAACTCAATTTTTTGTAATTTAAAAATTTATATTTTATTTGGGATCCCTACTTTTGTTTTACAAAAAGAACTCAATTTTTGGTAATTTGGATATTTATATTTTATTCTCGATACGTACTTTTGTTTTATGCAAAAGAACTCAATTTTTTGTAATTTCGTAATTTATATTTTATTTTGAATCCCTACTTTTTCTTTACAAAATGAATTAAATTTTTAGTAATTTGGATATTTATATTTTGTTCTCGATACGTACTTTTGTTTTATGCAAAAGAACTTAATTTTTTGTAATTTCGCAATTTATATTTTGTTTTGGATTCCTACTTTTTCTTTTCAAAATGATTTCAATTTTTAGTAATTTGGATATTTATATTCTCTTTTCGATCCGGACTTTTGTTTTATGCAAAAGAACTCAATTTTTTGTAATTTCAAAATTTTTATTTTCTTTTGGATTCCTACTTTTGTTTTACAAAAAGAACTCAATTTTTGGTAATTTGGATATTTATATTTTATTCTCGATACGTACTCTTGTTTTATGCAAAAGAACTCAATTTTTCGTAATTTCAAAATTTTTATTTTATTTTGGATCCCTACTTTTGTTTTACAAAAAGAACTCAATTTTTGGTAATTTGGATATTTATATTTTATTCTCGATACGTACTTTTGTTTTATGCAAAAGAACTCAGTTTTTTGTAATTTCACAATTTATATTTTATTTTGGATCCCTACTTTTGCTTACCAAAAAGAACTCAATTTTTGTTAACTTGGATATTTCTATTCTTTTTTTGATCCGCACTTTTGTTTTATGCAAAAGAACTCAATTTTTTGTAATTTAAAAATTTATATTTTATTTCGGATCCCTACTTTGATTTTACAAAAAGAACTCAATTTTTGGTAATTTAAAAATTTATATTTTATTCGCGATACGTACTTTTATTTTATGCAAAAAAACTCAATTTTTTGTAATTTCGCAATTTATATTTTATTTTGGATGCCTACTTTTTCTTTACAAAAAGAATTCAATTTTTAGTAATTTGGATATTTATATTCTCTTTTCGATCCGCACTTTTGTTTTATGCAAAAGAACTCAATTTTTTGTAATTTAAAAATTTATATTTTATTTTGGATCCCTACTTTTGTTTTACAAAAAGAACTCAACTTATGGTAATTTGGATATTTATATTTTATTCTCGATAGGTACTTTTGTTTTATGCAAAAGAACTCAATTTTTTGTAATTTCAAAATTTTTATTTTATTTTGGATCCCTAATTTTTTTTTACAAAAAGAACTCAATTTTTGGTAATTTGAATATTTATATTTTATTCTCGATACGTACTTTTGTTTTATGCAAAAGAACTCAGTTTTTTGTAATTTCACAATTTATATTTTATTTTGGATCCCTTCTTTTGCTTTACAAAAAGAACTCAATTTTTAGTAATTTGGATATTTATATTTTCTTTTCGATCTGTACTTTTGTTTTATGCAAAAGAACTCAATTTTTGTAATTTAAAAATTTATATTTTATTTTGGATCCCTACTTTTGTTTTACAAAAAGAACTCAATTTTTGGTAATTTGGATATTTATATTTTATTCTCGATACGTACTTTTGTTTTATGCAAAAGAACTCAATTTTTTGTAATTTTAAAATTTATATTTTATTTTGGATCCCTACTTTTGTTTTACAAAAAGAACTCAATTTTTGGTAATTTGGATATTTATATTTTATTCTTGATACGTACTTTTGTTTTATGCAAAAGAACTCAATTTTTTGTAATTTCAAAATTTTTATTTTATTTTGGATCCCTACTTTTGTTTTAAAAAAAGAACTCAATTTTTGGTAATTTGGATATTTATATTTTATTCTCGATATGTACTTTTGTTTTATGCAAAAGAACTCAATTTTTTGTACTTTAAAAATTTTTATTTTATTTTGGATCTCTACTTTTGTTTTACAAAAAGAACTCAATTTTTAGTAATTTGGATATTTATATTTTATTCTCGATACGTACTTTTCTTTTATGCAAAAGAAGTCAATTTTTTGTAATTTCGCAATTTATATTTTATTTTGGATCCCTACTTTTGCTTTAAAAAAAGAATTCAATTTTTAGTAATTTGGATATTTATATTCTCTTTTCGATCCGCACTTTTATTTTATGTAAAAGAACTCAATTTTTTGTAATTTAAAAATTTATATTTTATTTTGGATACCTACTTTTGTTTTACAAAAAGAACTCAATTTTTAGTAATGTAAAAATTTATATTTTATTCTCGATACGTACTTTTGTTTTTTGCAAAAGAACTAAATTGTTAAATAAAGACGGCAGTGTAAAAACCAAGATGGGGGGTGAATTGGGTTTTTAAAGAAATTTTCTCTTTCAAATAAATTTTCAGGTTTTGAAAAACTTTCAAAAACTTGGATGTGAATTTTTCCAATCCTTTGATTAACGCTGTTGGGATTAGCAATTGTAATAATGATCCACAATTAAAATATAAAGAGAAAGAGAAAGAACACAAAGATTTATACTGGTTCGGATTAAGCCAATCCTACATCCAGTTCCCAACCACCACAAATCCGTGATGATTTTCCCCACTATCTTTAATTGAAATTACAAACACCAATTCATGCAATAACAAAAAAAGATAAACGGAAACACCTCCTCAGACACACTAAGGATGAAACACCTCCCCAGACACACTGAGGATGAAACCCACCTCTCTTGACACACAAGAGATGAAACACCTCCCTTAGAACATATCCAAGGGATGAATTTTCCCTTTACAGAAAACAGTAAAGGAATACACCTGAAATGTGCTGGATAGAAAGCTTAAGCACAATGATCACCACTTCCAAAGACTTGATCAAACTGAAGAGAGCAGGAAAGCGGCTTTGAAAAAGCTAAGGCGCAGAAACACTTTGAATATTTTGTGTTTGTTCAGATGTATTAAACCTAAGA
This sequence comes from Lablab purpureus, assembly GCA_030347555.1. Classification (NCBI taxonomy): domain Eukaryota; kingdom Viridiplantae; phylum Streptophyta; class Magnoliopsida; order Fabales; family Fabaceae; genus Lablab; species Lablab purpureus. Next base: position 23,669,035 of record CM059256.1, on the reverse strand, counting down.
CATTCTCTTTCATTTTATAATTCGAAAATGCTCCAAAGTTTCCATTCTTAGGTTGATTTAGAATTAATTTCACAAAAACGACTCATTTAATCGATTATATTAAAAGCTTAATCGATTATATCATGTTTAAAAACTGGAAAACAAATATCGTCTGATTTAATCGATTAGATTAAGGCCATAATCGATTATATTAACCTAGAATCAATATAATCGATTATCAAAGACACTTAATCGATTATTTTGTTCGTTAAACATTTTTAATTCAAATTTTAAGTTAAATAATCGATTATCTACGTATGGTAATCGATTAAAAGCGTAGAAAAACGTTTTTGCGAGAAAACACCTTGCTCTCTTGTTTGGGAAGGTCTTGAATGGGATTTATGACTTACTCTTTTTATCCAACACCCAAAACAGAACCTTCTACCTTTGATCCTTCAGCTCTTGATAAAAACTTCATCAATCTTCTCTCTTGAAAGCTTTGAATGCTCTTTATGCCTTTCCTTTCTTATCAAGCAACCTTCCTTTGTGAGATGGCACAAGTCTTTAATGTTGATTGAAACTTCCTAAAAACTTCATCATCAAAACTGTAGGTCTCCATAAAACTCTGGACCTGAAATATGCCAACAATCTCCCCCTTTTTGATGATGATAAAAAGAAACCTAGAGACTTGTGATAATATCCTGAAAATCTTGAAAATAATGTATGGATATCTCCATCATAAATATTAGTCCACAAAGGAAAGAAAATAGGCAGTCATATAGCATTTAAGTTTCAATTTGAATTTTGAAAAAGAGATTTCAAGGAATTAATGAGTGGAAATTATTTCTAAAAACTCCCCCTTAAACTATGCTCTTAATTGTTTAAGCTATATTAGGCACTTATTTGAATTATTTCCTAAAATTCCCTTGAAATTAATTTTCTTAAAAGCTTTCAAACAAAACAAATATTTTCTCCCCCTTTATTTTTATCATTTTCAAAAGATTACATTTTCGGAGATAATTACAGCGAGAAGCAAATTAATACACGAGAAAATAATAGAGAGAAAAAATACAGCAGCTGCAAAATAATGAAGAACAAGCTAAGGAAAAGTGAACTTGTAGCCTATTCAGTTTCTTCACTATCTTCTTCATCTTCCTCAACATTGGCTGGCTGTTTGCCTCTTGAGGATATTGTATTATCTTCTTCAGGAGATAATTCTTCAATGTTCATCTTTCTTTCAACTCTATACATTTTTCTATTAAGCCTTGAGAGTTGATGACAAAGGCCTTGAAATTCCTTGGAGTGAAGATTCATCATAGAATCCATTCTTGATATGAGAAGCTCCTCCACTGATCCTGGTTGAGGTTGAAATTGAGGTGGAGGTTGAGGTTGGTCTTCATCATCTTCTTCCATGGCAGCAGCTCCTTCTTCTCTTTGGGTAAACCTGTTGCCTTGTTCTATGAGGCCCATATGCCTTAGAACATTTTTGCCAATTTTGCTATTGCTTAGCAAAATCTGTTTATTCTCTCCTTCAAGATCAACACCTTTGTATTCTAAAATCTTAGAAACAAACACAGCATAGGGTAATGCAAAAGAGGAAAGCCTAATGGCTTTAAACATATTATCAAGGATAATTGAGGGCCAATCTATGCTCACATTATTAAGGAATCCATACATTAGAAGAATGTCTTCCTTAGTAAGTTGGGCATGATTAGTGCCTCTTGCAACTAAAATCCAAACAATAACATAATGCAGCATTCTTTCATTTAACTTTACATTACCAACTTTATACAAGTTCTCAACTTGTAGGTTAGGATCCTTGCAGAATTTTCCGAATTCTACCAACTTGTTGAAGTCCTCAAAGCCATATGTGATGTTTATGCCTTGAGTTGAGAGACCAGCTACATTGTTCCACAAATCTTCATCAAAGAAGATCCTTACACCTTTCACTTTGGTGCTTGGGCTGGCTGTCCTTGATGTCAAGTTCATGTAGAACACTCTAACCAAATCGGATAGAATGCCCCTTCCATCTCCACAAATTGTTGTAGTCCACTTCCTACTAAAAATTCCTGAAACCGAAAACCATGAGATCTAAAAAATTCACAAGACAAGAATTTAGGGGTAAGAATTTTTCTATCCTTCCACTTGTTAACAAAACCAATTTGCAGATCCTCATCTGAAATCCAACCAGCTAGAGTTGGAGGTCTCCTTTCTTGAGAAGTCATTGGCTCCTTGCCCCTTCTCCTTGATGGCATCTTCCTTCTTCTTTGATCAGCCATTGTGGTGATATAAAAGACAAGAGAAATTGCACAACAAGATAATGGAATAACGAGAGACAACAGAGAGAATTAAAATTCGCACAAGACAGACAAATAATAGCGAAGCAGACAAGAGTGAAAGAGAGAGTGAGTGAGTCACTTTGATTCTCAAACCAGCTATTTATAGAATGAAATCCGGGTCATAAAACGTTGATTTAATGAAAATATATCCGTTGGGAACGAATATAGCCGTTTAAAAAAGACAAAACACGTGAAAACATGGCCAACGTTCGAAAATCAGATTTGCAGAAAAACACAGAACGGTGCATTTAATCGATTATATTCTCATTTAATCGATTATTTGCCTTCAAAAATTTTCCAGAAAACGACAACCCAGAAATTTAATCGATTATGTGCATTCCTTAATCGATTAAATTGCTCCCCAGCGATTTAATCGATTATGTCATAAACTTAATCGATTATGTTTTAAAACATTTTCACAAACACCGCGTTTAATCGATTAATACACGAAACCTAATCGATTAAATACGTAAATTTTCGTAAAACGCTGAAATAACATCAAAATCAACAACAAACACTTACCTGGAACCTTTCTAAGCTCATAAAATCTTACTTGAGATAAAAGATTGGTAAATATGCCAACTTGTTGATGTTTTTGACTTCCTTCATAAACTTGATCACTTGCTAACTTATCACCAAAGAGGCTTTTTGGATATGGAACCAGCCTGCAATATAAACAAGAAAAATTCTGGTTCCCTACAATCACTTATTAGGGTCCTCATGGGTTAGAAACATTTTTTTTTCCTTTGGGAACCCATTTATATTTCCCATTAGGAACACTAAAACGTTTAATATTGCACCTATTAACAGAATGACCTTTATGCATACAATAAAAACATGTAGGAACATTTGTTCTTCTTGAAACATATGCATTTTTATAAAACTTCTTGTTAGAATCATTTTGTTTATCAAACGAATTAGGGATTTCGAAAATCTTGCTTGAATTTGATGATTCTCCTTTTACAAAAACAGTTTTGGTAGGTTTATGATTATACCTGAAATTGTAACCAAGACCTGCTTTTTCATATAAACCTTTTTGCACTTTCAAAACATTATTTAAATTTTTATTACCCGTTGTAATGTTTGAAAGAGACGTTTCAAGATAAGAAACCTTGTTTGCAAGAACGCTACAATTTTCACAAATAGGAATTTTGGTTTTGCATTTGCAAGGGATTTTCGCTGTTTCCAAATCATCTTTCAAAACTTTGTTTTCTTCTTCCAAGTCAATAATTTTCTTTTCAAGAACCTTATAATCATTTTTCAATTTACTGTGAACCGAAGAAAGCTTTTCAGATTTTTTACAAAGATTGAGAAATTCTTCAAGCAATTCATCATAATCATTAGGGAGATCAGAATCGCTTACCTCACTGCACGTGGATTCCACATCATCATCTGCCATGAGACAAATGTTTGCTTCCTCTTCTGATTCACTTGAACCTTCAGAAGAACTCACTTCATTGTCGTCCCAAGCGATATATGCTTTCTTCTTCTTTTTGAAGAACTTCTTGCTTTTCTTTTCCCTTTCTTCAGGTTTCTTGGAATTTGGGCAATCTGCTCTCATGTGCCCCTTTTTGCCACAACCATAACATTTATAATTATTGTTAGAATTTGAACTTTCAAATTTCTTACCTTTCTTATGGTTGCTTTTCTTTTTGATGAACTTCTTATATTTCTTTACAAATTTATCAAGATCATCGTCTTCTGAATCATTAGTATCACTACTCTCCTCTTTGTCGGATTCCGCTTTAAGAGCAATGCCTTTTCTCTCGACGTCTTCTTCTTCTCCTTTAAAACGTCCAAGCTCCATTTCATGTTCTCTGATAAGGGTTCATTTTAATATTTAGCACATAAGGTGTTTGATGGAATGTCAATTAGGAGGAAAGCCTCAAGGAAGATTCCCACTGGACACGAAGATAATCCCGGAGGTTATCTAAGTGTGAAGGTTCACTTCACAAGGAGCTCAAGAGGAGAAGGGAATAACAAAACATAAAATCCAGCCAACACAAATTAAGACAAGGCTTGAATCATAAAGACATAAGAGTAAATGACATGAAAGTAAAGTGCTGGAAATTAAAGAGCATGAAAGTAAAGAACATGAAACAATAATGGAGGAAGAGATTGAGAGAAGGGGAGGGGAATGGAGTACTACACGCCACTTGGGGGATGGTCCAACCCAAGATGAGTGGTGTTAGCCGCCACTTGAGCCAAGGCTCAAGATAAGACTCCAAGAGGGGGAAGAACACCTAAGAACACAACACAAGCTCTAGGTTATGCAAGAATGCTCTCTATTTCATTAATGTTCAACCCTTTTACAAGAATGAGAGGCCTCCTTATATAGAGTTGGGGTGGGGACTTAGAGGGAATTACATTGGAAAAGATTCCTAAGCATATTCCACTCTTGGTGGCCAAGACTCACACATTCTAGAAGGTAGGGCACAAAAAACGGGTTGCCAATGATTGGGATGATGAGAGGACGTTTTCCAAGGGTTCTAGAAGGTCAAGATTGACTTCTTCACCCCCCCTTGGATGTCCCAAACTTGGGCCTCAAGCCCAAGTGCTCCTTTGCACCAAACAAGGCTCTACTTGTAGAAAAAGGAGTGTCAAAAGCAATCCTGCAAAACCCAAAAAAAACATGAGTTTAGAAAATATTTAACAACTAATAGAAATGCTAAAAAGGCTAAATAAAAGGGGAGAGGAGGAAGTGTCCCTTCTCATCATGCTTCTAGTAATCCTCCTTGGACACTCCTCTTCTTTATTTGTGATCAGGGGCTCATCATTCTCTAAGCTTCCCGAAGAGAGTTGTCATGTTCATGTTTGACAGGTTCTTTGATTCCGTGATGGCCGTTACTTTAGGTTGCCAAGTCCTGTCCAAAGATTTCAAAATTTTGACATTTAATTCTTCAGTGTCGAATTTCTTACCTAACGCCTTGAGATGATTTACGATGTGAGTAAATCTCTTTTGTACGTCGCATATGGTTTCTCCTTTGCTCATACGGAACATTTCATATTCCTGAATCAAGGTGTTCTTCCTTGATCGTTTTACTTCTTCCGTTCCTTCATGTGTGACTTCTAGAGTGTCCTACATCTCCTTTGCAGTAGTGCAATCTGATAACCTGTAAAACTCATCAATGGTTAAGGCAGATGCTATCATGTTACACGCCCTTATGTCGCATTGATTCTGGTTGTATTCGTCCTTGCTCCAATTTGCTTTCTTCTTAGGTACCTGCGCTTCTTCAACAACAACCATAGGAATAAATGGACCATTTACAACAGCATCCCAAACGCGATCATCGGACCTTAGAAAAATTTCCATCCTCTTTTTCCAAAAAGGATAGTTTTCACCTGTAAAAGTGGTGGTCTATGAATAGATGCACCTTCGAGCAAGCGTTTGATTTTTGTTCGCCATAAGGATCTTGTTTTTGAATAACTTTCAAAAACCAGCTCTGAGGCCAATTGTTAAATAAAGACGGTAGTGTAAAAACCAAGAGGGGCGGGGTGAATTGGGTTTTTAAAGAAATTTTCTCTTTCAAATAAATTTTCGAGTTTTGAAAAACTTTCAAAAACTTGGATGTGAATTTTCCAATCCTTTGATTAACTGTCTGTTGGGATTAGCAATTGTAATAATGATCCACAATTAAAATATAAAGAGAAAGAGAAAGAACACAGAGATTTATACTGGTTCGGATTAAGCCAATCCTACATCCAGTTCCCAACCACCACAAATCAGTGATGATTTTCCCACTATCTTTAATTGAAATTACAAACACCAATTCATGCAATAACAAAAAGATAAACGGAAACACCTCCTCAGACACACTAAGGATGAAACACCTCCCCAGACACACTGAGGATGAAACCCACCTCTCTTGACACACAAGAGATGAAACACCTCCCTTAGAACATATCCAAGGGATGAATTTTCCCTTTACAGAAAACAGTAAAAGAATACACCTGAAATGTGCTAGATAGAAAGCTTAAGCACAATGATCACCACTTCCAAAGACTTGATCAAACCGAAGAGAAGCGGGAAGCGGCTTTGAAAAAGCTAAAGCGCGAAACACTTTGAATATTTTGTGTTTGTTCGGATGTATTAAACCTAAGACATTCTCTTTCATTTTATAATTCGAAAATGCTCCAAAGTTTCCATTCTTAGGTTGATTTAGAATTAATTTCGCAAAAGCGACTCATTTAATCGATTATATTAAAAGCTTAATCGATTATATCATGTTTAAAAGCTGGAAAACAAATATCGTCGATTTAATCGATTAGATTAAGGCCATAATCGATTATATTAACCCGGAATCAATATAATCGATTATCAAAGACACTTAATCGATTATTTTGTTCGTTAAACATTTTTAATTCAAATTTTAAGTTAAATAATCGATTATCTACGTATGGTAATCGATTAAAAGCGTAGAAAAACGTTTTTGCGAGAAAACACCTTGCTCTCTTGTTTGGGAAGGTCTTGAATGGGATTTATGACTTACTCTTTTTATCCAACACCCAAAACAGAACCTTCTACCTTTGATCCTTCAGCTCTTGATAAAAACTTCATCAATCTTCTCTCTTGAAAGCTTTGAATGCTCTTTATGCCTTTCCTTTCTTATCAAGCAACCTTCCTTTGTGAGATGGCACAAGTCTTTAATGTTGATTGAAACTTCCTAAAAACTTCATCATCAAAGCTGTAGGTCTCCATAAAACTCCGGACCTGAAATATGCCAACAATCTCCCCCTTTTGATGATGATAAAAGAAACCTAGGGACTTGTGATAAAATCCTGAAAATCTTGAAAATAATGTATGGATATCTCCATCATAAATATTAGTCCACAAAGGAAAGAAAATAGGCGATCATATAGCATTTAAGTTTCAATTTGAATTTTGAAAAGAGATTTCAAGGAATTAATGAGTGGAAATTATTTCTAAAAACTCCCCTTAAACTATGCTCTTAATTGTTTAAGCTATATAAGGCACTTATTTGAATTATTTCCTAAAGTTCCCTTGAAATTAATTTTCTTAAAAGCTATATTAACTAGACAGATTTTCAATCAAGACAAATATTTTCTCCCCCTTTATTTTTATCATTTTCAAAAAGATTACATTTTCAGAGATAATTACAGCAGAAGCAAATTAATACACAGAAAATAATAGAGAGAAAAAAAAATACAGCAGCTGGAAAATAATGAAGAACAAGCTAAGGAAAAGTGAACTTGTAGCCTATTCGGTTTCTTCACTATCTTCTTCATCTTCCTCAACATTGGTCGGCTGTTTGCCTCTTGAGGATGTTGTATTATCTTCTTCAGGAGATAATTCTTCAATGTTCATCTTTCTTTCAACTCTATACATTCTTCTATTAAGCCTTGAGAGTTGATGAGAAAGGCCTTCAAATTCCTTGGTGTGAAGATTCATCATTGTATCCATTCTTGATATGAGAAGCTCCTCCACTGATCCTGGTTGAGGTTGAAATTGAGGTGGAGGTTGAGGTTGGTCTTCATCATCTTCTTCCATGGCAGCAGCTCCTTCTTCTCTTTGGGTAAACCTGTTGCCTTGTTCTATGAGGCCCATATGCCTTAGAACATTTTTGCCAATTTTGCTATTGCTTAGCAAAATCTGTTTATTCTCTCCTTCAAGATCAACACCTTTGTATTCTAAAATCTTAGAAACAAACACAGCATAGGGTAATGCAAAGAGGAAAGCCTAGTGGCTTTAAACATATTATCAAGGATAATTGAGGGCCAATCTATGCTCACATTATTAAGGAATCCATACATTAGAAGAATGTCTTCCTTAGTAAGTTGGGCATGATTAATGCCTCTTGCAACTAAAATCCAAACAATAACATAATGCAACATTCTTTCATTTAACTTTACATTACCAACTTTATACAAGTTCTCAACTTGTAGGTTAGGATCCTTGCAAAATTTTCTAAATTCTACCAACTTGTTAAAGTCCTCAAAGCCATATGTGATGTTTATGCCTTGAGTTGAGAGACCAGCTACATTGTTCCACAAATCTTCATCAAAGAAGATCCTTACACCTTTCACTTTGGTGCTTGGGCTGGCTGTCCTTGATGTCAAGTTCATGTAGAACACTCTAACCAAATCTGGATAGAATGCCCCTTCCATCTCCACAAATTGTTGTAGTCCACTTCCTACTAAAAATTCCTGAACTGAAAACCATGAGATCTAAAAATTCACAAGACAAGAATTTAGGGGTAAGAATTTTTCTATCATTCCACTTGTTAACAAAACCAATTTGCGGATCCTCATCGAAATCCAACCGACTAGAGTTGGAGGTCTCCTTTCTTGAGAAGTCATTGGCTCCTTGCCCCTTCTCCTTGATGGCATCTTCCTTCTTCTTTGATCAGCCATTGTGGTGATATAAAAGACAAGAGAAATTGCACAACAAGATAATGGAATAACAGAGACAGCACATAGAATTAAAATTCGCACAAGACAGCAAATAATAGCAGAAAGCAGCAAGAGTGAAAGAGAGAGTGAGTGAGTCACTTTGATTCTCAAACCAGCTATTTATAGAATGAAATCCGGGTCATAAAACGTTGATGTAATGAGAATATATCCGTTGGGAGACGAATATAGCCGTTTAAAAAGACAAAACACGTGAAAACATGGCCAGCGTTCGAAAATCAGATTTGCGAGAAAAACACAGAACGGTGCATTTAATCGATTATATTCTCATTTAATCGATTATTTGCCTTCAAAAATTTTCCAGAAAACGAAAACCCAGAAATTTAATCGATTATGTGCATTCCTTAATCGATTAAATTGCTCCCCAGCGATTTAATCGATTATGTCATAAACTTAATCGATTATGTTTTAAAACATTTTCACAAACACCGCGTTTAATCGATTAATACACGAAACCTAATCGATTAAATACGTAAATTTTCGTAAAACGCTGAAATAACATAAAAAACAACAACAAACATCAATTAAGCAACAAATTTATCACAAACAATTCCTAGATCTCTTCTAAGCTCATAAAATCTATCTCTAGGCAAAGGTTTGGTGAACATATCAGCTAGTTGATGTTTGGTATCTATATATTCTATAATGCAATCTCCTTTAGCTATATGATCTCTAATGAAATGATGTCTAATTTCTATATGCTTGGTCTTAGAATGCATGATAGGGTTCCTAGTCAGGTTAATGGTACTAGTGTTATCACATTTAAGAGGGATATGGTCTAGAAAGATATCAAAGTCTTCTAATTGCTGCTTCATCCACAGTATTTGAGCACAACAACTCCCTGCTGCTATATACTCAGCCTCCGTGGTTGAAAGAGAAACACTAGCCTGTTTCTTAGAATGCCATGAAACTAAGGAACATCCTAAAAGATGACATGTACCACTAGTACTCTTCCTATCTATTCTACAGCCACCATAATCTGAGTCTGAAAAACCTATGATACTAGGTGAGGCTCCTGAAGGGTACCATAAACCAAAGGATGTTGTTCCTCTAAAGTACTTAAGGATTCTCTTAACGGCTTTTAGGTGAGACTCTCTAGGGTTGGCTTGAAACCTAGCACAAACACACACACTTTGCATTATATTAGGTCTACTAGCAGTAAGATAAAGTAATGATCCGATCATACCTCGATACCGTGTTTGATCTACCGCCTTACCGTTTAAATCTTGATCTAGATAGCAAGATGTAGCCATGGGGGTTGAGGCTTCTTTCGAACTTTCCATCTCAAATTTCTTCAAGAGTTCCTTGCAATACTTTGTTTGACATATAAAAATACCTTTCTTCAATTGTTTGATTTGCAAGCCAAGAAAGAAATTTAGTTCTCCCATCATGGACATTTCAAACTCTCCCTGCATATTTCTAGCAAACTCTTGGAAAAGATCATCGTTAGTTGATCCAAAAATAATATCATCAACATAAACTTGAACAATGAGAATATGTTTCTTTGATTTCTTAATAAAAAGAATAGAATCAACTTTACCTCTTCTAAAACTATTTTCAAGTAAGAAATTACTTAACCTTTCATACCAAGATCTTGGGGCTTGTTTGAGTCCATATAAAGCTTTCTTCAACTTGTAGACATGATTAGGATTTTTGAAATCTTCAAAGCCTGGAGGTTGTTCTACATAGACTTCTTCCTTGATATATCCGTTTAGAAAAGCACTTTTTACATCCATTTGAAATAATTTGAATCCCATAATGGAGGCATATGCTAACAACAAGCGGATAGCTTCAAGTCTTGCTACTGGAGCATAGGTTTCATCATAATCTATGCCTTCTTCTTGTCTATAACCTTTTGCAACCAGCCTTGCTTTGTTCTTTGTGATGTTTCCATCTTCATCAAGCTTATTTCTAAAGACCCATCTTGTACCTATGACCTGCATATTATTAGTCTTAGGAATTAAATCCCATACTTGATTTCTTTCAAACTGATTTAGCTCTTCTTGCATTGCAATACACCAATGTTCATCCGTCAATGCTTCTTCTACATTCTTCGGTTCAACCTGTGAAACAAAAGCAACATTCATGCAGAAATTATTCATATTCCTCCTTGTTCTTACACCTGTTGATATGTCTCCAATGACATTTTCCAAGGAAACGTTTCTAGGTGGTCTCCATTCTTTTGGTAGACTCTCATCATGAGAAGGATTCTCATCCAAACTGATTTCTTCAACTGCTTCTTCAAGAGGAGTTTCTTCTTGATGTACTCCTTCATCATCTGCAAAGAATCTTTTTGACTCAAGAGGGGTTTCCTCAAGGTCAATGATTTCATTTGAGTCCTTGTGATGAATTTTGCAAAGATCACTATCAAACGTTACCTTTAAACCTTTATCACAAAGTTGACTAATGCTTAGCAAATTGTGCTTCAATCCATCAACAAGAAGAACATCATGAATCTTTAGGGAGTCTCCAACCATTCCGCTACCAATGATTTTTCCCTTATTGTTGTCACCATAGGTTACAAAACCTTGTTCTTTCTTCTTGAAGCTTTTGAATTTGCTTTTATCACCAGTCATGTGCCTTGAACAACCACTATCAAGATACCATAGTGACTTTTTGGACTTGGGACCAACCTGCATCATAAGCAAAAATATTTAGGTCCCCTAAAGTCACTTATTAGGGTCCTCATGGGTTAGAAACATATTTTCCTTTGGGAACCATTTATATTTCCCATTAGGAACACTAAAACATTTAATATTGCATCTATTTACCGAATGACCTTTATGCATACAATAAAAACATGTAGGAACATTTTTTTTTCTTGGTATGTACGCATTTTTATAAAACTTCTTTTTAGGTTCATTTGTTTTATTTTTGAAATAAGGAACTTCAAAAACCTTTTTCGTATTTGATGATTCTCCTTGAACAAAAACAATTTTGTTTGAATTATTTTTATTTTTGAAATTGTAACCAAGTCCTGCTTTTCCGTATAAACCTTTGTTGTCTTTCAAAACATTATTTAAATTATTATTACCCATTGTAATTTTTGAAAGAGACTTTTCAAGATAAGAAACTTTGTTTGCAAGAACGCTACAATTTTCACAAATAGGAATTTTTGTTTTGCATTTGCAAGGGATAAGCGATGTTTTCAAATCATCCTTTAAAACGATTTTCTCTTGTTCCAAATCTGAAATTTTCTTTTCAAGACTTTTGTAGTCATTTTTTAATTTATTGTGAAAGAAAGTTAATTTTTCAGATTTTTCACATAATTCCAAAAACTCTTCAAGCAAATCATCATAATTATTTGGAAGGCCAGAATCACTTACCTTGCTACATGTGGATTCGGCATCATCATCATCATCCGCCATAAGACAGATATTTGCTTCTTCTTCTGACTCACTTGCACTAGAAGAACTTACGTCATTATCTTCCCACGCGATGTATGCCTTCTTTTTCTTTTTGTCAAAAGGCTTCTTGTATTTCTTTTCCTTTTCCTCATCCTTCTTGATGTTGGGGCAATCCGACTTCAAGTGTCCCCTTTTTCCACAACCATAGCATTTAAAATTATCAAGAGAATTTAGGTTTTCAGTTTTCTTACTTTTCTTGTAATTCCCTTTGTTCTTGTTCTTGATGAACTTTTTGTACTTTTTGACAAACAAGCTTATGTCACTGCATTCAAGATCATCATCTGTGTCGCTACTCTCATCTTTATGGGATTCCGCTTTAAGAGCAACACCTTTTCTTTTGACTTCTTCTTCTTCTCCTTTGAAGCGTCCAAGTTCCATTTCATGTTCTCTAAGCTTCCCGAAGAGAGTTGTCATGTTCATGTTTGACAGATTCTTTGATTCCGTGATAGCCGTCACTTTAGGTTGCCAAGTCCTGTCCAAAGATTTCAAAATTTTGACATTTAATTCTTCGATGATCGAATTTCTTACCTAACGCCTTGAGATGATTTACGATGTGAGTAAATCTCTTTTGTACGTCGCATATGGTTTCTCCTTTGCTCATACGGAACATTTCATATTCCTGAATCAAGGTGTTCTTCCTTGATCGTTTCACTTCTTCCGTTCCTTCATGTGTGACTTCTAGAGTGTCCCACATCTCCTTTGCGATGAGTGCAATCCGATAACCTGTAAAACTCATCAATGGTTAAGGCAGATGCTATCATGTTACACGCCCTTATGTCGCATTGATTCTGGTTATATTCGTCCTTGCTCCAATTTGCTTTCTTCTTAGGTACCTGCGCTTCTTCAACAACAACCATAGGAATAAATGGACCATTTACAACAGCATCCCAAACGCCTTGATCATTAGATCTTAGAAAAATTTCCATCCTCTTTTTCCAAAAAGGATAGTTTTCACCTGTAAAAAGTGGTGGTCTATAGATAGATGCACCTTCAGCAAAAGTTTGGTTTTTGTCTGCCATAAGGATCTTGTTTTTAAGTAACTTTCAAAAAACCAACTCTGAGGCCAATTGTTAAATAAAGACGACAGTGTAAAAACCAAGAGGGGGGGTGAATTGGGTTTTTAAAGAAATTTTCTCTTTCAAATAAATTTTCAGGTTTTGAAAAACTTTCAAAAACTTGGATGTGAATTTTTCCAATCCTTTGATTAACGCTGTTGGGATTAGCAATTGTTATAATGATCCACAATTAAAAGATAAAGAGAAAGAGAAAGAACACAGAGATTTATACTGGTTCGGATTAAGCCAATCCTACGTCCAGTTCCCAACCACCACAAATCCGTGATGATTTTCCCCACTATCTTTAATTGAAATTACAAACACCAATTCATGCAATAACAAATAAAGATAAACGGAAACACCTCCTCAGACACACTAAGGATGAAACACCTCCCCATACACACTGAGGATGAAACCCACCTCTCTTGACACACAAGAGATGAAACACCTCCCTTAGAACAGATCCAAGGGATGAATTTTCCCTTACTGAAAACAGTAAAAGAATACACCTGAAATGTGCTTGGATAGAAAGCTTAAGCACAATGATCACCACTTCCAAAGACTTGATCAAACCGAAGAGAAGCGGGAAAGTGGCTTTGAAAAAGCTAAGGCGCGAAACACTTTGAATATTTTGTGTTTGTTCGGATGTGTTAAACCTAAGACATTCTCTTTCATTTTATAATTCGAAAATGCTCCAAAGTTTCCATTCTTAGGTTGATTTAAAATTAATTTTGCAAAAACGACTCATTTAATCGATTATATTAAAAGCTTAATCGATTATATCATGTTTAAAAACTGGAAAACAAATATCGTCTGATTTAATCGATTAGATTAAGGCCATAATCGATTATATTAACCCAGAATCAATATAATCGATTATCAAAGACACTTAATCTATTATTTTGCTCGTTAAACATTTTTGATTCAAATATTAAGTTAAATAATCGATTATCTACGTATGGTAATCGATTAAAAGCATAGAAAAACGTTTTTGCGAGAAAACACCTTGCTCTCTTGTTTGGGAAGGTCTTGAATGGGATTTATGACTTACTCTTTTTATCCAACACCCAAAACCGAACCTTCTACCTTTGATCCTTCAGCTCTTGAGAAAATCTTCATCAATCTTCTCTCTTGAATGCTTTGAATGCTCTTTATACCTTTCCTTTCTTATCAAGCAACCTTCCGTTGTGAGATGGCACAAGTCTTTAATGTTGATTGAAACTTACTAAAAACTTCATCATCAAAACTGTAGGTGTCCATAAAACTCTGGACTTGAAATATGCCAACAATCTCCCCTTTTGATGATGATAAAAAGAAACCTAGAGACTTGTGATAATATCCTCGAAAATCTTGAAAATAATGTATGGATATCTCCATCATAAATATTAGTCCACAAAGGAAATAAAATAGGCAGTCATATAGCATTTAAGTTTCAATTTGAATTTTGAGAAAGAGATTTTAAGGAATTAATGAGTGGAAATAATTTCTAAAAGCTCCCCCTTAAACTATGCTCTTAATTGTTTAAGCTATATAAGGCACTTATTTGAATTATTTCCTAAGGTTCCCTTGAAATTAATTTTCTTAAAAGTTATATTAACTAGACAGATTTTCAATCAAGACAAATATTTTCTCCCCTTTATTTTTATCATTTTCAAAAGATTACATTTTCGGAGATAATTACAGCGAGAAGCAAATTAATACACGAGAAAATAATAGAGAGAAAAAAATACAGCATTTGGAAAATAATGAAGAACAAGCTAAGGAAAAGTGAACTTGTAGCCTATTCAGTTTCTTCACTATCTTCTTCATCTTCCTCAACATTTGCTTTGGTTGTTTGCCTCTTGAGGATGTTGTATTATCTTCTTCAGGAGATAATTCTTCAATTTCCATCTTTCTTTCAACTCTATACATCCTTCTATTAAGCCTTGAGAGTTGATGAGAAAGGCCTTGAAATTCCTTGGAGTGAAGATTCATCATAGAATCCATTCTTGATATGAGAAGCTCCTCCACCGATCCTGGTTGAGGTTGAAATTGAGGTGGAGGTTGAGGTTGGTCTTCATCATCTTCTTCCATGGCAGCGACTCCTTCTTCTCTTTGGGTAAACCTGTTGCCTTGTTCTATGAGGCCCATATGCCTTAGAACATTTTTACCAATCTTGCTATTGCTTAGCAAAATCTGTTTATTCTCCCCTTCAAGATCAACACCTTTGTATTCTAGAATCTTAGAAACAAACACAGCATAGGGTAATGCAAAAGAGGAAAGCCTAATGGCTTTAAACATATTATCAAGGATAATTGAGGGCCAATCTATGCTTACATTATTAAGGAATCCATACATTAGAAGAATGTCTTCCTTAGTAAGTTGGGCATGATTAGTGCCTCTTGCAACTAAAATCCAAACAATAACATAATGCAACATTCTTTCATTTAACTTTACATTACCAACTTTATACAAGTTCTCAACTTGTAGGTTAGGATTCTTGCAGAATTTTCTGAATTCTACCAACTTGTTGAAGTCCTCAAAGCCATATGTGATGTTTATGCCTTGAGTTGAGAGACCAGCTACATTGTTCCACAAATCTTCATCAAGGAAGATCCTTACACCTTTCACTTTGGTGCTTGGACTTGCAGTTCTTGATGTCAAGTTCATGTAGAACACTCTAACCAAATCTGGGTAGAATGCCCCTTCCATTTCTACAAATTTTTGTAGTCAACTTCCTACTAAAAATTCCTGAAATTGAAAACCATGAGATCTAAAGAATTCACAAGACAAGAATTTAGGGGTAAGAATTTTTCTATCCTTCCACTTGTTAACAAAGGCAATTTGCGGATCTTCATCCGAAATCCAACCGACTAGAGTTGGAGGTCTCCTTTCTTGAGAAGTCATTGGCTCCTTGCTCTTTCTCCTTGATGGCATCTTCCTTCTTCTTTGATCAGCCATTTCGGTGATATAAAAGACAAGAGAAATTGCACAACAAGATAATGGAATAACAGAAACAGAGAATTAAAATTCGCACAAGACAGCAAATAACAGCAGAAACAGCAAGAGTGAGAGAGAGAGTGAGTGAGTCACTTTGATTCTCAAACCAGCTATTTATAGAATGAAATCCGGGTCATAAAACGTTGATTTAATGAAAATATATCCGTTGGGAACGAATATAGCCGTTTAGAAAAGACAAAACACGTGAAAACATGGCCAGCGTTCGAAAATCGGACTTGCGAGAAAAACACGAGCGGTGCATTTAATCGATTATATTCTCATTTAATCGATTATTTTCCTTCAAAATTTTTCAGAAACGAAAACCCAGGAAATTTAATCGATTATGTGCATTCCTTAATCGATTAAATTGCTCTCAGCCGATTTGATCGATTATGTGATAAACTTAATCGATTATATTTAAAACATTTTCACAAACACCGCGTTTAATCGATTAACACACGAAATCTAATCGATTAAATACGTAAATTTTAAGTAAACGCTGAAATAACATCAAAATCAATAACAACACTTACCTGGAACCTTTCTAAGCTCATAAAATCTTACTTGAGATAAAAGATGTGGTAAAAATGCCAACTCGTTGATGTTTTTGCTTTCTTTCATAACCTTGATCACTTGCTAACTCATCACCAAAGAGGCCTTTTGGATATGGAACCAGCCTGCAATATAAACAAGAAAAATTCTGGTTCCCTAAAATCACTTATTAGGGTCCTCATGGGTTAGAAACAATTTTTCCTTTGGGAACCCATTTGTATCTCCCATTAGGAACACTAAAACGTTTAATATTGCACCTATTAATGGAATGACCTTTATGCATACAGTAAAAACATGTAGGAACATTTGTTCTTCTTGAGAAATATGCATTTTTATAACCTTTCTTTGTAGAAACGTTTTGTTTAAAGGAATTAGAATTTTCAAAAACCTTATTTGAATTAGACGATTCTCCTTTCACAAAAACAGTTTTGGTAGGTTTATGATTATACCGAAATTATAACCAAGACCCGCTTTTCATATAAACCTTTTTGCACTTTCAAAACATTGTTTAAATTATTATTGCCCATCGTGATTTTTGAAAGAGATGTTTCAAGATAAGAAACCTTGTTAGCAAGAACACTACAATTTTCGCAAATAGGAATTTTGGTTTTGCATTTGCAAGGAATTTTTGCTGTTTCCAAATCATCTTTCAAAACGATTTTCTCTTGTTCCAAATCTGAAATTTTCTTTTCAAGACTCTTGTAGTCATTTTTTAATTTATTATAAACCAAAGAAAGCTTTTCAGATTTTTTACACAGGCTAAGAAATTCTTCAAGCAATTCATCATAATCATTTGGGAGATCAGAATCGCTTACCTCGCTGCACGTGGATTCCACATCATCATCTGCCATGAGACAAATGTTTGCTTCTTCTTCGATTCACTTGAACCTTCGGAAGAACTCACTTCATTGTCAGTCCCAAGCAATATATGCTCTCTTCTTCTTTTTGAAGAACTTCTTACTTTTCTTTTCCCTTTCTTCAGGTTTCTTGGAATTCGGACAATCTGCTCTCATGTGCCCCTTTTGCCACAACCATAACATTTATAATTATCGTTAGAATTTGAATTTTCAAATTTCTTACCTTTCTTATAGTTGCTTTTCTTCTTGATGAACTTCTTGTATTTCTTTACAAATTCATTCGAGATCATCGTCTTACGAATCATCGATATCATCTGCTCTCCTCTTTAATGGATTGAACCTTTAAGGCAATACCTTTTCTTTTAACGTCCTCTTCTTCACCGTTGAAGCGACCTAGCTCCATTTCATGTTCTCTAAGCTTTCGAAGAGAATTGTCATGTTCATGTTTGATAGATTCTTTGATTCAGTGATGGCCAGTCACTTTAGGTTGCCAAGTCCTGTCCAAAGATTTCAAAATTTTGACATTTAATTCTTCGAGTATCGAATTTCTTACCCAATGCCTTGAGATGATTTACGATGTGAGTAAATCTCTTTTGTACGTCGCATATGGTTTCTCCTTTGCTCATACGGAACATTTCATATTCCTGAATCAAGGTGTTCTTCCTTGATCGTTTCACTTCTTCCGTTCCTTCATGTGTGACTTCTAGAGTGTCCCACATCTCCTTTGCAGATTGTGCAATCCGATAACCTGTAAAACTCATCAATGGTTAAGGCGGATGCTATCATGTTACATGCTCTTATGTCGCATTGATTTTGGTTGTATTCATCCTTGCTCCAATTTGCTTTCTTCTTAGGTACCTGCGCTTCTTCAACAACAACCATAGGAATAAATGGACCATTTACAACAGCATCCCAAACGCCTTGATCATTAGACCTTAGAAAAATTTCCATCCTCTTTTTCCAAAAGGATAGTTTTCACACTGTAAAAAGTGGTGGTCTATGAATAGATGCACCTTCGAGCAAAAGTTTGATTTTTATGCGCCATAAGGATCTTGTTTTTGAATAACTTTCAAAAACCAGCTCTGAGGCCAATTGTTAAATAAAGACGGCAGTGTAAAAACCAAGAGGGGGGGGTGAATTGGGTTTTTAAAGAAATTTTCTCTTTTAAATAAATTTTCAGGTTTTAAAAAAACTTTCAAAAACTTGGATGTGAATTTTCCATCCATACTTTTGTTTTACAAAAAGAACTCTAGTTTTGGTAATTTGGATATTTATATTTTATTCTCGATACGTACTTTTGTTTTATGCAAAAGAACTCAATTTTTTGTAATTTCGCAATTTATATTTTATTTTGGATCCCAACTTCTGCTTTACAAAAAGAACTCAATTTTTAGTAATTTGGATATATATATTTTCTTTTCGATCTGTACTTTCATTTTATACAAAAGAACTCAATTTTTTGTAATTTCGCAATTTATATTTTATTTTGGATCCCTACTTTTGCTTTACAAAAAGAACTCAATTTTTAGTAATTGGGATACTTATATTCTCTTTTCAATCCGTACTTTTGTTTTACGCAAAAGAACTCAATTTTTTGTAATTTCAAAATTTATATTTTATTTTGGATCCTTACTTTTGTTTTACAAAAAGAACTCAATTTTTAGTAATTGGGATATTTATATTCTCTTTTCGATCCGTACTTTTGCTTTACGCAAAAGAACTCAATTTTTTGTAATTTCAAAATTTATATTTTATTTTGGATCCCTACTTTTGTTTTACAAAAAGAACTCAATTTTTGGTAATTTGGATGTTTAAATTTTATTCTCGATACGTACTTTTGCTTTATGCAAAAGAACTCAATTTTTTGTAATTTCGCATTTTATATTTTATTTTGGGTCCCAACTTTTTCTTTACAAAAAGAACTCAATTTTTGGTAATTTGGATATTTATATTTTGTTCTCGATACGTACTTTTGTTTTATGCAAAAGAACTCAATTTTCTGTAATTTCAAAATTTATATTTTATTTTGGATCCCTACTTTTGCTATACAAAAAGAACTCAATTTTTAGTAATTTGGATATTTATATTCTCTTTTCGATCCGTACTTTTGTTTTATGCAAAAGAACTCAATTTTTTGTAATTTCAAAATTTATATTTTATTTTGGATCCCTCTTTTTTTTACAAAAAGAACTCAATTTTTGGTAATTTGGATATTTATATTTTAATCTCGATACGTACTTTTGTTTTATGCAAAAGATCTCAATTTTCTGTAATTTCAAAATTTCTATTTTATTTTGGATCCCTACTTTTGCTTTACAAAAAGAACTCAGTTTTAGTAATTTGGATATTTATATTCTCTTTTCGATCCGTACTTTTGTTTTATGCAAAAGAACTCAATTTTTTGTAATTTCAAAATTTATATTTTATTTTGGGTCCCAACTTTTTCTTTACATAAAGAACTCAATTTTTGGTAATTTGGTTATTTATGTTTTGTTCTCAATACATACTTTTGTTTTATGCAAAAGAACTCAATTGTTTGTAATTTCGCAATTTATATTTTATTTTGGGTCCCTACTTTTGCTGTACAAAAAGAACTCAATTTTTAGTAATTTGGATATTTATATTCTCTTTTCGATTCGTACTTTTGTTTTATGCAAAAGAACTCAATTTTTTGTAATTTCGCAATTTATATTTTATTTTGGATCCCTCTTTTTTTTACAAAAAGAACTCAATTTTTGGTAATTTGGATATTTATATTTTAATCTCGATACGTACTTTTGTTTTATGCAAAAGATCTCAATTTTCTGTAATTTCAAAATTTCTATTTTATTTTGGATCCCTACTTTTGCTTTACAAAAAGAACTCAGTTTTAGTAATTTGGATATTTATATTCTCTTTTCGATCCGTACTTTTGTTTTATGCAAAAGAACTCAATTTTTTGTAATTTCAAAATTTATATTTTATTTTGGATCCCTCTTTTTTTTACAAAAAGAACTCAATTTTTGGTAATTTGGATATTTATATTTTAATCTCGATACGTACTTTTGTTTTATGCAAAAGATCTCAATTTTCTGTAATTTCAAAATTTCTATTTTATTTTGGATCCCTAATTTTGCTTTACAAAAAGAACTCAATTTTTAGTAATTGGGATACTTATATTCTCTTTTCAATCCGTACTTTTGTTTTACGCAAAAGAACTCAATTTTTTGTAATTTCAAAATTTATATTTTATTTTGGATCCTTACTTTTGTTTTACAAAAAGAACTCAATTTTTAGTAATTGGGATATTTATATTCTCTTTTCGATCCGTACTTTTGCTTTACTGCAAAAGAACTCAATTTTTGTAATTTCAAAATTTATATTTTATTTTGGATCCCTACTTTTGTTTTACAAAAAGAACTCAATTTTTGGTAATTTGGATGTTTAAATTTTATTCTCGATACGTACTTTTGCTTTATGCAAAAGAACTCAATTTTTTGTAATTTCGCATTTTATATTTTATTTTGGGTCCCAACTTTTTCTTTACAAAAAGAACTCAATTTTTGGTAATTTGGATATTTATATTTTGTTCTCGATACGTACTTTTGTTTTATGCAAAAGAACTCAATTTTCTGTAATTTCAAAATTTATATTTTATTTTGGATCCCTACTTTTGCTATACAAAAAGAACTCAATTTTTAGTAATTTGGATATTTATATTCTCTTTTCGATCCGTACTTTTGTTTTATGCAAAAGAACTCAATTTTTTGTAATTTCAAAATTTATATTTTATTTTGGATCCCTCTTTTTTTTACAAAAAGAACTCAATTTTTGGTAATTTGGATATTTATATTTTAATCTCGATACGTACTTTTGTTTTATGCAAAAGATCTCAATTTTCTGTAATTTCAAAATTTCTATTTTATTTTGGATCCCTACTTTTGCTTTACAAAAAGAACTCAGTTTTAGTAATTTGGATATTTATATTCTCTTTTCGATCCAGTACTTTTGTTTTATGCAAAAGAACTCAATTTTTGTAATTTCAAAATTTATATTTTATTTTGGGTCCCAACTTTTTCTTTACATAAAGAACTCAATTTTTGGTAATTTGGTTATTTATGTTTTGTTCTCAATACATACTTTTGTTTTATGCAAAAGAACTCAATTGTTTGTAATTTCGCAATTTATATTTTATTTTGGGTCCCTACTTTTGCTGTACAAAAAGAACTCAATTTTTAGTAATTTGGATATTTATAATCTCTTTTCGATTCGTACTTTTGTTTTATGCAAAAGAACTCAATTTTTGTAATTTCGCAATTTATATTTTATTTTGGATCCCTCTTTTTTACAAAAGAACTCAATTTTGGTAATTTGGATATTTATATTTTAATCTCGATCACGTACTTTTGTTTTATGCAAAGATCTCAATTTTCTGTAATTTCAAAATTTCTATTTTATTTTGGATCCCTACTTTTGCTTTACAAAAAGAACTCAGATTTTAGTAATTTGGATATTTATATTCTCTTTTCGATCCAGTACTTTTGTTTTATGCAAAAGAACTCAATTTTTGTAATTTCAAAATTTATATTTTATTTTGGATCCCTCTTTTTTTTACAAAAAGAACTCAATTTTTGGTAATTTGGATATTTATATTTTAATCTCGATACGTACTTTTGTTTTATGCAAAAGATCTCAATTTTCTGTAATTTCAAAATTTCTATTTTATTTTGGATCCCTACTTTTGCTTTACAAAAAGAACTCAGTTTTAGTAATTTGGATATTTATATTCTCTTTTCGATCCGTACTTTTGTTTTATGCAAAAGAACTCAATTTTTTGTTATTTCAAAATTTATATTTTATTTTGGGTCCCAACTTTTTCTTTACATAAAGAACTCAATTTTTGGTAATTTGGTTATTTATGTTTTGTTCTCAATACATACTTTTGTTTTATGCAAAAGAACTCAATTGTTTGTAATTTCGCAATTTATATTTTATTTTGGGTCCCTACTTTTGCTGTACAAAAAGAACTCAATTTTTAGTAATTTGGATATTTATATTCTCTTTTCGATTCGTACTTTTGTTTTATGCAAAAGAACTCAATTTTTTGTAATTTCAAAATTTATATTTTATTTTGGATCCCTCTTTTTTTTACAAAAAGAACTCAATTTTTGGTAATTTGGATATTTATATTTTAATCTCGATACGTACTTTTGTTTTATGCAAAAGATCTCAATTTTCTGTAATTTCAAAATTTCTATTTTATTTTGGATCCCTACTTTTGCTTTACAAAAAGAACTCAATTTTAGTAATTTGGATATTTATATTCTCTTTTCGATGCGTACTTTTGTTTTATGCAAAAGAACTCAATTTTTTGTAATTTCAAAATTTCTATTTTATTTTGGATCCCTACTTTTGCTATACAAAAAGAACTCAATTTTTAGTAATTTGGATATTTATATTCTCTTTTCGATCCGTACTTTTGTTTTATGCAAAAGATCTCAATTTTCTGTAATTTCAAAATTTCTATTTTATTTTGGATTCCTACTTTTGTTTTACCAAAAGAACTCAATTTTAGTAATTTGGATATTTATATTCTCTTTTCGATCCGTACTTTTGATTAATGCAAAAGAACTCAATTTTTTGTAATTTCAAAATTTATATTTTATTTTGGATCCCTACTTTTGCTATACAAAAAGAACTCAATTTTTAGTAATTTGGATATTTATATTCTCTTTTCGATCCGTACTTTTGTTTTATGCAAAAGAACTCAATTTTTTGTAATTTCAAAATTTATATTTTATTTTGGATCCCTACTTTTGCTTTACAAAAAGAACTCAATTTTTAGTAATTGGGATATTTAAATTCTCTTTTCGATCCGTACTTTTGTTTTACGCAAAAGAACTCAATTTTCGTAATTTCAAAATTTATATTTTATTTTGGATCCCTAGTTTTGTTTTACAAAAAGAACTCAATTTTTGGTAATTTGGATATTTATATTTTATTCTCGATACATACTTTTGTTTTGTGCAAAAGAACTCAATTTTTTGTAATTTAAAAATTTATATTTTATTTTGGATCCCTACTTTTGCTTTACAAAAAGAACACAACTTTTAGTAATTGGGATATTTATATTCTCTTTTCGACCCGTACTTTTGCTTTACGCAAAAGAACTCAATATTTTGTAATTTCAAAATTTATATTTTATTTTGGATCCCTACTTTTGTTTTACAAAAAGAACTCAATTTTTGGTAATTTGGATGTGTAAATTTTATTCTCGATACGTACTTTTGTTTTATGCAAAAGAACTCAATTTTTTGTAATTTCGCAATTTATATTTTATTTTGGGTCCCAACTTTTTCTTTACAAAAAGACCTCAATTTTTGGTAATTTGGTTATTTATGTTTTGTTCTCGATACGTACTTTTGTTTTATGCAAAAGAACTCAATTGTTTGTAATTTCGTAGTTTATATTTTATTTTGGGTCCCTACTTTTGCTATACAAAAAGAACTCAATTTTTAGTAATTTGGATATTTATATTCTCTTTTCGATCCGTACTTTTGTTTTATGCAAAAGAACTCAATTTTTTGTAATTTCAAAATTTATATTTTATTTTGGATCCCTACTTTTGTTTTACAAAAAGAACTCAATTTTTGGTAATTTGGATATTTATATTTTGTTCTCGATACGTAATTTTGTTTTATGCAAAAGAGCTCAATTTTTTGTAATTTCGCAATTTATATTTTATTTTGGATCCCTACTTTTGCTTTACAAAAAGGACTCAATTTTAGTAATTTGGATATTTATATTCTCTTTTCGATCCGTACTTTTGTTTTATGCAAAAGAACTCAATTGTTTGTAATTTCGCAACTTATATTTTATTTTGGGTCCCTACTTTTGCTATACAAAAAGAACTCAATTTTTAGTAATTTGGATATTTACATTCTCTTTTCGATCCGTACTTTTGTTTTATGCAAAAGAACTCAATTTTTTGTAATTTCAAAATTTATATTTTATTTTAGATACCTCTTTTTTTTACAAAAACAACTCAATTTTTGGTAATTTGGATATTTATATTTTAATCTCGATACGTACTTTTGTTTTATGCAAAAGATCTCAATTTTCTGTAATTTCAAAATTTCTATTTTATTTTGGATCCCTAATTTTGCTTTACAAAAAGAACTCAATTTTTAGTAATTGGGATATTTATATTTTCTTTTCAATCCGTACTTTTGTTTTACGCAAAAGAACTCAATTTTTGTAATTTCAAAATTTATATTTTATTTTGGATCCCTACTTTTGTTTTACAAAAAGAACTCAATTTTTGGTAATTTGGATATTTATATTTTATTCTCGATACATACTTTTGTTTTGTGCCAAAGAACTCAATTTTTTGTAATTTAAAAATTTATATTTTATTTTGGATCCTTACTTTTGCTTTACAAAAAGAACTCAATATTTAGTAATTGGGATTTTTATATTCTCTTTTCGATCCGTACTTTTGCTTTACGCAAAAGAACTGAATTTTTTGTAATTTCAAAATTTATATTTTATTTTGGATCCCTACTTTTGCTTTACAAAAAGAACTCAATTTTTAGTAATTTGGATATTTATATTCTCTTTTCAATCCGTACTTCTGTTTTATGCAAAACAACTCAATTTTTTGTAATTTCAAAATTTCTATTTTATTTTGGATCCCTACTTTTGCTTTACAAAAAGAACTCAATTTTTAGTAATTGAGATATTTATGTTCTTTTTTCGATCCGTACTTTTGTTTTACCCAAAAGAACTCAATTTTTTGTAATTTCAAAATTTATATTTTATTTTGGATCCTTACTTTTGTTTTACAAAAAGAACTCAATTTTTGGTAATTTGGATATTTATATTTTGTTCTCGATACGTACTTTTGTTTTATACAAAAAGCTCAATTTATTGTAATTTCGCAATTTATATTTTATTTTGGATCCCTACTTTTGCTTTACAAAAAGAACTCAATTTTTAGTAATTGGGATATTTATATTCTCTTTTCGATCCCTACTTTTGTTTTACCCAAAAGAACTCAATTTTTAGTAATTTCAAAATTTATATTTTATTTTGGATCCCTAGTTTTGTTTTACAAAAAGAACTCAATTTTTGGTAATTTGGATATTTATATTTTATTCTCGATACATACTTTTGTTTTGTGCAAAAGAACTCAATTTTTTGTAATTTAAAAATGTATATTTTATTTTGGATTCCTACTTTTGCTTTACAAAAAGAACTCAATTTTTAGTAATTGGGATATTTATATTCTCTTTTCGATCCGTACTTTTGCTCTACGCAAAAGAACTCAATTTTTTGTAATTTCAAAATTTATATTTTATTTTGGATCCCTACTTTTGCTTTACAAAAAGAACTCAATTTTTAGTAATTTGGATATTTTACAAAGGAACTCAATTTTTGGTAATTTGGATATTTATATTTTATTCTCGATACGTAGTTTTGTTTTAAGCAAAACAACTCAAGTTTTTTTTGTGATTTAAAAATTTATATTTTTTTTTGGATCCCTACTTTTGTTTCACAAAAAGAACTCAATTTTTTGTAATTTAAAAATTTATATTTTATTTTGGATCCCTACTTTTGTTTTACATAAAGAATTCAACTTTTGGTAATTTGGATATTTATATTTTATTCTCGATACATACTTTTATTATATGCAAAAGAACTCAATTTTTTGTTATTTTGCAATTTATATTTTATTTTGGATCCCTACTTTTGCTTTACAAAAAGAACTCAATTTTTTGTAATTTGGATATTTATATTTTATTCTCGGTGCGTACTTTTGTTTTATGCAAAAGAACTCAATTTTTTTAATTTAAAAATTTATATTTTATTTTGGATCCCTACTTTTGCTTTACAAAAAGGACTCAATTTTTGGTAATTTGGATATTTATATTTTCTCTTCGATCCGTACTTTTGTTTAATGCAAAAGAGATCAATTTTTTGTTATTTCGCAATTTATATTTTATTTTGGATCCCTACTTTTGCTTTACAAAAAGAACTCAATTTTTGGTAATTTGGATATTTATATTTTATTCTCGATACGTACTTTTGTTTTATGCAAAAGAACTCAATTTTTGTAATTTAAAAATTTATATTTTATTTTGGATCCCTACTTTTGCTTTACAAAAAGAACTCACTTTTTCGTAATTTGGAAATTTATATTGTCTTTTCGATCCGTAGTTTTATTTTATGGAAAAGAACTCAATTTTTTGTAATTTAAAAATTTATATTTTATTTTGGATCCCTACTTTTGTTTTAAGAAAAGAACTCAATTTTTGGTAATTTGGATATTTATATTTTATTCTCGATACGTACTGTTCTTTTATGCAAAAGAACTCAAGTTTTTGTAATTTAAAAATTTATATTTTATTTTGGATCCATAGGTTTGCTTTACAAAAAGAACTCAATTTTTCGTAATTTGGATATTTATATTT
The DNA here is from genome assembly GCA_030347555.1 of Lablab purpureus. Classification (NCBI taxonomy): domain Eukaryota; kingdom Viridiplantae; phylum Streptophyta; class Magnoliopsida; order Fabales; family Fabaceae; genus Lablab; species Lablab purpureus. Next base: position 23,641,986 of record CM059256.1, on the reverse strand, counting down.
TCTTTTCGATCTGACTATTTATTTTATGAAAAAGAACTCAATTTTTTGTTATTTTGCAATTTATATTTTATTTTGGATCCCTACTTTTGCTTTACAAAAAGAACTCAATTTTTTGTAATTTGGATATTTATATTTTGTTCTCGATCCGTACGTTGGTTTTATGCAAAAGAACTCAATTTTTTTAATTTAAAAATTTATATTTTATTTTGGATCCCTAATTTTGCTTTACAAAAAGGACTCAATTTTTGGTAATTTGGATATTTATATTTTCTTTTCGATCCGTACTTTGGTTTTATGCAAAAGAGATCAATTTTTTGTTATTTCGCAATTTATATTTTATTTTGGATCCCTACTTTTGCTTTACAAAAAGAACTCAATTTTTAATAATTTGGAAATGTATCTTTTCTTTTCGATCCGTAGTTTTGTTTTATGCAAAAGAACTCAATTTTTTGTAATTTTGAAATTTATATTTTATTTTGGATCCCTACTTTTGTTTTACAAAAAGAACTCAATTTTTAGTAATTTGGATATTTATATTTTATTCTCGATACGTACTTTTGTTTTATGCAAAAGAACTAATTTTTTGTAATTTCGTAATTTATATTTTATTTTGGATCCCTACTTTTGCTCTACAAAAAGAACTCAACTTTTAGTAATTTGGATATTCATATTTTATTCTCGATACGTACTTTTGTTTTTTGCAAAAGTACTCAGTTTTTTGCAAAAGTACTCAATTTTTTGTAATTTCCAAATTTATATTTTATTTCTGATCCCTGCCTTTGTTTCTACAAAAAGAACTCAATTTTTGGTAATTTGGATATTTATATGTTATTCTGGATACGTACTTTTCTTTTATGCAAAAGAACTAATTTTTTCTAATTTCGTAACTTATATTTTGTTTTGGATCCCTACATTTGCTTTACAAAAAGAACTCAATTTTTAGTAATTTGGATAATTATATTCTCTTTTCGATCCGTACTTTTGTTTTATGCAAAAGAACTCAATTTTTTGTAATTTTGTAATTTATATTTTATTTTGGATCCCTACTTTTGTTTTACAAAGAGAACTCAATTTTTGGTAATTTGGATATTTATATTTTATTCTCGATACGTAGTTTTGTTTTAAGCAAAACAACTCAAGTTTTTGTGATTTAAAAATTTATATTTTTTTTTTGGTCCCTACTTTTGTTTCACAAAAAGAACTCAATTTTTTGTAATTTAAAAATTTATATTTTATTTTGGATCCCTACTTTTGTTTTACATAAAGAACTCAACTTTTGGTAATTTGGATACTTATATTTTATTCTCGATACATACTTTTATTATATGCAAAAGAACTCAATTTTTTGTTATTTTGCAATTTATATTTTATTTTGGATCCCTACTTTTGCTTTACAAAAAGAACTCAATTTTTTGTAATTTGGATATTTATATTTTATTCTCGGTGCGTACTTTTGTTTTATGCAAAAGAACTCAATTTTTTTAATTTAAAAATTTATATTTTATTTTGGATCCCTACTTTTGCTTTACAAAAAGGACTCAATTTTTGGTAATTTGGATATTTATATTTTCTCTTCGATCCGTACTTTTGTTTAATGCAAAAGAGATCAATTTTTTGTTATTTCGCAATTTATATTTTATTTTGGATCCCTACTTTTGCTTTACAAAAAGAACTCAATTTTTAATAATTTGGAAATTTATATTTTCTTTTCGATCCGTAGTTTTGGTTTATGCAAAAGAACTCAATTTTTTGTAATTTTGAAATTTATATTTTATTTTGGATCCCTACTTTTGTTTTACAAAAAGAACTCAATTTTTAGTAATTTGGATATTTATATTTTATTCTCGATACGTACTTTTGTTTTATGCAAAAGAACTAATTTTTTGTAATTTCGTAATTTATATTTTATTTTGGATCCCTACTTTTGCTCTACAAAAAGAACTCAACTTTTAGTAATTTGGATATTCATATTTTATTCTCGATACGTACTTTTGTTTTTTGCAAAAGTACTCAATTTTTTGTAATTTCAAAATTTATATTTTATTTCTGATCCCTACCTTTGTTCTACAAAAAGAACTCAGTTTTTGGTAATTTGGATATTTATATGTTATTCTGGATACGTACTTTTCTTTTATGCAAAAGAACTAATTTTTTCTAATTTTGTAACTTATATTTTGTTTTGGATCCCTGCATTTGCTTTACAAAAAGAACTCAATTTTTAGTAATTTGGATAATTATATTCTCTTTTCGATCCGTACTTTTGTTTTATGCAAAAGAACTCAATTTTTTGTAATTTTGTAATTTATATTTTATTTTGTATCCCTACTTTTGTTTTACAAAGAGAACTCAATTTTTGGTAATTTGGATATTTATATTTTATTCTCGATACGTAGTTTTGTTTTAAGCAAAACAACTCAAGTTTTTGTAATTTAAAAATTTATATTTTTTTTGGATCCCTACTTTTGTTTTACAAAAAGAACTCAATTTTTTGTAATGTAAAAATTTATATTTTATTTTGGATCCCTATTTTGTTTTACATAAACAACTCAACTTTTGGTAATTTGGATATTTATATTTTATTCTCGATACATACTTTTATTATATGCAAAAGAACTCAATTTTTTGTTATTTTGCAATTTATATTTTATTTTGGATCCCTACTTTTGCTTTACAAAAAGAACTCAATTTTTTGTAATTTGGATATTTATATTTTATTCTCGATCCGTACTTTTGTTTTATGCAAAAGAACTCAATTTTTTTAATTTAAAAATTTATATTTTATTTTGGATCCCTACTTTTGCTTTACAAAAAGGACTCAATTTTTGGTAATTTGGATATTTATATTTTCTTTTCGATCCGTACTTTTGTTTTATGCAAAAGAGATCAATTTTTTGTTATTTCGCAATTTATATTTGATTTTGGATCCCTACTTTTGCTTTACAAAAAGAACTCAATTTTTAATAATTTGGAAATTTATATTTTCTTTTCGATCCGTAGTTTTTTTTTATGCAGAAGAACTCAATTTTTTGTAATTTTGAAATTTATATTTTATTTTGGATCCCTACTTTTGTTTTACAAAAAGAACTCAATTTTTAGTAATTTGGATATTTATATTTTATTCTCGATACATACTTTTGTTTTATGCAGAAGAACTAATTTTTTGTAATTTCGTAATTTATACTTTATTTTGGATCCCTGCTTTTGCTCTACAAAAAGAACTCAACTTTTAGTAATTTGGATATTTATATTTTATTCTCGATACGTACTTTTGTTTTATGGAAAAGAACTCAATTTTTTGTAATTTCAAAATTTATATTTTATTTTGGATCCCTACTTTTGCTATACAAAAAGAACTCAATTTTCGGTAATTTGGATATTTATATTTTATTCTCGATCCGTACTTTTGTTTTATGCAAAAGAACTCAATTTTTTGTAATTTAAAAATTTATATTTTATTTTGGATCCCTACTTTTGTTTTACATAACGAACTCAACTTTTCGTAATTTAGATATTTATATTTTATTCTCGATACGTACTTTTTTTATATACAAAAGAACTCAATTTTTTGTTATTTCGCAATTTATATTTTATTTTGTATCCTACTTTTGCTTTACAAAAAGAACTCAATTTTTCGTAATTTGGATATTTATATTTTCTTTTCGATCTGTACTTTTGTTTTATGCAAAACAACACAATTTTTCGTAATTTCAAAATTTATATTTTATTTTGGATCCGTACTTTTGTTTTACATAAAGAACTCAACTTTTCGTAATTTAGATATTTATATTTTATTCTCGATACGTACTTTTGTTATATACAAAAGAACTCAATTTTTTGTTATTTCGCAATTTATATTTTATTTTGGATCCTACTTTTGTTTTACAAAAAGAACTCAATTTTTTGTAATTTGGATATTTATATTTTATTCTCGATACGTACTTTTGTTTTATGCAAAAGAACTCAATTTTTTGTAATTTCGCAATTTATATTTTATATTGGATCCCTACTTTTGCTTTACAAAAAGAACTCAATTTTTAGTAATTTGGATATTTATATTCACTTTTCGATCCGTATTTTTGTTTGATGCGAAGGTACTCAATTTTTTGTAATTTCAAAATTTATATTTTATTTTGGATCCCTACATTTGTTTTACAAAAAGAACTCAATTTTTGGTAATTAGGATATTTATATTTTATTCTCGATACGTACTGTTCTTTTATCCAAAAGAACTCAATTTTTTGTAATTTAAAAATTTATATTTTATTTTGGATCCATAGGTTTGCTTTACAAAAAGAACTCAATTTTCCGTAATTTGGATATTTATATTTTTATTTCGATCCGTACTATTTATTTTATGCAAAAGAACTCAATTTTTTGTAATTTGGATATTTATATTCTCTTTTCGATCCGTACATTTGTTTTATGCAAAACAACTCAATTTTTTGAAATTTCAGAATTTATATTTTATTTTGGATCCCTACTTTTGTTTTACAAAAAGAACTCAATTTTTGGTAATTTGGATATTTATATTTTATTCTCGATACGTACTTTTGTTTTATGCAAAAGAACTCAATTTTTTGCAATTTAAAAATTTATATTTTATTTTGGATCCCTAGTTTTGCTTTACAAGAAGAACTCAATTTTTCGTAATTTGGATATTTATATTTTCTTTTCGATCTGTACTTTTATTTTATGCAAAAGAATTGAATTTTTCTTAATTTGGATATTTATATTCTCTTTTCGATCCGTACATTTGTTTTATGCAAAAGAACTCAATTTTTTGTAATTTTAGAATTTATATTTTATTTTGGATCCCTGCTTTTGTTTTACAAAAAGAACTCAATTTTTGGTAATTTCGCAATTTATATTTTATTTTGGATCCCTACTTTTGTTTTACAAAAGGAACTCAATTTTTGGTAATTTGGATGTTTATATTTTATTCTCGATACATACTTTTGTTTTATGCAAAAGAACTCAATTTTTTCTAATTTCGCAATTTATATTTTATTTTGGATCCCTACTTTTGTTTTACAAAAGGAACTCAATTTTTGGTAATTTGGATATTTATATGTTATTCTTGATACGTACTTTTGTTTTATTCAAAAGAACCCAATTTTTTGTAATTTCAAAATTTATATTTTATTTTGGATCCCTACTTTTGTTTTACAAAAAGAACTCAATTTTTGGTAATTTGGATATTTATATTTTATTCTCGATACGTACTTTTGTTTTATGCAAAAGAACTCAATTTTTTGTAATTTAAAAATTTATATTTTATTTTGGATCCCTACTTTTGCTTTACAAAAAGAACTCACTTTTTCGTAATTTGGAAATTTATATTGTCTTTTCGATCCGTAGTTTTATTTTATGGAAAAGAACTCAATTTTTTGTAATTTAAAAATTTATATTTTATTTTGGATCCCTACTTTTGTTTTAAGAAAAGAACTCAATTTTTGGTAATTTGGATATTTATATTTTATTCTCGATACGTACTGTTCTTTTATGCAAAAGAACTCAAGTTTTTGTAATTTAAAAATTTATATTTTATTTTGGATCCATAGGTTTGCTTTACAAAAAGAACTCAATTTTTCGTAATTTGGATATTTATATTTTCTTTTCGATCTGACTATTTATTTTATGAAAAAGAACTCAATTTTTTGTTATTTTGCAATTTATATTTTATTTTGGATCCCTACTTTTGCTTTACAAAAAGAACTCAATTTTTTGTAATTTGGATATTTATATTTTGTTCTCGATCCGTACTTTGGTTTTATGCAAAAGAACTCAATTTTTTTAATTTAAAAATTTATATTTTATTTTGGATCCCTAATTTTGCTTTACAAAAAGGACTCAATTTTTGGTAATTTGGATATTTATATTTTCTTTTCGATCCGTACTTTGGTTTTATGCAAAAGAGATCAATTTTTTGTTATTTCGCAATTTATATTTTATTTTGGATCCCTACTTTTGCTTTACAAAAAGAACTCAATTTTTAATAATTTGGAAATGTATCTTTTCTTTTCGATCCGTAGTTTTGTTTTATGCAAAAGAACTCAATTTTTTGTAATTTTGAAATTTATATTTTATTTTGGATCCCTACTTTTGTTTTACAAAAAGAACTCAATTTTTAGTAATTTGGATATTTATATTTTATTCTCGATACGTACTTTTGTTTTATGCAAAAGAACTAATTTTTTGTAATTTCGTAATTTATATTTTATTTTGGATCCCTACTTTTGCTCTACAAAAAGAACTCAACTTTTAGTAATTTGGATATTCATATTTTATTCTCGATACGTACTTTTGTTTTTTGCAAAAGTACTCAAATTTTTGTAATTTCAAAATTTATATTTTATTTCGGATCCCCTACCTTTGTTCTACAAAAAGAACTAAATTTTTTGTAATTTGGATATTTATATGTTATTCTGGATACGTACTTTTCTTTTATGCAAAAGAACTAATTTTTTGTAATTTCGTAACTTATATTTTGTTTTGGATCCCTACATTTGCTTTACAAAAGAACTCAATTTTTAGTAATTTGGATAATTATATTCTCTTTTCGATCCAGTACTTCTGTTTTATGCAAAAGAACTCAATTTTTGTAATTTATATTTTATTTTGGATCCCTACTTTTGTTTTACAAAGAGAACTCAATTTTTGGTAATTTGGATATTTATATTTTATTCTCGATACGTAGTTTTGTTTTAAGCAAAACAACTCAAGTTTTTGTAATTTAAAAATTTATATTTTTTTTTGGATCCCTACTTTTGTTTTACAAAAAGAACTCAATTTTTTGTAATTTAAATATTTATATTTTATTTTGGATCCCTACTTTTGTTTTACATAAAGAACTCAACTTTTGGTAATTTGGATATTTATATTTTATTCTCGATACATACTTTTATTATATGCAAAAGAACTCAATTTTTTGTTATTTTGCAATTTATATTTTATTTTGGATCCCTACTTTTGCTTTACAAAAAGAACTCAATTTTTTGTTATTTTGCAATTTATTTTTTATTTTGGATCCCTACTTTTGCTCTACAAAAAGAAGTCAACTTTTAGTAATTTGGATATTCATATTTTATTCTCGATACGTACTTTTGTTTTTTGCAAAAGTACTCAATTTTTTGTAATTTCAAAATTTATATTTTATTTCTGATCCCTACCTTTGTTCTATAAAAAGAACTCAATTTTTGGTAATTTGGATATTTATATGTTATTCTGGATACGTACTTTTCTTTTATGCAAAAGAACTAATTTTTTCTAATTTCGTAACTTATATTTTGTTTTGGATCCCTACATTTGCTTTACAAAAAGAACTCAATTTTTAGTAATTTGGATAATTATATTCTCTTTTCGATCCGTACTTTTGTTTTATGCAAAAGAACTCAATTTTTTGTAAATTTGTAATTTATATTTTATTTTGGATCCCTACTTTTGTTTTACAAAGAGAACTCAATTTTTGGTAATTTGGATATTTATATTTTATTCTCGATACGTACTTTTGTTTTATGCAAAAGAATTAATTTTTTGTAATTTCATAATTTATATTTTATTTTGGATCCCTACATTTGCTCTACAAAAAGAACTCAACTTTTAGTAATTTGGATATTTATATTTTATTCTCGATACGTACTTTTGTTTTATGCAAAAGAACTCAATTTTTTGTAATTTCAAAATTTATATTTTATTTTGGATCCCTACTTTTGCCTTACAAAAAGAACTCAATTTTCGGTAATTTGGATATTTATATTTTATTCTCGATCCGTACTTTTGTTTTATGCAAAAGAACTCAATTTTTTGTAATTTAAAAATTTATATTTTATTTTGGATCCCTACTTTTGTTTTACATAAAGAACTCAACTTTTCGTAATTTAGATATTTATATTTTATTCTCGATACGTACTTTTTTTATATACAAAAGAACTCAATTTTTTGTTATTTCGCAATTTATATTTTATTTTGGATCCTACTTTTGCTTTACAAAAAGAACTCAATTTTTCGTAATTTGGATATTTATATTTTCTTTTCGATCTGTACTTTTGTTTTATGCAAAACAACATAATTTTTCGTAATTTCAAAATTTATATTTTATTTTGGATCCCTACTTTTGTTTTACAAAAAGAACTCAATTTTTGGTAATTTGGATATTTATATTTTATTCTCGATAAGTAGTTTTGTTTTAAGCAAAAGCACTCAATTTTTTGTAATTTCAAAATTTATATTTTATTTTGGACCCCTACTTTTGTTTTACAAAAAGAACTCAATTTTTAGTAATTTGGATATTTATATTTTATTCTCGATACGTACTTTTGTTTTATGCAAAAGAACTAAATTTTTTGTAATTTCAAAATTTATATTTTATTTTGGATCCCTACTTTTGCTTTAAAAAAAGAACTCAATTTTCGGTAATTTGGATATTTATATTTTATTCTCGATCCGTACTTTTGTTTTATGCAAAAAAAACTCAATTTCTTGTAATTTAAAAATTTATATTTTATTTTGGATCCCTACTTTTGTTTTACAAGAAGACCTCAATTTTTAGTAATTTGGATATTTATATTTTCTTTTCGATTTTACAAAAAGAACTCAATTTTTGGTTATTTGGATATTTATGTTTTATTCTCGATATGTAATTTTGTTTTAAGCAAAAGAACTCAATTTTTTGTAATTTCGAAATGTATATTTTATTTTGGATCCCTACTTTTGGTGTACAAGAAGAACTCAATTTATAGTAATTTGGATAATTATATTCTCTTTTCGATCCGTACTTTTGTTTTATGCAAAAGTACTCTATTTTTTGCAATTTAAAAATTTATATTTTATTTTGGATCCCTACTTTTGTTTTACAAAAAGAACTCAATTGTTGGTAATTTGAATATTTATATTTTATTCTCGATAAGTAGTTTTGTTTTAAGAAAAAGAACTCAATTTTTTGTAATTTCAAAAATTTATATTTTATTTTGGATCTCTACTTTTGTTCTACAAAAAGAACTCAATTTTTAGTAATTTGGATATTTATCTTTTATTCTCGATACGTACTTTTGTTTTATGCAAAAGAACTAAATTTTTTGTAATTTCAAAATTTATATTTTATTTTGGATTCCCACTTTTTCTTTACAAAAAGAACTCAATTTTCGGTAATTTGGACACTTATATTTTATTCTCGATCCGTACTTTTTTTTTATGCAAAAAAACACAATTTCTGGTAATTTAAAAATTTATATTTTATTTTGGATCCCTACTTTTGTTTTACAAAAAGAAGTCAACTTTTGGCAAGTTGGATATTTATATTTTATTCTCGATACGCACTTTTGTTTTATGCAAAAGAACTCAATTTTTCGTAATTTCAAAATTTATATTTTATTTTGTATCCCTACTTTTGGTTTACAAAAAGAACTCAATTTTCGGTAATTTGGATATTTATATTTTATTTTCGATCCCTTCTTTTGTTTTACCAAAATAACTCAATTTTTGGTAATTTGGATATGTATATTTTATTCTGGATACGTACTTTTGTTTTATGCAAAAGAACTCAATTATTTGTTAATTCGCAATTTATATTTTATTTTGGATCCCTTCTTTTGTTTTACAAAAAGAACTCAATTTTTGGTAAGTTGTATATTTATATTTTATTCTCGATTCGTACTTTTGTTTTATGCAAAAGAACTCAATTTTTTGTAATTTCGCAATTTATATTTTATTTTGGATCCCTACTTCTGCTTTACAAAAAGAACTCAATTTTTAGTAATTTGGATATTTATATTTTCCTTTCGATTTTACAAAAAGAACTCAATTTTTGGTAATTTGTATATTTACATTTTATTCTCGATAAATAGTTTTGTTTTAAGCAAAAGAACTCAATTTTTTGTAATTTCAAAATTTGTATTTTATTTTGGATCCCTACTTTTGTTTTACAAAAAGAACTCAATTTTTAGTAATTTGGATATTTATATTTTATTCTCGATACGTACTTTTGTTTTATGCAAAAGAACTCAATTTTTTGTAATTTCAAAATTTAGATTTTATTTTGGATCCGTACTTTTGCTTTACAAAAAGAACTCAATTTTTAGTAATTTGGATATTTATATTTTATTTTGGATCCCTTCTTTTGTTTTACAAAAATAACTCAATTTTTGGTAATTTGGATATGTATATTTTATTCTTGATACGTACTTTTGTTTTATGCAAAAGAACTCGATTTTTTGTTATTTCGCAATTTATATTTTATTTTGGATCCCTACTTTCGCTTTACAAGAAGACCTCAATTTTTAGTAATTTGGATAATTATATTCTCTTTTCGATCTGTACTTTTGTTTTATGCAAAAGAACTCTATTTTTTGCAATTTAAAAATTTATATTTTATTTTGGATCCCTGCTTTTGTTTTACAAAAAGAACTCAATTTTTGGTAATTGGAGTATTTATATTTTATTCTCGATAAGTAGTTTTGTTTTAAGCAAAAGAACTCAATTTTTTGTAATTTCAAAATTTATATTTTATTTTGGATCCCTACTTTTGTTTTACAAAAAGAACTCAATTTTTAGTAATTTGGATATTTTTATTTTCCTTTCGATTTTACAAAAAGAACTCAATTTTTGGTAATTTGGATATTTATATTTTATTCTCGATACGTACTTTTGTTTTAAGCAAAAGAACTCAATTTTTTGTAATTTCGAAAATTATATTTTATTTTGGATCCCTACTTTTGCTTTACAAATAGAACTCAATTTTTAGCAATTTGGATATTTATATTTTCCTTTCGATTTTACAAAAAGAACTCAATTTTTGGTAATTTGGATATTTATATTTTATTCTCGATACGTACTTTTGTTTTAAGCAAAAGAACTCAATTTTTTGTAATTTCAAAATTTATATTTTATTTTGGATCCCTCCTTTTGTTTTACAAAATGAAGTCAATTTTTAGTAATTTGGATATTTATATTTTATTCTCGATACGTACTTTTGTTTTATGCAAAAGAACTCAATTTTTTGTAATTTCAAAATTTATATTTTATTTTGGATCCCTACTTTTGCTTTACAAAAAAAACTCAATTTTTAGTAATTTGGATAATTATATTCTCTTTTTGATCCGTACTTTAGTTTTATTCAAAAGAACTCTATTTTTTGCAATTTAAAAATATATATTTTATTTTGGATCCCTACTTTTGTTTTACAAAAAGAACTCAATTTTTTGTAATTTGGATATTTATATTTTATTCTCGATAAGTAGTTTTGTTTTAAGCAAAAGAAATCAATTTTTTGTAATGTGGATATTTATATTTTATTCTCGATATGTAGTTTTGTTTTAAGCAAAAGAACTCAATTTTTTGTAATTTCAAAATTTATATTTTACTTTGGATCCCTACTGTTACTTTACAAAAAGAAATCAATTTTCAGTAATTTGGATATTTATATTTTATTTTGGATCCCTACTTTTGTTTTACAAAAAGAACTCAATTTTTGGTAATTTGGATATTTATATTTTATTCTCGATACGTAATTTTGTTTTATTCAAAAGAACCCTATTTTTTGCAATTTAAAAATTTATATTTTATTTTGGATCCCTACTTTTCTTTTACAAAAAGAACTCAATTTTTGGTAATTTGGATATTTATATTTTATTCTCGATACGTACTTTTGTTTTAAGCAAAAGAACTGAATTTTTTGTAATTTAAAAATTTATATTTTATTTTGGAACCCTACTTTTGTTTTACAAAAAGAACTCAATTTTTGGCAAGTTGGATATTTATATTTTATTCTCGATGCGTACTTTTGTTTTAAGCAAAAGAACTCTATTTTTTGTAATTTAAAAATTTATATTTTATTTTGGAACCCTACTTTTGTTTTACAAAAAGAACTCAATTTTTGTCAAGTTGGATATTTATATTTTATTCTCGATACGTACTTTTGTTTTATGCAAAAGAACTCAATTTTTTGTAATTTCGCAATTTATATTTTATTTTGGATCCCTACTTTTACTTTACAAAATGAACTCAATTTCTGGTAATTTGGATATTTATATTTTATTCTCGATACGTACTTTTGTTTTATGCAAAAGTACTCAATTTTTTGTAATTTTGTAATTTTGTAATTTATGTTTTATTTTTTATCCCGGCTTTTGCTTTACAAAAAGAACTCAATTTTTAGTAATTTGGATATTTATATTTTATTCTCGATACGTATTTTGTTTTATGCAAAAGAACTCAATTTTATTTAATTTCAAAATTTATATTTTATTTTGGATCCCTACTTTTGCTTTACAAAAAGTACTCAATTTTCGGTAATTTGGATATTTATATTTTATTCTCGATCCGTACTTTTGTTTTATGCAAAAAAACTCAATTTCTTGTAATTTAAAAATTTATATTTTATTTTGGATCCCTCCTTTTGTTTTACAAAAAGAACTAAATTTTTGGTAAGTTGGATATTTATATTTTATTCTCGATACGTACTTTTGCTTTATGCAAATGAACTCAATTTTTTGTTATTTCGCAATTTATATTTTATTTTGGATCCTACTGTTAAATAAAGACGGCAGTATAAAAACCAAGAGGGGGGGGTGAATTGGGTTTTTAAAGAATTTTCTCTTTTAAATAAATTTTCAGGTTTTGAAAAACTTTCAAAAACTTGGATGTGAATTTTTCCAATCCTTTGATTAACTTATTGTTGGGATTAGCAATTGTAATAATGATCCACAATTAAGAGATAAAGAGAAAGAGAAAGAACACAGAGATTTATACTTGGTTCGGATTAAGCCAATCCTACATCCAGTTCCCAACCACCACAAATCCGTGATGATTTTCCCCACTATCTTTAATTGAAATTACAAACACCAATTCATGCAATAACAAATAAAGATAAACGGAAACACCTCCTCAGACACACTAAGGATGAAACACCTCCCCAGACACACTGAGGATGAAACACCTCCCCAGACACACTGAGGATGAAACACCTCCCCAGACACACTGAGGATGAAACACCTCCCCAGACACACTGAGGATGAAACCCACCTCTCTTGACACACAAGAGATGAAACACCTACCTTAGAATAGATCCAAGGGATGAATTTTCCCTTACTGAAAAGCAGTAAAAGAATACACCTGAAATGTGCTTGGATAGAAAGCTTAAGCACAATGATCACCACTTCCAAAGACTTGATCAAGCGAAGAGAAGCGAGAAAGCGGCTTTGAAAAAGCTAAGGCGCGAAACACTTTGAATGTTTTGTGTTTGTTCGGATGTGTTAAACCTAAGACATTCTCTTTCATTTTATAATTCGAAAATGCTCCAAAGTTTCCATTCTTAGGTTGATTTAGAATTAATTTCGCAAAAGCGACTCATTTAATCGATTATATTAAAAGCTTAATCGATTATATCATGTTTAAAAACTGGAAAACAAATATCGTCTGATTTAATCGATTAGATTAAGGCCATAATCGATTATATTAACCCAGAATCAATATAATCGATTATCAAAGACACTTAATCGATTATTTTGCTCGTTAAACAATTTTGATTCAAATTTTAAGTTAAATAATCGATTATCTACGTATGGTAATCGATTAAAAGCGTAGAAAAACGTTTTTGCGAGAAAACACCTTGCTCTCTTGTTTGGGAAGGTCTTGAATGGGATTTATGACTTACTCTTTTTATCCAACACCCAAAACAGAACCTTCTACCTTTGATCCTTCAGCTCTTGAGAAAATCTTCATCAATCTTCTCTCTTAAAAGCTTTGAAAGCTCTTTATGCCTTTCCTTTCTTATCAAGCAATCTTCCTTTGTGAGATGGCACAAGTCTTTAAAGTTGATTGAAACTTCCTAAAAACTTCATCATCAAAACTGTAGGTGTCCATAAAACTCTGGACTTGAAATATGCCAACACCTACTTTTGTTTTACAAAAAGAACTCGATTTTTGGTAATTTGGATATTTATATTTTATTCTCGATACGTACTTTTGTTTTATGCAAAAGAACTCTATTTTTTGCAATTTAAAAATTTATATTTTATTTTGGATCCCTACTTTTGTTTTACAAAAGGAACTCAATTTTTGGTAATTTGAATATTTATATTTTATTCTCGATAAGTAGTTTTGTTTTAAGCAAAAGAACTCAATTTTTAGTAATTTGGATATTTATATTCTCTTTTCGATCCGTACTTTTTTTTTATGCAAAAGTACTCAATTTTTTGTAATTTCGCAATTTATATTTTATTTTGGATCCCTACTTTTGCTTTACAAAAAGAACTCACTTTTTGTAATTTGGATATTTATATTCTCTTTTCGATCCGTGCTTTTGTTTTATGCAAAAGAACTCAATTTTTTGTAACTTCAAAATTTTATTTTATTTTTTATCCCTACTTTTGCTTTACAAAAAGAACTCAATTTTTAGTAATTTGGATATTTATATTCTCTTTTCGATCCGTACTTTTGTTTTATGCAAAAGAACTCAATTTTTTGTAATTTCAAAATTTATACTTTATTTTGGATCCCTACTTTTGTTTTGCAAAAAGAACTCAATTTTTGGTAATTTGGATATTTATATTTTATTCTCGATACGTACTTTTGTTTTATGCAAAAGAACTCAATTTTTTGTATTTTCAAAATTTTATTTTATTTTTGATCCCTACTTTTGCTTTACAAAAAGAACTCAATTTTTAGTAATTTGGATATTTATATTTTATTCTCGATACGTACTTTTGTTTTATTCAGAAGACCTAAGTTTTTTGTAATTTCGTAATTTATATTTTATTTTGGATCCTTACTTTTGCTTTACAAAAAGAACTCAATTTTTAGTAATTTGGAAATTTATATTTTATTCTCGATACGTACTTCTGTTTTTAGCAAAAGAACTCAATTTTTTGTAATTTCGCAATTTATATTTTTTTTTATCCCTACTTTTGCTTTACAAAAATAACTCAATTTTTAGTAATTTGAATATTTATATTTTCTTTTCGATTCGTACTTTTGTTTTATGCAAAAGAACTCAATTTTTCGTAATTTCAAAATTTATGTTTTATTTTGGATCCCTACTTTTGTTTTATAAAAAGAACTCAATATTTAGTAATTTGGATATTTATTTTTTATTCTCGATACGTACTTTTGTTTTGTGCAAAAGAACTCAATTTTTTGTTATTTCGCAATTTATATTTTATTTTGGATCCCTACTTTTGCTTGACAAAAAGAACTCAATTTTTAGTAATTTGGATATTTATATTTTCTTTTCGATCCGTACTTTTGTTTTATGCAAAAGAACTCAATTTTTTGTAATTTCAAAATTTATATTTTATTTTGGATCCCTACTTTTGTTTTACAAAAAGAACTCAAATTTTGGTAATTTGGATATTTATATTTTATTCTCGATACGTACTTTTGTTTTTCCAAAAGAACTAATTTTTTGTAATTTCGTAATTTATATTTTAGTTTGGATCCCTACTTTTGCTTTACAAAAAGAACTCAATTTTTAGTAATTTGGATAATTATATTTTCTTTTCGATCCGTACTTTTGTTTTATGCAAAAGAACTCAATTTTTTGTAATTTCAAAATCTATATTTTATTTTGGATCCCTACTTTTGTTTTACAAAAAGAACTCAATTTTTGGTAATTTGGATATTTATATTTTATTCTCGATACGTACTTTTTTTTTATGCAAAAGAACTAATTTTTTGTAATTTCGTAATTTATATTTTAGTTTGGATCCCTACTTTTGCTTTACAAAAAGAACTCAATTTTTAGTAATTTGGATAATTATATTCTTTTTTCGATCCGTACTTTTGTTTTATGCAAAAGAACTCAATTTTTTGTAATTTTAAAATTTATATTTTATTTTGGATCCCTACTTTTGTTTTCCAAAAAGAACTCAATTTTTGGTAATTTGGATATTTATATTTTATTCTCGATACGTAGTTTTGTTTTAAGCAAAAGAACTCAATTTTTGGTAATTTCAAAATTTATATTTTTGTTTGGATCTCTACTTTTGTTTTACAAAAAGAACTCAATTTTTAGTAATTTGGATATGTATATTTTATTCTCGATACGTACCTTTGTTTTATGCAAAAGAACTCAATTTTTCGAAATTTCAAAATTTATATTTTATTTTGGATCCCTACTTTTGTTTTAACATAAAGAACTCAATTTTTGGTAATTTTGATATTTATATTTTATTCTCGGTACGTACTTTTGTTATATGCAAAAGAACTCAACTTTTTGTTATTTCTCAATTTATATTTTATTTTGGATCCCTACTTTTGCTTTACAAAAAGAACTCAATTTTTATTAATTTGGATATTTATATTTTCTTTTCGATCTGTACTTTTGTTTTATGCAAAAGAACTCAATTTTTTGTAATTTCAAAATTTATATTTTATTTTGGATCCCTACTTTTGTTTTACAAAAAGAACTCAATTTTTGGTAATTTGGATATTTATATTTTACTCTCGATCCGTACTTTTGTTTTTATGCAAAAGAATTCAATTTTTTGTAATTTAAAAATTTATATTTTTTTTTGGATCCCTACTTTTGTTTTACAAAAAGAAATCAATTTTTGGTAATTATGATATTTATATTTTATTCTCGATCCGTACTTTTGTTATATGCAAAAGAACTCAATTTTTTGTTATTTCGCAATTTATATTTTATTTTGGATCACTACTTTTGCTTTACAAAAAGAACTCAATTTTTAGTAATTTGGATATTTATATTTTCTTTTCGATCCGTACTTTTTTTTTATGCAAAAGAACTCAATTTTTTGTAATTTCAAAATTTATATTTTATTTTGGATCCCTACTTTTGTTTTACAAAACAAACTCAATTTTTGGTAATTTGGATATTTATATTTTATTCTCGATACGTACTTTTGTTTTTGTTAAATAAAGACGGCAGTGTAAAAACCAAGAGGGGGGGTGAATTGGGTTTTTAAAGAAATTTTCTCTTTCAAATTAATTTTCAGGTTTTGAAAAAACTTTCAAAAACTTGGATGTGGATTTTTCCAATCCTTTGATTAACGCTGTTGGGATTAGCAATTGTTATAATGATCCACAATTAAAAGAGATAGAGAAAGAGAAATAACACAGAGACTTATACTGGTTCGGATTAAGCCAATCCTACGTCCAGTTCCCAACCACCACAAATCCGTGATGATTTTCCCCACTATCTTTAATTGAAATTACAAACACCAATTCATGCAATAACAAATAAAGATAAACGGAAACACCTCCTCAGACACACTAAGGATGAAACACCTCCCCAGACACACTGAGGATGAAACCCACCTCTCTTGACACACAAGAGATGAAACACCTCCCCAGACACACTGAGGATGAAACCCACCTCTCTTGACACACAAGAGATGAAACACCTCCCTTAGAACCCATCCAAGGGATGAATTTTCCCTTTACGTGAAAACAAGTAAAAGAATACACCGAAATGTGCTTGGATAGAAAGCTTAAGCACAATGATCACCACTTCCAAAGACTTGATCAAGCCGAAGAGAGCGGGAAGCGGCTTTGAAAAAGCTAAGGCGCAGAAACACTTTGAATATTTTGTGTTTGTTCAGATGTGTTAAACCTAAGATATTCTCTTTCACTTTATAATTCGAAAATGCTCCAAAGTTTCCATTCTTAGGTTGATTTAAAATTAATTTCATAAAAACGACTCTTTTAATCGATTATATTAAAAGCTTAATCGATTATATCATGTTTAAAAACTGGAAAACAAATATCGTCTGATTTAATCGATTAGATTAAGGTCATAATCGATTATATTAACCCAGAATCAATATAATCGATTATCAAAGACACTTAATCGATTATTTTGCTCGTTAAACATTTTTTATTCAAATTCTAAGTTAAATAATCGATTATCTACGTATGGTAATCGATTAAAAGCGTAGAAAAACGTTTTTGCGAGAAAACACCTTGCTCTCTTGTTTGGGAAGGTCTTGAATGGGATTTATGACTTACTCTTTTTATCCAACACCCAAAATAGAACCTTCTTCCTTTGATCCTTCAGCTCTTGAGAAAATCTTCATCAATCTTCTCTCTTGAAAGCTTTGAATGCTCTTTTATGCCTTTTCTTTCTTATCAAGCAACCTTCCTTTGTGAGATGGCACAAGTCTTTAATGTTCATTGAAACTTCCTAAAAACTTCATCATCAAAACTGTAGGTCTCCATAAAACTCTGGACTTGAAATATGCCAACAGTTTTAAGCAAAAGAACTCAATTTTTTGTAATTTTGCAATTTATATTTTTTTTATCCCTACTTTTGCTTTACAAAAAGAACTCAATTTTTAGTAATTTGGATATTTATATTTTCTTTTCGATCCGTACTTTTGTTTTATGCAAAAGAACTCAATTTTTCGTAATTTCAAAATTTATATTTTATTTTGGATACCTACTTTTGTTTTACAAAAAGAACTCAATTTTTGGTAATTTGGATATTTATATTTTATTCTCGATACGTACTTTTGTTTTATGCAAAAGAACTCAATTTTTTGTAATTTCAAAATTTTATTTTATTTTTGATCCCTACTTTTGCTTTACAAAAAGAACTCAATTTTTAGTAATTTGGATATTTATATTTTATTCTCGATACGTACTTTTGTTTTATGCAAAAGACCTAAACTTTTTGTAATTTCGCAATTTATATTTTATTTTGGATCCCTACTTTTTGCTTTACAAAAAGAACTCAATTTTTGGTAATTTGGATATTTATATTTTCTTTTCGATCCGTACTTTTCTTTTATGCAAAAGAACTCAATTTTTTGTAATTTAAAAATTTATATTTTATTTTGGATCCCTACTTTTGTTTTACAAAAAGAACTCAATTTATGGTAATTTGGATATTTATATTTTATTCTCGATACGTACTTTCGTTTTATGCAAAAGAACTCAATTTTTTGTAATTTCGCAATTTATATTTTATATTGGATCCCTACTTTTGCTTTACAAAAAGAACTCAATTTTTAGTAATTAGGATATTTATATTCTCTTTTCGATCCGTACTTTTGTTTTATGCAAAGGTACTCAATTTTTTGTAATTTCGCAATTTATATTTTATTTTGGATCCCTACTTTTGCTTTACAAAAGGAACTCAATTTTTAGCAATTTGGATATTTATATTCTCTTTTCGATCCGTACTTTTGTTTTATGCAAAAGAACTCAATTTTTCGTAATTTCAAAATTTATATTTTGTTTTGGATCCCTACTTTTGGTTTACAAAAAGAACTCAATTTTTACTAATTTGGATATTTATATTCTCTTTTCGATGTGTACTTTTGTTTTATGCAAAAGAACTCATTTTTTGTAATTTAAAAATTTATATTTTATTTTGGATCGCTACTGTTGTTTTACCAAAAGAACTCAATTTTTGGTAATTTGGATATTTATATTTTATTCTCGATACGTACTTTTGTTTTATGCAAAAGAACTCAATTTTTTGTAATTTCAAAATTTTATTTTATTTTTGATCCCTACTTTTGCTTTACAAAAAGAACTCAATTTTTAGTAATTTGGATATTTATATTTTATTCTCGATACGTACTTTTGTTTTATGCAAAAGACCTAAACTTTTTGTAATTTTGCAATTTATATTTTATTTTGGATCCCTACTTTTGCTTTACAAAAAGAACTCAATTTTTGGTAATTTGGATATTTATATTTTCTTTTCGATCCGTACTTTTCTTTTATGCAAAAGAACTCAATTTTTTGTAATTTAAAAATTTATATTTTATTTTGGATCCCTAGTTTTGTTTTACAAAAAGAACTCAATTTATGGTAATTTGGATATTTATATTTTATTCTCGATACGTACTTTCGTTTTATGCAAAAGAACTCAATTTTTTGTAATTTCGCAATTTATATTTTATATTGGATCCCTACTTTTGCTTTACAAAAAGAACTCAATTTTTAGTAATTAGGATATTTATATTCTCTTTTCGATCCGTACTTTTGTTTTATGCAAAGGTACTCAATTTTTTGTAATTTCGCAATTTATATTTTATTTTGGATCCCTACTTTTGCTTTACAAAAGGAACTCAATTTTTAGCAATTTGGATATTTATATTCTCTTTTCGATCCGTACTTTTGTTTTATGCAAAAGAACTCAATTTTTCGTAATTTCAAAATTTATATTTTGTTTTGGATCCCTACTTTTGGTTTACAAAAAGAACTCAATTTTTACTAATTTGGATATTTATATTCTCTTTTCGATGTGTACTTTTGTTTTATGCAAAAGAACTCATTTTTTGTAATTTAAAAATTTATATTTTATTTTGGATCGCTACTGTTGTTTTACCAAAAGAACTCAATTTTTGGTAATTTGGATATTTATATTTTATTCTCGATACGTACTTTTGTTTTATGCAAAAGAACTCAATTTTTTGTAATTTCAAAATTTTATTTTATTTTTGATCCCTACTTTTGCTTTACAAAAAGAACTCAATTTTTAGTAATTTGGATATTTATATTTTATTCTCGATACGTACTTTTGTTTTATGCAAAAGACCTAAACTTTTTGTAATTTCGCAATTTATATTTTATTTTGGATCCCTACTTTTGCTTTACAAAAAGAACTCAATTTTTGGTAATTTGGATATTTATATTTTCTTTTCGATCCGTACTTTTCTTTTATGCAAAAGAACTCAATTTTTTGTAATTTAAAAATTTATATTTTATTTTGGATCCCTAGTTTTGCTTTACAAAAAGAACTCAATTTTTAGTAATTTGGATATTTATATTTTCTTTTCGATCCGTACTTTTGTTTTATGCAAAAGAACTCAATTTTTGTAATTTAAAAATTTATATTTTATTTTGGATCCCTACTTTTGTTTTACAAAAAGAACTCAATTTTTGGTAATTTGGATATTTATATTTTATTCTCGATACGTACTTTTGTTTTATGCAAAAGAACTCAATTTTTAGTAATTTAAAAATTTATATTTTATTTTGGATCCCTAGTTTTGCTTTACAAAAAGAACTCAATTTTTAGTAATTTGGATATTTATATTTTCTTTTCGATCCGTACTTTTGTTTTATGCAAAAGAACTCAATTTTTTGTAATTTAAAAATTTATATTTTATTTTGGATCCCTACTTTTGTTTTAGAAAAAGAACTCAATTTTTGGTAATTTGGATATTTATATTTTATTCTCGATACGTACTTTGGTTTTATGCAAAAGAACTCAATTTTTCGTAATTTCAAAATTTATATTTTATTTTGGATCCCTACTTTTGTTTTACAAAAAGAACTCAATTTTTGGTAATTTGGATATTTATAATTTATTGTCGATACGTACTTTTGTTTTATGCTAAAGAACTCAATTTTTCGTAATTTCAAAATTTATATTTTATTTTGGATCCCTACTTTTGCTTTACAAAAAGAACTCAATTTTTAGTAATTTGGATATTTATATTTTCTTTTTGATCCGTACTTTTGTTTTATTCAAAAGAACTCAATTTTTTGTAATTTAAAAATTTATATTTTATTTTGGATCCCAACTTTTGTTTTACAAAAAGAACTCAATTTTTGGTAATTTGGATATTTATATTTTATTCTCGATACGTACTTTTGTTTTATGCAAAAGAACTCAATTTTTAGTAATTTAAAAATTTATATTTTATTTTGGATCCCTAGTTTTGCTTTACAAAAAGAACTCAATTTTTAGTAATTTGGATATTTATATTTTCTTTTCGGTCCGTACTTTTGTTTTATGCAAAAGAACTCAATTTTTGTAATTTAAAAATTTATATTTTATTTTGGATCCCTACTTTTGTTTTACAAAAAGAACTCAATTTTTGGTAATTTGGATATTTATATTTTATTCTCGATACGTACTTTGGTTTTATGCAAAATAACTCAATTTTTCGTAATTTCAAAATTTATATTTTATTTTGGATCCCTACTTTTGTTTTACAAAAAGAACTCAATTTTTGGTAATTTGGATATTTATATTTTATTCTCGATACGTACTTTTGTTTTATGCAAAAGAACTCAATTTTTAGTAATTTAAAAATTTATATTTTATTTTGGATCCCTAGTTTTGCTTTACAAAAAGAACTCAATTTTTAGTAATTTGGATATTTATATTTTCTTTTCGATCCGTACTTTTGTTTTATGCAAAAGAACTCAATTTTTGTAATTTAAAAATTTATATTTTATTTTGGATCCCTACTTTTGTTTTACAAAAAGAACTCAATTTTTGGTAATTTGGATATTTATATTTTATTCTCGATACGTACTTTGGTTTTATCCCAAAGAACTTAATTTTTCGTAATTTCAAGATTTATATTTTATTTTGGATCCCTACTTTTGTTTTACAAAAAGAACTCAATTTTTGGTAATTTGGATATTTATAATTTATGGTCGATACGTACTTTTGTTTTATGCTAAAGAACTCAATTTTTCGTAATTTCAAAATTTATATTTTATTTTGGATCCCTACTTTTGCTTTACAAAAAGAACTCAATTTTTAGTAATTTGGATATTTATATTTTCTTTTTGATCCGTACTTTTGTTTTATTCAAAAGAACTCAATTTTTTGTAATTTTAAAATTTATATTTTATTTTGGATCCCTACTTTTGTTTTACAAAAAGAACTCAATTTTTGGTAATTATGATATTTATATTTTATTCTCGATACGTACTTTTGTTTTAAGCAAAAGAACTCAATTTTTTGTAATTGCAAAATTGATATTTTATTTTCGATCCCTACTTTTGTTTTACAAAAAGAACTCAATTTTTAGTAATTTGGATAATTATATTTTCTTTTCGATCCGTACTTTTGTTTTATGCAAAAGAACTCAATTTTTGGTAATTTGGATATTTATATTTTATTCTCGATACGTACTTTTGTTTTAAGCAAAAGAATTCAATTTTTTGTAATTTCAAAAGTTATATTTTATTTTGGATCCCTACTTTTGTTTTACAAAAAGAACTCAATTTTTAGTAATTTGCATATTTATATTTTCTTTATCCGTACTTTTGTTTTACACAAAAAAAACTCTATGTTTAGTAATTTTGAAATTTAAATTTTTTTTTCGATCCGTACTTCTGTTTTACAAAAGAAATTCAATTTTTAATAATTTTGAAATTGATATATTATTTTTCATCCGTAGTTTTGTGTTACAAAAAAGAAACTCAATTTTCATAATTTTCAAATTTATATTTTATTCTCGATACGTACTTTTGTTTTATGCAAAAGAACTCAATTTTTTGTAATTTCAAAATTTATATTTTATTTTGGATCCCTACTTTTCTTTTAGAAAAAGAACTCAATTTTTGGTAATTTGGATATTTATATTTTATTCTCGATACGTACTTTTGTTTTAAGCAAAAGAATTCAATTTTTTGTAATTTCAAAACTTATATTTTATTTTGGATCCCTACTTTTGTTTTACAAAAAGAACTCAATTTTTAGTAATTTGCATATTTATATTTTCTTTATCCGTACTTTTGTTTTACACAAAAAAAACTCTATTTTTAGTAATTTTGAAATTAAAATTTTTTTTTCGATCCGTACTTCTGTTTTACAAAAGAAATTCAATTTTTAATAATTTTGAAATTGATATATTATTTTTCATCCGTAGTTTTGTGTTACAAAAAAGAAACTCAATTTTCATAATTTTCAAATTTATATTTTATTCTCGATACGTACTTTTGTTTTATGCAAAAGAACTCAATTTTTTGTAATTTCAAAATTTATATTTTATTTTGGATCCCTACTTTTCTTTTAGAAAAAGAATTCAATTTTTGGTAATTTGGATATTTATATTTTATTCTCGATACGTACTTTTGTTTTAAGCAAAAGAATTCAATTTTTTGTAATTTCAAAAGTTATATTTTATTTTGGATCCCTACTTTTGTTTTACAAAAAGAACTCAATTTTTAGTAATTTGCATATTTATATTTTCTTTATCCGTACTTTTGTTTTACACAAAAAAAACTCTATTTTTAGTAATTTTGAAATTTAAATTTTTTTTTCGATCCGTACTTCTGTTTTACAAAAGAAATTCAATTTTTAATAATTTTGAAATTGAGATATTATTTTTCATCCGTAGTTTTGTGTTACAAAAAAGAAACTCAATTTTCATAATTTTCAAATTTATATTTTATTCTCGATACGTACTTTTGTTTTATGCAAAAGAACTCAATTTTTTGTAATTTCAAAATTTATATGTTATTTTGGATCCCTACTTTTCTTTTACAAAAAGAACTCAATTTTTGGTAATTTGGATATTTATATTTTATTCTCGATACGTACTTTTGTTTTATGCAAAAGAACTCAATATTTTGTAATTTCAAAATTTATATTTTATTTTGGATCCCTACTTTTCTTTTAGAAAAAGAACTCAATTTTTGGTAATTTGGATATTTATATTTTATTCTCGATACGTACTTTTGTTTTATCTAAAAGAACTCAATTTTTTGTAATTTCGCAATTTATATTTTATTTTGGATCCCTACTTTTGCTTTACAAAAAGAACTCAATTTTAAGTAATTGGGATATTTATATTCTCTTTTCGATCTATATATTTGTTTTATGCAAAAGAACTCAATTTTTTGTAATTTTAAAATTTTATTTTATTTTGGATCCCTACTTTTGTTTTACAAAAAGAACTCAATTTTTGGTAATTTGGATATTTATATTTTATTCTCGATACGTACTTCGGCTTTACAAAAGAAATTCAATTTTTAATAATTTTGAAATTGATATATTATTTTTCATCCGTAGTTTTGTTTTACAAAAAAGAAACTCAATTTTTCATAATTTTTAAATTTTTATTTTATTCTCGATACATACTTTTGTTTTATGCAAAAGAACTCAATTTTTTGTAATTTAAAAATTTATATTTTATTTTGGATCCCTACTTTTGTTTTACAAAAAGAACTCAATTTTTGGTAAGTTGGATATTTATATTTTATTCTCGATACGTACTTTTGTTTAATTGAAAAGAACTCAATTATTTGTAATTTCGCAATTTATATTTGATTTTGCATCCCTACTTTTGCTTTGCAAAAAGAACTCAATTTTTAGTAATTTGGATATCTATATTCTCTTTTCGATCCGTACTTTTGTTTTATGCAGAAGAACTCAATTTTTTGTAATTTCAAAATTTATATTTTATGTTGGATCCCTACTTTTTTTTTTCAAAAAGAACTCAATTTTTTGTAATTTGGATATTTATATTTTATTCTCGATACGTACTTTTGTTTTAAGCAAAAGAACTGAATTTTTTGTACTTTCAAAATTTATATTTTATTTTGGATCCCTACTTCTGTTTTACAAGAACAACTCAATTTTTAGTAATTTAGATATTTATATTTTCTTTTCGATTAGTACTTTTGTTTCACGCAAAAAAAAACTCTATTTTTGGTAATTTCGAAATTTAAATTTTATTTTCGATCCGTACAAGTTTTACATAAGAAATTCAATTTTAATAATTTTGAAATTGATATATTATTTTTCATCCGTAGTTTTGTTTTACAAAAAAGAAACTCAATTTTCATAATTTTGAAATTTATATTTTATTCTTGATACGTACTTTTGTTTTATGCAAAAGAACTCAATTTTTTCTAATTTCGCAATTTATATTTTATTTTGGATCCCTACTTTTGCTTTACAAAAAGAACTCATTTTTTAGTAATTTGGATATTTATATTCTCTTTTCGATCCGTACTTTTGTTTTATGCAAAAGAACTCAATTTTATGTAATTTCAAAATTTATATTTTATTTTGGATCCCTACTTTTGTTTTACAAAAAGAACTCAATTTTTGGTAATTTGGATATTTATATTTTGTTTGTTGGCATATTTCAAGTCCAGAGTTTTATGGACACCTACAGTTTTGATGATGAAGTTTTTAGGAAGTTTCAATCAACTTTAAAGACTTGTGCCATCTCACAAAGGAAGATTGCTTGATCAGAAAGGAAAGGCATAAAGAGCTTTCAAAGCGTTCAAGAGAGAAGATTGATGAAGATTTTCTCAAGAGCTGAAGGATCAAAGGTAGAAGGTTCTATTTTGGGTGTTGGATAAAAAGAGTAAGTCATAAATCCCATTCAAGACCTTCCCAAACAAGAGAGCAAGGTGTTTTCTCGCAAAAACGTTTTTCTACGCTTTTAATCGATTACCATACGTAGATAATCGATTATTTAACTTAAAATTTGAATCAAAATTGTTTAACGAGCAAAATAATCGATTAAGTGTCTTTGATAATCGATTATATTGATTCTGGGCTAATATAATCGATTATGGCCTTAATCTAATCGATTAAATCAGACGTATTTGTTTTCCAGTTTTTAAACATTATATAATCGATTAAGCTTTTAATATAATCGATTAAATGAGTCGTTTTTGCGAAATTAATTCTAAATCAACCTAAGAATGGAAACTTTGGAGCATTTTCGAATTATAAAATGAAAGAGAATGTCTTAGGTTTAACACATCCGAACAAACACAAAATATTCAAAGTGTTTCGCGCCTTAGCTTTTTCAAAGCCGCTTTCCCGCTCTCTTCGCTTTGATCAAGTCTTTGGAAGTGGTGATCCGTGTGCTTAAGCTTTCTATCCAAGCACATTTCAGGTGTATTCTTTTACTGTTTTTCAGTAAAGGGAAAATTCATCCCTTGGATTGGTTCTAAGGGAGGTGTTTCATCTCTTGTGTGTCAAGAGAGGTGGGTTTCATCCTTAGTGTGTCTAAGGAGGTGTTTCATCCTTAGTGTGTCTAAGGAGGTGTTTCATCCTCAGTGTGTCTGGGGAGGTGTTTCATCCTTAGTGTGTCTGAGGAGGTGTTTCGTTTATCTTTATTTGTTATTGCATGAATTGGTGTTTGTAATTTCAATTAAAGATAGTGGGGAAAATCATCACGGATTTGTGGTGGTTGGGAACCTGGATGTAGGATTGGCTTAATCCGAACCAGGTATAAATCTCTGTGTTCTTTCTCTTTCTCTTTATCTCTTAATTGTGGATCATTATTACAATTGCTAATCCCAACAACGTTAATCAAAGGATTGGAAAAATTCACATCCAAGTTTTTGAAAGTTTTTCAAAACCTGAAAATTTATTTAAAAGAGAAAATTTCTTTAAAAACCCAATTCACCCCCCCTCTTGGTTTTTACACTACCGTCTTTATTTAACAATTGGCCTCAGAGCTGGTTTTTTGAAAGTTATTCAAAAACAAGATCCTTATGGCAGACAAAAATCAAACTTTTGCTGAAGGTGCATCTATTCATAGACCACCACTTTTTACAGGTGAAAACTATCCTTTTTGGAAAAAGAGGATGGAAATTTTTCTAAGGTCTAATGATCAAGGCGTTTGGGATGCTGTTGTAAATGGTCCATTTATTCCTATGGTTGTTGTTGAAGAAGCGCAGGTACCTAAGAAGAAAGCAAATTGGAGCAAGGACGAATACAACCAGAATCAATGCGACATAAGAGCATGTAACATGATAGCATCTGCCTTAACCATTGATGAGTTTTACAGGTTATCGGATTGCACTACTGCAAAGGACATGTGGGACACTTTAGAAGTCACACATGAAGGAACGAAAGAAGTGAAACGATCAAGGAAGAACACCTTGATTCAGGAATATGAAATGTTTCGTATGATCAAAGGAGAAACCATATGCGACGTACAAAAGAGATTTACTCACATCGTAAATCATCTCAAGGCATTGGGTAAGAAATTCGATACTGAAGAATTAAATGTCAAAATTTTGAAATCTTTGGACAGGACTTGGCAACCTAAAGTGACGGCCATCACGGAATCAAAGAACCTGTCAAACATGAACATGACAACTCTTTTCAGGAAACTCAGAGAACATGAAATGGAACTTGGACGCTTCAAAGGAGAAGAAGAAGAAGTCAAAAGAAAAGGTGTTGCTCTTAAAGCGGAATCCCACAAAGATGAGAGTAGTGACACGGATGATGATCTTGAATGCAGTGACATAAGCTTGTTTGTCAAAAAGTACAAAAAGTTCATCAAGAACAAGAACAAAGGGAATTACAAGAAAGGTAAGAAAACTGAAAACCTAAATTCTCTTGATAATTTTAAATGCTATGGTTGTGGAAAAAGGGGACACTTGAAGTCGGATTGCCCCAACATCAAGAAGGATGAGGAAAAGGCAAAGAAATACAAGAAGCCTTTTGACAAAAAGAAAAAGAAGGCATACATCGCATGGGAAGATAATGACGTAAGTTCTTCTAGTGCAAGCGAGTCAGAAGAAGAAGTCAATATTTGTCTTATGGCGAATGATGATGATGATGCCAAATCCACATGTAGCAAGGTAAGTGATTCTGGCCTTCCAAATAATTATGATGATTTGCTTGAAGAGTTTTTGGAATTATGTGAAAAATCTGAAAAATTAACTCTCTTTCACAATAAATTAAAAAATGACTACAAGAGTCTTGAAAAGAAAATTTCAGATTTGGAACAAGAGAAAATTGTTTTAAAGGATGATTTGGAAAATGCAAAAATCCCTTGCAAATGCAAAACAAAAATTCCTGTTTGCGAAAATTGTAGTGTTCTTGCTAACAAGGTTTCTTATCTTGAAACATCTCTTTCAAAAATCACGATGGGCAATAATAATTTAAACAATGTTTTGAAAGTGCAAAAGGTTTATATGAAAAGCAGTGTCTTGGTTATAATTTCAGGTATAATCATAAACCTACTAAAACTGTTTTTGTGAAAGGAGAATCGTCTAATTCAAATAAGGTTTATGAAAATTCTAATTCTTTTAAACAAAACGTTTCTACAAAGAAGTTTTATAAAAATGCGTACATACCAAGAAGAACAAATGTTCCTACATGTTTTTATTGTATGCATAAAGGTCATTCGGTTAATAGATGCAATATTAAACATTTTAGTGTTCCTAATGGGAGATACAAATGGGTTCCCAAAGGAAAATCTGTTTCTAACCCATGAGGACCCTAATAAGTGACTTTAGGGGACCTAAATTTTTTCTTATGATGCAGGTTGGTCCCAAGTCCAAAAAGTCACTATGGTATCTTGATAGTGGTTGTTCAAGGCATATGACGGGTGATAAAAGCAAATTCAAAAGCTTCAAGAAGAAAGAACAAGGTTTTGTAACCTATGGTGACAACAATAAGGGAAAAATCATTGGTAGCGGAATGGTTGGAGATTCCCTAAAGATTCATGATGTTCTTCTTGTTGATGGATTGAAGCACAATTTGCTAAGCATCAGTCAACTTTGTGATAAAGGTTTAAAGGTAACGTTTGATAGTGATCTTTGCAAAATTCATCACAAGGACTCAAATGAAATCGCCCTCATTGGTAAGAGACATAATAACATTTATTTGGTTGATATTGATTGTGCATCTACATCTAATAATCTGCCTTGTTTAGTTGCGAAAGAAGAGGATCCATGGTTATGGCATAGAAGAGCTGCTCACATTCATATGCCTCATCTAAGTAAACTCATATCTAAAGAGTTAGTGATTGGTTTACCAAAACTGGTTTTTGAAAAGAACAAACTATGTGCAGCTTGTCAAAAAGGGAAGCAAACGAAAAGTTCTTTTAAATCCAAAAATGTTGTTTCCACTTCAAAACCTTTAGAATTACTGCACATGGATTTATTTGGCCCTTCTAGAACAAAAAGTTTTGGTGGCAATTATTATGCTCTTGTGATTGTTGATGATTACTCTAGATTCACTTGGACTCTTTTTCTTTCATCTAAAAGTGATGCTTTTAAAGAATTTAGAAAATTTGCCAAGGTTATTCAAAATGAAAAGGATTTAAAAATCAAGTTTTTACGAAGTGATCATGGCGGTGAATTTCAAAATATCTCTTTTGAAAATTTTTGTGAAGAAAATGGAATTTCTCATAATTTCTCAGCACCAAGAACACCTCAACAAAATGGTGTGGTTGAAAGGAAAAATAGATCTTTGGAAGAACTTGCAAGAACTATGTTGAACGAAAATAATTTACCTAAATATTTTTGGGTCGATGCCGTAAGTACCGCATGTCACGTTTTAAACAGAGTTTTAATAAGACCTATTTTAAAATTAACTCCTTATGAGCTTTTCAAAGGGAGAAAACCAAATATTTCTTATTTCAAAATTTTTGGATGTAAATGTTTTGTTTTGAATAACGGAAAAGATAGCCTTGGAAAATTTGATGCTAAATCTGATGAAGCTACATTTTTAGGTTATTCTTTGCATAGTAAAGCATATAGAGTTTTTAATAAGAGGACTTTAACTCGTTGAAGAATCTATACATGTTGTCTTTGATGAATATCTAGACCTTGAGGAAACCCCTCTTGAGTCAAAAAGATTCTTTGCAGATGATGAAGGAGTACATCAAGAAGAAACTCCTCTTGAAAAAGCCGTTGAAGAAATCAGTTTGGATGAGAATCCTCCTCATGATGAGAGTCTACCAAAAGAATGGAGACCACCTAGAAACGTTTCCTTGGAAAATGTCATTGGAGACATATCAACAGGTGTAAGAACAAGGAGGAACATGAATAATTTCTGCATGAATGTTGCTTTTGTTTCACAGGTTGAACCAAAGAATGTAGAAGAAGCATTAACGGATGAACATTGGTGTATTGCAATGCAAGAAGAGCTAAATCAGTTTGAAAGAAATCAGGTATGGGATTTAATTCCTAAGACTAATAATATGCAGGTCATAGGTACAAGATGGGTCTTTAGAAATAAGCTTGATGAAGATGGAAACATCACAAAGAACAAAGCAAGGCTGGTTGCAAAAGGTTATAGACAAGAAGAAGGCATAGATTATGATGAAACCTATGCTCCAAGAGCAAGACTTGAAGCTATCCGCTTGTTGTTAGCATATGCCTCCATTATGGGATTCAAATTATTTCAAATGGATGTAAAAAGTGCTTTTCTAAACGGGTATATCAAGGAAGAAGTCTATGTAGAACAACCTCCAGGCTTTGAAGATTTCAAAAATCCTAATCATGTCTACAAGTTGAAGAAAGCTTTATATGGACTCAAACAAGCCCCAAGATCTTGGTATGAAAGGTTAAGTAATTTCTTACTTGAAAATAATTTTAGAAGAGGTAAAGTTGATTCTACTCTTTTTATTAAGAAATCAAAGAAACATATTCTCATTGTTCAAGTTTATGTTGATGATATTATTTTTGGATCAACTAACGATGATCTTTGCCAAGAGTTTGCTAAGAATATGCAGGAGAGTTTGAAATGTCCATGATGGGAGAACTAAATTTCTTTCTTGGCTTGCAAATCAAACAATTAAAGAAAGGTATTTTTATATGTCAAACAAAGTATTGCAAGGAACTCTTAAAGAAATTTGAAATGGAAAGCTCGAAAGAAGCCTCAACCCCCATGGCTACATCTTGCTATCTAGATCAAGATTTAAACGGTAAGGCGGTAGATCAAACACGGTATCGAGGTATGATCGGATCGTTACTTTATCTTACTGCTAGTAGACCTGATATAATGCAAAGTGTGTGTGTTTGTGCTAGGTTTCAAGCCAACCCTAGAGAGTCTCACCTAAAAGCTGTTAAGAGAATCCTTAAGTATCTTAGAGGAACAACATCCTTTGGTTTATGGTACCCTTCAGGAGCCTCACCTAGTATCATAGGTTTTTCAGACTCAGATTATGGTGGTTGTAGAATAGATAGGAAGAGTACTAGTGGTACATGTCATCTTTTAGGATGTTCCTTAGTTTCATGGCATTCTAAGAAACAGGCCAGTGTTGCTCTTTCAACCACGGAGGCTGAGTATATAGCAGCAGGGAGTTGTTGTGCTCAAATATTGTGGATGAAGCAGCAATTAGAAGACTTTGATATCTTTCTAGATCATATTCCTCTTAAGTGTGATAACACTAGTGCCATTAACCTGACTAGGAACCCTATCATGCATTCTAAGACCAAGCATATAGAAATTAGACACCATTTCATTAGAGATCATATAGCTAAAGGAGATTGCATTATAGAATATATAGATACCAAACATCAACTAGCTGATATCTTCACCAAACCTTTACCTAGAGATAGATTTTATGAGCTTAGAAAGGATCCAGGTAAGTATTGTTGTTGATTTTGATGTTATTTCAGTGTTTTACGAAAATTTACGTATTTAATCGATTAAGTTTCGTGTGTTAATCGATTAAACGCGGTGTTTATGAAAATGTTTTACAATATAATCGATTACGTTTATGACATAATCGATTAAATCGCTGATGAGCAATTTAATCGATTACGTTTATGACATAATCGATTAAATCGCTGATGAGCAATTTAATCGATTAAGGAATGCACATAATCGATTAAATTTATGGGTTTTCGTTTTCGAAAAATTTTGAAGGAAAATAATCGATTAAATGAGAATATAATCGATTAAATGCACCGCTCGTGTTTTTCTCGCAAATCTGATTTTTGAACGCTGGCCATGTTTTCACGTGTTTTGTCTTTTCTAAACGGCTATATTCGTTCCCAACGGATATATTTTCATTAAATCAACGTTTTATGAACTGGATTTCATTCTATAAATAGCTGGTTTGAGAATCAAAGTGACTCACTCACTCTCTCTCTCACTCTTGTCTGCTTTCGTTGTTATTTGTCGTCTTGTGCGAATTTTAATTCTCTCGTGCTGTCTCTCGTTATTCCATTATCTTGTTGTGCAATTTCTCTTGTCTTTTATATCACCGAAATGGCTGATCAAAGAAGAAGGAAGATGCCATCAAGGAGAAAGGGCAAGGAGCCAATGACTTCTCAAGAAAGGAGACCTCCAACTCTAGCTGGTTGGATTTCAGATGAAGATCTGCAAATTGCCTTTGTTAACAATTGGAAGGATAGAAAAATTCTTACCCCTAAATTCTTGTCTTGTGAATTTTTTAGATCTCATGGTTTTCAATTTCAGGAATTTTTAGTAGGAAGTGGACTACAAAAATTTGTAGAGATGGAAGGGGCATTCTACCCAGATTTGGTTAGAGTGTTCTACATGAACTTCACATCAAGAACTGCAAGTCCAAGCACCAAAGTGAAAGGTGTAAGGATCTTCCTTGATGAAGATTTGTGGAACAATGTAGCTGGTCTCTCAACTCAAGGCATAAACATCACATATGGCTTTGAGGACTTCAACAAGTTGGTAGAATTCGAGAAAATTCTGCAAGGATCCTAACCTACAAGTTGAGAACTTGTATAAAGTTGGTAATGTAAAGTTAAATGAAAGAATGTTGCATTATGTTATTGTTTGGATTTTAGTTGCAAGAGGCACTAATCATGCCCAACTTACTAAGGAAGACATTCTTCTAATGTATGGATTCCTTAATAATGTGAGCATAGATTGGCCCTCAATTATCCTTGATAATATGTTTAAAGCCATTAGGCTTTCCTCTTTGCATTACCCTATGTCTGTGTTTGTTTCTAAGATTCTAGAATACCAAGGTGTTGATCTTGAAGGGGAGAATAAACAGATTTTGCTAAGCAATAGCAAGATTGGTAAAAATGTTCTAAGGCATATGGGCCTCATAGAACAAGGCAACAGGTTTACCCAAAGAGAAGAAGGAGCTGCTGCCATGGAAGAAGATGATGAAGACCAACCTCAACCTCCACCTCAATTTCAACCTCAACCAGGATCAGTGGAGGAGTTTCTCATATCAAGAATGGATTCTATGATGAATCTTCACTCCAAGGAATTTCAAGGCCTTTCTCATCAACTCTCAAGGCTTAATAGAAGAATGTATAGAGTTGAAAGAAAGATGGAAATTGAAGAATTTTCTCCTCGAAGAAGATAATACAACATCCTCAAGAGGCAAACAGCCAGCCAATGTTGAGGAAGATGAAGAAGATAGTGAAGAAACTGAATAGGCTACAAGTTCACTTTTCCTTAGCTTGTTCTTCATTATTTTCCAAATGCTGTATTTTTTTCTCTCTATTATTTTCTGTGTATTAATTTGCTTCTGCTGTAATTATCTCTGAAAATGTAATCTTTTTGAAAATGATAAAAATAAAGGGGGAGAAAATATTTTGTCTTGATTGAAAATCTGTCTAGTTAATATAGCTTTTAAGAAAATTAATTTCAAGGGAACTTTAGGAAATAATTCAAATAAGTGCCTTATATAGCTTAAACAATTAAGAGCATAGTTTAAGGGGGAGCTTTTAGAAATAATTTCCACTCATTAATTCCTTGAAATCTCCTTTTCAAAATTCAAATTAAAACTTAAATGCTATATGACTCGCCTATTTTATTTCCTTTGTGGACTAATATTTATGATGGAGATATCCATACATTATTTTCAAGATTTTCGGGATATTATCACAAGTCTCTAGGTTTCTTTTTATCATCATCAAAAAGGGGAGATTGTTGGCATATTTCAAGTCCAGAGTTTTATGGACACCTACGCTTTGATGATGAAGTTTTTAGGAAGTTTCAATCAACTTTAAAGACTTGTGCCATCTCACAAAGGAAGATTGCTTGATAAGAAAGGAAAGGCATAAAGAGCTTTCAAAGCTTTCAAGAGAGAAAATTGATGAAGATTTTCTCAAGAGCTGAAGGATCAAAGGTAGAAGGTTCTGTTTTGGGTGTTGGATAAAAAGAGTAAGTCATAAATCCCATTCAAGACCTTCCCAAACAAGAGAGCAAGGTGTTTTCTCGCAAAAACGTTTTCTACGCTTTTAATCGATTACCATACGTAGATAATCGATTATTTAACTTAAAATTTGAATCAAAATTGTTTAACGAGCAAAATAATCGATTAAGTGTCTTTGATAATCGATTATATTGATTCTGGGCTAATATAATCGATTATGGCCTTAATCTAATCGATTAAATCAGACGTATTTGTTTTCCAGTTTTTAAACATTATATAATCGATTAAGCTTTTAATATAATCGATTAAATGAGTCGTTTTTGCGAAATTAATTCTAAATCAACCTAAGAATGGAAACTTTGGAGCATTTTCGAATTATAAAATGAAAGAGAATGTCTTAGGTTTAACACATCCGAACAAACACAAAATATTCAAAGTGTTTCAGCGCCTTAGCTTTTTCAAAGCCGCTTTCCCGCTCTCTTCGGTTTGATCAAGTCTTTGGAAGTGGTGATCCGTGTGCTTAAGCTTTCTATCCAGCACATTTCGGTGTATTCTTTTACTATTTTCACGTAAAGGGAAAATTCATCCCTTGGATTGGTTCTAAGGAGGTGTTTCATCTCTTGTGTGTCAAGAGAGGTGGGTTTCATCCTTAGTGTGTCTAAGGAGGTGTTTCATCCTTAGTGTGTCTAAGGAGGTGTTTCATCCTCAGTGTGTCTGGGGAGGTGTTTCATCCTTAGTGTGTCTAAGGAGGTGTTTCCGTTTATCTTTATTTGTTATTGCATGAATTGGTGTTTGTAATTTCAATTAAAGATAGTGGGGAAAATCATCACGGATTTGTGGTGGTTGGGAACTGGATGTAGGATTGGCTTAATCCGAACCAGTATAAATCTCTGTGTTCTTTCTCTTTCTCTTTATCTCTTAATTGTGGATCATTATTACAATTGCTAATCCCAACAGCGTTAATCAAAGGATTGGAAAAATTCACATCCAAGT
The DNA here is from genome assembly GCA_030347555.1 of Lablab purpureus. Taxonomy (NCBI): domain Eukaryota; kingdom Viridiplantae; phylum Streptophyta; class Magnoliopsida; order Fabales; family Fabaceae; genus Lablab; species Lablab purpureus. The sequence continues at coordinate 23,606,467 of CM059256.1, read as the reverse complement.
TTTTGAAAGTTTTTCAAAACCTGAAAATTTATTTAAAAGAGAAAATTTCTTTAAAAACCCAATTCACCCCCCCTCTTGGTTTTTACACTACCGTCTTTATTTAACATTGTTCTTCATACGTACTTTTGTTTTATGCAGAAGAACTCAATTTTTTCTGATTTCGCAATTTATATTTTCTTTTGGATCCCTACTTTTGCTTTACAAAAAGAACTCAATTTTTAGTAATTTGGATATTTATATTCTCTTTTCGATCCGTACTTTTGTTTTATGCAAAAGAACTCAATTTTTTGTAATTTCAAAATTTATATTTTATTTTGGATCCCTACTTTTGTTTTACAAAAAGAACTCAATTTTTGGTAATTTAGATATTTATATTTTGTTCTTGATACGTACTTTTGTTTTATGCAAAAGAACTCAATTTTTTCTAATTTCGCAATTTATATTTTAATTTGGATCCCTACTTTTGCTTTACAAAAAGAACTGAATTTTTAGTAATTTGGATTTTTATATTCTCTTTTCGATCCGTACTTTTGTTTTATGCAAAAGAACTCAATTTTTTGTAATTTCAAAATTTATATTTTATTTTGGATCCCTACTTTTGTTTTACAAAAAGAACTCAAATTTTGGTAATTTGGATATTTATATTTTATTTTCGATACGTACTTTTGTTTTATGCAAAAGAACTCAATTTTTTGTAATTTAAAAATTTATATTTTATTTTGGATCCCTACATTTGTTTTACAAAAAGAACTCAATCTTTGGTAATTTGGATATTTGTATTCTCTTTTCGATCCGTACTTTTGTTTTATGCAAAGGAACTCAATTTTTTTGTAATTTAAAATTTATATTTTATTTTGGATCCCTACTTTTGTTTTACAAAAAGAACTCAATTTTTGGTAATTTGGATATTTATATTTTATTCTCGATACGTACTTTTGTTTTATGGAAAAGAACTCAATTTTTTGTAATTTCGCAATTTATATTTTATTTGGGATCCCTACTTTTGCTTTGCAAAAAGAACTCAATTTTTAGTAATTTGGATATCTATGTTCTCTTTTCGATCCGTGCTTTCGTTTTATGCAAAAGAACTCAATTTTATGTAATTTCAAAATTTATATTTTATTTTGGATCCCTACTTTTGTTTTACAAAAAGAACTCAATTTTTGGTAATTTGTATATTTACATTTTATTCTCGATACGTACTTTTGTTTTATGCAAAAGAACTCAATCTTTTGTAATTTCGCAATTTATATTTTATTTTGTATCCCTACTTTTGTTTAACAAAAAGAACTCAATTTTTTGTAATTTCGATGTTTTTATTTTATTCTCGATACGTACTTTTGTTTTATGCAAAAGAACTCAATCTTATGTAATTTCGTAATTTATATTTTATTTTGGATCCCAACTTTTGCTTTACAAAAAGAACTCAATTTTTAGTAATTTGGATATTTATATTTTCTTTTCGATCCGTACTTTTTTTTTACACATAAAAAACTCTATTTAAGCAAAAGAACTATATTTTTTGTAATTTCGCAATTTATATTTTATTTTCGATACCTAGTTTTGCTTTACAAAAAGAACTCAATTTTTAGTAATTTAGATATTTATATTTTATTCTCGATACGTACTTTTGTTTTATGCAAAAGAACTCAATTTTTTGTAACTTCAAAATGTATATTGTATTTTGGATCCCTACTTTTGTTTTACAAAAAATACTCAATTTTAGTAATTCGGATATTTATATTTTATTCTCGATACATACTTTTGTTTTATGCAAAAGAACTCATTTTTTTTAATTTCCCAATTTATATTTTATTTTGGATCCCTACTTTTGTTTAACAAAAAGAACTCAATTTTTGGTAATTTCGATGTTTATATTTTATTCTCGATACGTACTTTTGTTTTATGCAAAAGAACTCAATCTTTTGTAATTTCGCAATTTATATTTTATTTTGGATCCCAACTTATGCTTTACAAAAAGAACTCAATTTTTAGTAATTTGGATATTTATATTTTCTTTTCGATCCGTACTTTTTTTTACACTTAAAAAACTCTATTTAAGCAAAAGAACTCAACTTTTTGTAATTTCGCAATTTATATTTTATTTTCGATCCCTAGTTTGTCTTTACAAAAAGAACTCAATTTTTGGTAATTTGGATATTTATATTTTATTCTCGATACGTACTTTTGTTTTTTGCAAAAGAACTCAATTTTTTGTAATTTCAAAATTTATATTTTATTTTGGATCCCTACTTTTGCTTTACAAAAACAACTCAATTTTTAGTAATTGGGATATTTATATTCTCTTTTCGATCCGTACTTTTGTTTTATGCAAAGGAACTCAATTTTTTGTAACTTCAAAATGTATATTGTATTTTAGATCCCTACTTGTGTTTTACAAAAAATACTCAATTTTAGTAATTTGGATATGTATATTTTATTCTCGATATGTACTTTTGTTTTAGGCAAAAGAACTCAATTTTTTTTAATTTCGCAATTTATATTTTATTTTGGATCCCTACTTTTGTTTAACAAAAAGAACTCAATTTTTGGTAATTTCGATGTTTATATTTTATTCTCGATACGTACTTTTGTTTTATGCAAAAGAACTCAATCTTTTATAATTTCGCAATTTATATTTTATTTTGGATCCCAACTTTTGTTTTACAAAAAGAACTCAATTTTTAGTAATTTGGATATTTATATTTTCTTTTCGATCCGTACTTTTTTTTTACACATAAAAAACTCTATTTAAGCAAAAGAACTCAATTTTTTGTAATTTCGCAATTTATATTTTATTTTGGGCCCTACTTTTGCTTTACAAAAAGAACTCAATTTTTAGTAAATTCGATATTTATATTTTCTTTTCGATCCGTACTTTTGTTTTATGCAAAAGAACACAATTTTTTGTAATTTAAAAATTTATATTTTATTTTGAGTCCCAACTTTTGTTTTACAAAAAGAACTCAATTTTTGGTAATTTGGATATTTATATTTTATTCCCGATACGTACTTTTGCTTTGTGCAAAAGAACTCAATTTTTTGTAATTTCAAAAATTATATTTTATTTTGGATCCCTACTTTTGTGTTACAAAAAGAACTGAATTTTTGGTAATTTTGATATTTATATTTTATTCTCGATCCGTACTTTTGTTTTATGCAAAAGAACTCAATTTTTTGTAATTTCACATTTTATATTTTATTTTGGATCCCTACTTTTTCTTTACAAAAAGAACTCAATTTTTAGTAATTTGGATATTTATATTTTCTTTTCGATCCGTACTTTTGTTTTATGCAAAAGAACTCAATTTTTTGTAATTTCAAAATTTATATTTTATTTTGGATCCCAACTTTTGTTTTACAAAAAGAACTCAATTTTTGGTAATTTGGATATTTATATTTCAATCTCGATACATACTTTTGTTTTATGCAAAAGAACTCAATTTTTTGTAATTTAAAAATTTATATTTTATTTTGGATCCCTACTTTTGTTTTACAAAAAGAACTCAATTTTTGGTAATTTGGATATTTATATTTTATATTGGATCCCTACTTTTGCTTTACAAAAAGAACTCAATTTTTAGTAATTGGGATATTTATATTCTCTTTTCGATCCGTACTTTTGTTTTATGCAAAAGAACTCAATTTTTTGTAATTTCAAAATTTATATTTTATTTTGGATCCCTGCTTTTGTTTTACAAAAAGAACTCAATTTTTGGTAATTTGGATATTTAAATTTTATTCTCGATACGTACTTTTGTTTTAAGCAAAAGAACTCAATTTTTTGTACTTTCAAAATTTATATTTTATTTTGGATCACGACTTTTGTTTTACAAAAAGAACTCAATTTTTAATAATTTGGATATTTATATTTTCTTTTCGATCCGTACTTTTGTTTTACACAAAAAAAAACTCTATGTTTAGTAATTTCGAAATTTAAATTTTATTTTCGATCCGTACTTTTGTTTTACGAAAGAAATTCAATTTTAATAATTTTGAAATTGATATATTCTTTTTCATCCGTAGTTTTGTTTTACAAAAAAGAAACTCAATTTTACTAATTTTGAAATTTATATTTTATTCTTGATACGTACTTTTGTTTTATGCAAAAGAACTCAATTTTTTGTAATTTCGCAATTTATATTTTATTTTCGATCCCTACTTTTGCTTTACCAAAAGAACTCAATTGTTAGTAATTTGGATATTTATATTCTCCTTTCAATACATACTTTTGTTTTATTGAAAAGAACTCAATTTTACGTAATTTAAATATTTATATTTTATTTTGGATCCCTACTTTTGTTTTACAAAAAGAACTCAATTTTCGGTAATTTGGATATCTATATTTTATTCCCGATACGTACTTTTGTTTTATGCAAAAGAACTCAATTTTTAGTAATTTAAAAATTTATATTTTATTTTGGATCCCTAGTTTTGCTTTACAAAAAGAACTCAATTTTTGGTAATTTGGATATTTATATTTTATTCTCGATACGTACTTTTGTTTTATGCAAAAGAACTCAATTTGTAGTAATTTAAAAATTTATATTTTATTTTGGATCCCTAGTTTTGCTTTACAAAAAGAACTCAATTTTTAGTAATTTGGATATTTATATTTTCTTTTCGATCCGTACTTTTGTTTTATGCAAAAGAACTCAATTTTACGTAATTTCAAAATTTATATTTTATTTTGGATCCCTACTTTTGTTTTACAAAAAGAACTCAATTTTTGGTAATTTGGATATTTATATTTTATTCTCAATACGTACTTTTGTTTTTTGCAAAAGAACTCAATTTTTTGTAATTTCAAAATTTATATTTTATTTTGGATCCCTACTTTTGCTTTACAAAAAGAAATCAATTTTTAGTAATTGGGATATTTATATTCTCTTTTCGATCCGTACTTTTGTTTTATGCAAAAGAACTCAATTTTTTGTAACTTCAAAATGTATATTGTATTTTGGATCCCTACTTTTGTTTTACAAAAAATACTCAATTTTAGTAATTTGGATATTTATATTTTATTCTCGATACGTACTTTTGTTTTAAGCAAAAGAACTCAATTTTTTGTACTTTCAAAATTTATATTTTATTTTGGATCCCTACTTTTCCTTAATTAAAAGAACTCAATTTTTGGTAATTTCGATGTTTATATTTTATATTGGATCCCTACTTTTGCTTTACAAAAAGAACTCAATTTTTAGTAATTGGGATATTTATATTCTCTTTTCGATCCGTACTTTTGTTTTATCCAAAAGAACTCAATTTTTTGTAATTTAAAAATTTATATTTTATTTTGGATCCCTACTTTTGTTTTACAAAAAGAACTCAATTTTTGGTAATTTGGATATTTATATTTTTAATTGGATCCCTACTTTTGCTTTACAAAAAGAACTCAATTTTTAGTAATTGGGATATTTATATTCTCTTTTCGATCCGTACTTTTGTTTTAGGCAAAAGAACTCAATTTTTTGTAATTTCAAAATTTATATTTTATTTTGGATCCCTACTTTTGTTTTACAAAAAGAACTCAATTTTTGGTAATTTGGATATTTAAATTTTATTCTCGATACGAACTTTTGTTTTAAGCAAAAGAACTTAATTTTTTGTACTTTCAAAATTTATATTTTATTTTGGATCCCTACTTTTCCTTAATTAAAAGAACTCAATTTTTGGTAATTTCGATGTTTATATTTTATTCTCGATACGTACTTTTGTTTTATGCAAAAGAATTCAATCTTTTGTAATTTCGCTATTTATATTTTATTTTGGATCCCACCTTTTGCTTTACAAAAAGAACTCAATTTTTAGTAATCTGGATATTTATATTTTCTTTTCGATCCGTACTTTTTTTTTTCACATAAAAAACTCTATTTAAGCAAAAGAACTCAATTTTTTGTAATTTCGCAATTTATATTTTATTTTCGATCCCTAGTTTTGCTTTACAAAAAGAACTCAATATTTAATAATTTGGATATTTATATTTTATTCTCGATACGTACTTTTGTTTTATGCAAAAGAACTCAATTTTTTGTAATTTCGCAATTTATATTTTATTTTGTGGGTCCCTACTTTTGCTTTACAAAAAGAACTCAATTTTTAGTAATTTGGATATTTATATTTTCTTTTCGATCCGTACTTTTATTTTATGCAAAAGAACTCAATTTTTTGTAATTTAAAAATTTATATTTTATTTTGGATCCCAACTTTTGTTTTACAAAGAGAACTCAATTTTTGGTAATTTGGATATTTATATTTTAATCTCGATACGTACTTTTGTTTTATGCAAAAGAACTCAATTTTTCGTAATTTAAAAATTTATATTTTATTTTGGATCCCAACTTTTGTTTTACAAAAAGAACTCAATTTTTGGTAATTTGGATATTTATATTTTATTCTCGATACGTACTTTTGTTTTATGCAAAAGAACTCAATTTTTTCCAATTTTAAAATTTATATTTTATTTTGGATCCCTACTTTTGTTTTACAAAAAGAACTGAATTTTTGGTAATTTCGATATTTATATTTTATTCTCGATCCGTACTTTTGTTTATGCAAAAGAACTCAATTTTTTGTAATTTCGCAATTTATATTTTATTTTGGATTCCTACTTTGACTTTACAAAGAGAACTCAATTTTTAGTAATTTGGATATTTATATTTCCTTTTCGATCCGTACTTTTGTTTTATGCAAAAGAACTCAATTTTTTGTGATTTCAAAATTTATATTTTATTTTGGATCACAACTTTTGTTTTACAAAAAGAAGTCAATTTTTGGTAATTTGGATATTTATATTTTAATCTCGATACGTACTTCTGTTTTATGCAAAAGAACTCAATTTTTTCCAATTTAAAAATTTATATTTTATTTTGGATCCCTACTTTTGTTTTACAAAAAGAACTGAATTTTTGGTAATTTCGATATTTATATTTTATTCTCGATCCGTACTTTTGTTTTATGCAAAAGAACTCAATTTTTTGTAATTTCGCAATTTATATTTTATTTTGGATTCCTACTTTGACTTTACAAAGAGAACTCAATTTTTAGTAATTTGGATATTTATATTTCCTTTTCGATCCGTACTTTTGTTTTATGCAAAAGAACTCAATTTTTTGTGATTTCAAAATTTATATTTTATTTTGGATCACAACTTTTGTTTTACAAAAAGAAGTCAATTTTTGGTAATTTGGATATTTATATTTTAATCTCGATACGTACTTCTGTTTTATGCAAAAGAACTCAATTTTTCGTAATTTTAAAATTTATATTTTATTTTGGATCCCTACTTTTGTTTTACAAAAAGAACTCAAATTTTGGTAATTTGGATATTTATATTTTATTCTCGATACGTACTTTTGTTTTCTGCAAAAGAACTCAATTTTGTGTAATTTCAAAATTTATATTTTATTTTCGATCCGTACTTTTGTTTAACAAAAAGAACTGAATTTTTGGTAATTTCGATATTTATATTTTATTCTCGATCCGTACTTTTGTTTTATGCAAAAGAACTCAATTTTTTGTAATTTCGCAATTTATATTTTATTTTGGATCCCAACTTTTGCTTTACAAAAAGAACTCAATTTTTAATTATTCGGATATTTATATTTTATTCTCGATACGTACTTTTGTTTTATGCAAAAAAAACTCAATTTTTTGTAATTTCGCAATTTATATTTTATTTGGATCCCTACTTTCGCTTTACAAAAAGAACTCAATTTTTAGTAATTTGGATATTTATATTTCCTTTTCGATACGTACTTTTGTTTTATGCAAAAGAAGTCAATTTTTGTAATTTCAAAATTTATATTTTATTTTGGATCCCAACTTTTGTTTTATAAAAAGAACTCAATTTTTGGTAATTTGGATATTTATATTTTATTCTCGATCACGTACTTTTGTTTTCTGCTAAAGAACTCAATTTTTTGTAATTTCAAAATTTGTATTTTATTTTGGATCCCTACTTTTGTTTTACAAAAAGAAATGAATTTTTGGTAATTTCGATATTTATATTTTATTCTCGATCCGTACTTTTGTTTTATGCAAAAGAACTCAATTTTTTGTAATTTCGCAAGTTATATTTTATTTTGGATCCCTACTTTTGCTTTACAAAAAGAACTCAATTTTTAGTAATTTGGATATTTATATTTCCTTTTCGATCCGTACTTTTGTTTTATGCAGAAGAACTCAATTTTTTGTAATTTCAAAATTTATATTTTATTTTGGATCCCAACTTTTGTTTTACAAAAAGAACTCAATTTTTGGTAATTTGGATATTTATATTTTAATCTCGGTACGTACTTTTGTTTTATGCACAAGAACTCAATTTGTTGTAATTTAAAAATTTATATTTTCTTTTGGATCCCTACTTTTGTTTTACAAAAAGAACTCAAATTTTCGTAATTTGGATATTTATATTTTATTCTCGATACGTACTTTTGTTTTCTGCAAAAGAACTCAATTTTTTGTAATTTCACAATTTATATTTTATTTTGGATCCCTACTTTTGTTTTACAAAAAGAACTGAATTTTTGGTAATTTCGATATTTATATTTTCTTCTCGATCCGTACTTTTGTTTTATGCAAAAGAACTCAATTTTTTGTAATTTCACAATTTATATTTTATTTTGGATCCCTACTTTTGCTTTACAAAGAGAACTCAATTTTTAGTAATTTGGATATTTATATTTCCTTTTCGATCCGTACTTTTGTTTTATGCAAAAGAACTCAATTTTTTGTGATTTCAAAATTTATATTTGATTTTGGATCAGAACTTTTGTTTTACAAAAAGAACTCAATTTTTGGTAATTTGGATATTTATATTTTAATCTCGAACTTGTGTTTTATGCAAAAGAACTCAATTTTTCGTAATTTAAAAATTTTTATTTTATTTTGGATCCCTACTTTTGTTTTACAAAAAGAACTCAAATTTTGGTAATATGGATATTTATATTTTATTCTCGATACGTACTTTTGTTTTCTGGAAAAAAAACTCAATTTTTTGTAATTTCAAAATTTATATTTTATTTTGGATCCCTACTTTTGCTTTACAAAGAGAACTCAATTTTTAGTAATTCAGATATTTATATTTCCTTTTCGATCCGTACTTTTGTTTTATGCAAAAGAACTCAATTTTTTGTAATTTCAAAATTTATATTTTATTTTGGATCCCAACTTTTATTTAACAAAAAGAACTCCATTTTTGGTAATTTGGATATGTATATGTTAATCTAAATACGTACTTTTGTTTTATGCAAAAGAACTCAATTTTTTGTAACTTAAAAACTTATATTTTATTTTAAATCCCAACTTTTGTTTTACAAAAAGAACTCAATATTTAGTAATTTGGATATTTATATTTTATTCTCGATACGTACTTTTCTTTTTTGCAAAAGAACTCAATTTTTGTAATTTCAAAATTTATATTTTATTTTGGATCCCTACTTTTGCTTTAAAAAAGAACTCAATTTTTAGTAATTGGGATATTTATATTCTCTTTTCGATCCAGTACTTTTGTTTTATGCACAAGAACTCAATTTGTTGTAATTTGAAAATTTATATTTTATTTTGGATCCCTACTTTTGCTTTACAAAAAGAACTCAATTTTTAGTAATTTGGATATTTATATTTTATTCTCGATACGTACTTTTGTTTTATGCAAAAGAACTCAATTTTTTGTAATTTCGCAATTTATATTTTATTTTGGATCCCAACTTTTGCTTTACAAAAAGAACTCAATTTTTAATTATTCGGATATTTATATTTTATTCTCGATACGTACTTTTGTTTTATGCAAAAAAAACTCAATTTTTTGTAATTTCGCAATTTATATTTTATTTGGATCCCTACTTTTGCTTTACAAAAAGAACTCAATTTTTAGTAATTTGGATATTTATATTTCCTTTTCGATACGTACTTTTGTTTTATGCAAAAGAAGTCAATTTTTTGTAATTTCAAAATTTATATTTTATTTTGGATCCCAACTTTTGTTTTATAAAAAGAACTCAATTTTTGGTAATTTGGATATTTATATTTTATTCCCGATACGTACTTTTGTTTTCTGCAAAAGAACTCAATTTTTTGTAATTTCAAAATTTGTATTTTATTTTGGATCCCTACTTTTGTTTTACAAAAAGAAATGAATTTTTGGTAATTTCGATATTTATATTTTATTCTCGAGCCGTACTTTTGTTTTATGCAAAAGAACTCAATTTTTTGTAATTTCGCAATTTATATTTTATTTTGGATCGCTACTTTTGCTTTACAAAAAGAACTCAATTTTTAGTAATTTGGATATTTATATTTCCTTTTCGATCCGTACTTTTGTTTGATGCAGAAGAACTCAATTTTTTGTAATTTCAAAATTTATATTTTATTTTGGATCCCAACTTTTGTTTTACAAAAAGAACTCAATTTTTGGTAATTTGGATATTTATATTTTAATCTCGGTACGTACTTTTGTTTTATGCACAAGAACTCAATTTGTGGTAATTTAAAAATTTATATTTTCTTTTGGATCCCTACTTTTGTTTTACAAAAAGAACTCAAATTTTCGTAATTTGGATATTTATATTTTATTCTCGATACGTACTTTTGTTTTCTGCAAAAGAACTCAATTTTTTGTAATTTCACAATTTATATTTTATTTTGGATCCCTACTTTTGTTTTACAAAAAGAACTGAATTTTTGGTAATTTCGATATTTATATTTTATTCTCGATCCGTACTTTTGTTTTATGCAAAAGAACTCAATTTTTTGTAATTTCACAATTTATATTTTATTTTGGATCCCTACTTTTGCTTTACAAAGAGAACTCAATTTTTAGTAATTCGGATATTTATATTTCCTTTTCGATCCGTACTTTTGTTTTATGCAAAAGAACTCAATTTTTTGTAATTTCAAAATTTATATTTTATTTTGGATCCCAACTTTTATTTAACAAAAAGAACTCCATTTTTGGTAATTTGGATATGTATATGTTAATCTAAATACGTACTTTTGTTTTATGCAAAAGAACTCAATTTTTTGTAACTTAAAAACTTATATTTTATTTTAAATCCCAACTTTTGTTTTACAAAAAGAACTCAATATTTAGTAATTTGGATATTTATATTTTATTCTCGATACGTACTTTTCTTTTTTGCAAAAGAACTCAATTTTTTGTAATTTCAAAATTTATATTTTATTTTGGATCCCTACTTTTGCTTTACAAAAAGAACTCAATTTTTAGTAATTGGGATATTTATATTCTCTTTTCGATCCGTACTTTTTGTTTTATGCACAAGAACTCAATTTGTTGTAATTTGAAAATTTATATTTTATTTTGGATCCCTACTTTTGCTTTACAAAAAGAACTCAATTTTTAGTAATTTGGATATTTATATTTTATTCTCGATACGTACTTTTGTTTTATGCAAAAGAACTCAATTTTTTGTAATTTCGCAATTTATATTTTATTTTGGATCCCAACTTTTGCTTTACAAAAAGAACTCAATTTTTAATTATTCGGATATTTATTTTACAAAAAGAACTCAATTTTTAATTATTCGGATATTTATATTTTATTCTCGATACGTACTTTTGTTTTATGCAAAAAAAACTCAATTTTTTGTAATTTCGCAATTTATATTTTATTTGGATCCCTACTTTTGCTTTACAAAAAGAACTCAATTTTTAGTAATTTGGATATTTATATTTCCTTTTCGATACGTACTTTTGTTTTATGCAAAAGAAGTCAATTTTTTGTAATTTCAAAATTTATATTTTATTTTGGATCCCAACTTTTGTTTTATAAAAAGAACTCAATTTTTGGTAATTTGGATATTTATATTTTATTCCCGATACGTACTTTTGTTTTCTGCAAAAGAACTCAATTTTTTGTAATTTCAAAATTTGTATTTTATTTTGGATCCCTACTTTTGTTTTACAAAAAGAAATGAATTTTTGGTAATTTCGATATTTATATTTTATTCTCGATCCGTACTTTTGTTTTATGCAAAAGAACTCAATTTTTTGTAATTTCGCAATTTATATTTTATTTTGGATCGCTACTTTTGCTTTACAAAAAGAACTCAATTTTTAGTAATTTGGATATTTATATTTCCTTTTCGATCCGTACTTTTGTTTTATGCAGAAGAACTCAATTTTTTGTAATTTCAAAATTTATATTTTATTTTGGATCCCAACTTTTGTTTTACAAAAAGAACTCAATTTTTGGTAATTTGGATATTTATATTTTAATCTCGGTACGTACTTTTGTTTTATGCACAAGAACTCAATTTGTTGTAATTTAAAAATTTATATTTTCTTTTGGATCCCTACTTTTGTTTTACAAAAAGAACTCAAATTTTAGTAATTTGGATATTTATATTTTATTCTCGATACGTACTTTTGTTTTATGCAAAAGAACTCAATTTTTTGTAATTTCACAATTTATATTTTATTTTGGATCCCTACTTTTGCTTTACAAAAAGAACTCAATTTTTAGTAATTTGGATATTTATATTTTCTTTTCGATCCGTACTTTTGTTTTATGCAGAAGAACTCAATTTTTTGTAATTTCAAAATTTATATTTTATTTTGGATCCCAACTTTTGTTTTACAAAAAGAACTCAATTTTTGGTAATTTGGATATTTATATTTTGATCTCGGTACGTACTTTTGTTTTATGCACAAGAACTCAATTTGTTGTAATTTAAAAATTTATATTTTCTTTTGGATCCCTACTTTTGTTTTACAAAAAGAACTCAAATTTTCGTAATTTGGATATGTATATTTTATTCTCGATACGTACTTTTGTTTTCTGCAAAAGAACTCAATTTTTTGTAATTTCACAATTTATATTTTCTTTTGGATCCCTACTTTTGTTTTACAAAAAGAACTCAATTTTTAGTAATTTGGATATTTATATTTTATTCTCGATACGTACTTTTCTTTTTTGCAAAAGAACTCAATTTTTTGTAATTTCAAAATTTATATTTTATTTTGGATCCCTACTTTTGCTTTACAAAAAGAACTCAATTTTTAGTAATTGGGATATTTATATTCTCTTTTCGATCCGTACTTTTTGTTTTATGCACAAGAACTCAATTTGTTGTAATTTGAAAATTTATATTTTATTTTGGATCCCTACTTTTGCATTACAAAAAGAAATCAATTTTTAGTAATTTGGATATTTATATTTTATTCTCGATACGTACTTTTGTTTTATGCAAAAGAACTCAATTTGTTGTAATTTCAAAATTTATATTTTATTTTGGATCCCTAGTTTTCTTTTACAAAAAGAACTGAATTTTTGGTAATTTGGATATTTATATTTTATTCTCGATAATTACTTTTGTGTTATGCAAAAGAACTCAATTTTTTGTAATTTCGCAATTTATATTTTATTTGGATCCCCACTTTTGCTTTACAAAAAGAAATCAAATTTTAGTAATTTGGATATTTATATTTTATTCTCGATACGTACTTTTGTTTTATGCAAAAGAACTCAATTTTTTGTAATTTCGCAATTTATATTTTAATTTGGATCCCAACTTTTGCTTTACAAAAAAAACTCAATTTTTAGTAATTCGGATATTTATATTTTATTCTCGATACGTAGTTTTGTTTTATGCAAAAGAACTCAATTTTCTGTAGTTTCGCAATTTATATTTTATTTTTGGATCCCTACTTTTCGTTTACAAAAAGCACTCAATTTTTAGTAATTTGGAGATTTATATTTTCTTTTCGATCCGTACTTTTGTTTTATCCAAAAGAATTCAATTTTTTGTAATTTCAAAATTTATATTTTGTTTTGGATCCCCACTTTTTTTTTACAAAAAGAACTCAATTTTTGGTAATTTGGATGTTTATATTTTATTCTCGATACGTACTTTTTGTTTTATGCAAAAGAACACAATTTTTTGTAATTTAAAAATTTATATTTTATTTTGGATCCCTAGTTTTGCTTTACAAAAAGAACATAATTTTTCGTAATTTGAATATTTATATTTTCTTTTCGATCCGTACTTTTGTTTTATCCAAAAGAATTCCATTTTTTGTAATTTCAAAATTTATATTTTGTTTTGGATTCCCAGTTTTGTTTTACAAAAAGAACTCAATTTTTGGTAATTTGGATGTTTATATTTTATTCTCGATACGTACTTTTTGTTTTATGCAAAAGAACAAAATTTTTGTAATTTAAAAATTTATATTTTATTTTGGATCCCTAGTTTTGCTTTACAAAAAGAACTCAATTTTTCGTAACTTGGATATTTATATTTTCTTTTCGATTCGTACTTTTATTTTATGCAAAACAACTCAATTTTTTGTAATTTAAAAGTTTATATTTTATTTTGGATCACTACTTTTGTTTTACAAAAAGAACTCAATTTTTGGTAATTTAGATATTTATATTTTATTCTCGATACGTACTTTTGTTTTATGCAAAAGAACTCAATTTTTTGTAATTTCCCAATTTATATTTTATTTGGATCCCCACTTTTTCTTTACAAAAAGAAATGAATTTTTAGTAATTTCGATATTTATATTTTATTCTCGATACGTACTTTTGTTTTTTGCAAAAGAACTCAATTTTTTGTAATTTCAAAATTTATATTTTATTTTGGATCCCTACTTTTGTTTTACAAAAAGTACTCAATTTTTAGTAATTTGGATATTTATATTTTATTCTCGATACGTACTTTTGTTTTATGCAAAAGAACTCAATTTTTTCTAATTTCGCAATTTATATTTTATTTTGGATCCCTTCTTTTGCTTTACAAAAAGATTTCAATTTTTAGTAATTTGGATATTTACATTTTCTTTTTGATCCGTACTTTTGTTTTATTCAAAAGAAATCAATTTTTTGTAATTTAAAAATTTATATTTTATTTTGGATCCCAGCTTTTGTTTTACAACAAGAACTCAATTTTTGGTAAGTTGGATGCTTATATTTTATTCTCGATCCGTACTTTTGTTTTATGCAAAAGAACTCAATTTTTTGTAATTTCGTAATTTATATTTTATTTGGATCCCTACTTTTGCTTTACGAAAAGAACTCAATTTTTCGTAATTTGGACATTTATATTTTCTTTTTGATCCGTACTTTAGTTTTATGCGAAAGAACTCAATTTTTTGTAATTTCAAAATTTATATTTTATTTTGGATCCCAACTTTTGTTTGCCAAAAAGAACTCAATTTTTGGTAATTTGTATATTTATATGTTAATCTCGACACGTACTTTTGTTTTATGCAAAAAACTCAATTTTTTTTTATTTAAAAATTTATATTTTATTTTAAATCCCAACTTTTTTTTGCCAAAAAGAACTCAATTTTTGGTAATTTGGATATTTATATGTTAATCTCGATACGTACTTTTGTTTTTTGCAAAAGAATTCAATTTTTTGTAATTTCAAAATTTATATTTTATTTTGGATCCCTACTTTTGTTTTACAAAAAGTACTCAATTTTTAGTAATTTGGATATTTATATTTTCTTTTCCATCTCTACTTTTGTTTTATGCAAAAGATTTCAATTTTTTGTAATTTCAAAATTTATATTTTGTTTTGGATCCCCACTTTTGTTTTACAAAAAGAACTCAATTTTTGGTAATTTGGATGTTTATATTTTATTCTCGATACGTACTTTTTGTTTTATGCAAAAGAACACAATTTTTTGTAATTTAAAAATTTATATTTTATTATGGATCCCTAGTTTTGCTTTACAAAAAGAACTCAATTTTTCGTAATTTGGATATTTATATTTTCTTTTCGATTCGTACTTTTATTTTATGCAAAAGAACTCAATTTTTTGTAATTTAAAAATTTATATTTTATTTTGGATCCCTACTTTTGTTTTACAAAAAGAACTCAATTTTTGGTAATTTAGATATTTATATTCTATTCTCGATACGTACTTTTGTTTTATGCAAAAGAACTCAATTTTTTCTAATTTCGCAATTTATATTTTATTTTGGATCCCTTCTTTTGCTTTACAAAAAGATTTCAATTTTTAGTAATTTGGATATTTACATTATCTTTTTGATCCGTACTTTTGTTTTATTCAAAAGAAATCAATTTTTTGTAATTTAAAAATTTATATTTTATTTTGGATCCCAGCTTTTGTTTTACAAAAAGAACTAAATTTTTTGTAATTTGGATGTTTATATTTTATTCTCGATCCGTACTTTTGTTTTATGCAAAAGAACTCAATTTTTTGTAATTTCGAAATTTATATTTTATTTGGATTCCTACTTTTCCTTTACAAAAAGAACTCAATTTTTAGTAATTTGGATATTTATATTTTCTTTTCGATCCGTACTTTTGTTTTATGCAAAAGAATTCAATTTTTTGTAATTTCAAAATTTATATTTTGTTTTGGATCCCCACTTTTGTTTTACAAAAAGAAATCAATTTTTGGTAATTTGTATGTTTATATTTTATTCTCGATACGTACTTTTTGTTTTATGCAAAAGAACACAATTTTTTGTAATTTAAAAATTTATATTTTATTTTGGATCCCTAGTTTTGCTTTACAAAAAGAACTCAATTTTTCGTAATTTGGATATTTATATTTTCTTTTCGATTCGTACTTTTATTTTATGCAAAAGAACTCAATTTTTTGTAATTTAAAAATTTATATTTTATTTTGGATCCCTACTTTTCTTTTACAAAAAGAACTCAATTTTTGGTAATTTAGATATTTACATTTTATTCTCGATACGTACTTTTGTTTTATGCAAAAGAACTCAATTTTTTCTAATTTCGCAATTTATATTTTATTTTGGATCCCTTCTTTTGCTTTACAAAAAGATTTCAATTTTTAGTAATTTGGATATTTACATTTTCTTTTTGATCCATACTTTTGTTTTATTCAAAATAAATCAATTTTTTGTAATTTCAAAATTTATATTTTATTTTGGATCCCAGCTTTTGTTTTACAAAAAGAACTCAATTTTTGGTAATTTGGATGTTTATATTTTATTCTTTATCCTTACCTTTGTTTTATGCAAAAGAACTCAATTTTTTGTAATTTCGTAATTTATATTTTATTTGGATCCCTACTTTTGCTTTACAAAAAGAACTCAATTTTTAGTTATTTGGACATTTATATTTTCTTTTCGATCCGTACTTTTGTTTTATGCAAAAAACTCAATTTTTTGTAATTTAAAAATTTATATTTTATTTTAAATCCCAACTTTTGTTTGCCAAAAAGAACTCAATTTTTGGTAATTTGGATATTCATATGTTAATCTCGATACGTACTTTTGTTTTTTGCAAAAGAACTCAATTTTTTGTAATTTCAAAATTTATATTTTATTTTGGATCCCTACTTTTGTTTTACAAAAAGTACTCAATTTTTGGTAATTTAGATATTTATATTTTATTCTCGATACGTACTTTTGTTTTATGCAAAAGAACTCAATTTTTTCTAATTTCGCAATTTATATTTTATTTTGGATCCCTTCTTTTGCTTTACAAAAAGATTTCAATTTTTAGTAATTTGGATATTTACATTTTCTTTTTGATCCGTACTTTTGTTTTATTCAAAAGAAATCAATTTTTTGTAATTCAAAAAATTTATATTTTATTTTGGATCCCAGCTTTTGTTTTACAAAAAGAACTCAATTTTTGGTAATTTGGATGTTTATATTTTATTCTCGATCCGTATTTTTGTTTTATGCAAAAGAACTCAATTTTTTGTAATTTCGTAATTTATATTTTATTTGGATCCCTACTTTTGCTTTACAAAAAGAACTCAATTTTTAGTAATTTTGACATTTATATTTTCTTTTCGATCCGTACTTTTGTTTTATGCAAAAGAACTCAATTTTTTGTAATTTCAAAATTTATATTTTATTTTGGATCCCAACTTTTGTTTGCCAAAAAGAACTCAATTTTTGGTAATTTGGATATTTATATGTTAATCTCGGTACGTACTTTTGTTTTATGCAAAAAACTCAATTTTTTGTAGTTTAAAAATTTATATTTTATTTTAAATCCCAACTTTTGTTTTACAAAAAGAACTGAATTTTTGGTAATTTGGATATTTATATTTTATTCTCGATACGTACTTTTGTTTTTTGCAAAAGAACTCAATTTTTTGTAATTTCAAAATTTATATTTTATTTTGGATCCCTACTTTTGTTTTACAAAAAGTACTCAATTTTTAGTAATTTGGATATTTATATTTTATTCTCGATACGTACTTTTGTTTTATGCAAAAGAACTCAATTTTTTGTAAGTTCGCAATTTATATTTTATTTGGATCCCTACTTTTGCTTTAGAAAAAGAACTCAATTTTTAGTAATTTGGATATTTATATTTTATTCCCAATGCGTACTTTTGTTTTACGCAAAAGAACTCAATTTGTTGTAATTTCAAAATTTATATTTTATTTTGGATCCCTACTTTTCTTTTACAAAAAGAACTGAATTTTTGGTAATTTGTATATTTATATTTTATTCTCGATACGTACTTTTGTTTTATGCAAAAGAACTCAATTTTTTGTAATTTCGCAATTTATATTTTATTTGGATCCCCACTTTTGCTTTACAAAAAGAAATCAATTTTTAGTAATTTGGATATTTATATTTTATTCTCGATACGTACTTTTGTTTTATGCAAAAGAACTCAATTTTTTGTAATTTCGCAATTTATATTTTATTTTGGATCCCAACTTTTGCTTTACAAAAAGTGTTGGCATTTTTCAAGTCCAGAGTTTTATGGAGACCTACAGTTTTGATGATGAAGTTTTTAGGAAGTGTTAATCAACTTTAAAGACTTGTGCCATCTCTCAAAGGAAGGTTATTTGATAAGAAAGGAAAGGCATAAAGAGCATTCAAAGCTTTCAAGAGAGAAGATTGATGAAGATTTTCTCAAGAGCTGAAGGATCAAAGGAAGAAGGTTCTGTTTTGGGTGTTGGATAAAAAGAGTAAGTCATAAATCCCATTCAAGACCTTCCCAAACAAGAGAGCAAGGTGTTTTCTCGCAAAAACGTTTTTCTACGCTTTTAATCGATTACCATACGTAGATAATCGATTATTTAATTTAAAATTTGAATAAAAAATGTTTAACGAGCAAAATAATCGATTAAGTGTCTTTGATAATCGATTATATTGATTCTGGGTTAATATAATCGATTATGGCCTTAATCTAATCGATTAAATCAGACGATATTTGTTTCCCAGTTTTTAAACATGATATAATCGATTAAGCTTTTAATATAATCGATTAAATGAGTCATTTTTGTGAAATTAATTCTAAATCAACCTAAGAATGGAAACTTTGGAGCATTTTCGAATTATAAAATGAAAGAGAATGTCTTAGGTTTAACACATCTGAACAAACACAAAATATTCAAAGTGTTTCTGCGCCTTAGCTTTTTCAAAGTCGCTTTCCTGCTCTCTTCAGTTTGATCAAGTCTTTGGAAGTGGTGATCATTGTGCTTAAGCTTTCTATCCAGCACATTTCAGGTGTATTCTTTTACTTGTTTTTACGTAAAGGGAAAATTCATCCCTTGGATGGGTTCTAAGGGAGGTGTTTCATCTCTTGTGTGTCAAGAGAGGTGGGTTTCATCCTCGGTGTGTCGAGGAGGTGTTTCATCTCTTGTGTGTCAAGAGAGGTGGGTTTCATCCTCGGTGTTTACGGGGAGGTGTTTCATCCTTAGTGTGTCCGAGGAGGTGTTTCCGTTTATCTTTATTTGTTATTGCATGAATTGGTGTTTGTAATTTCAATTAAAGATAGTGGGGAAAATCATCACGGATTTGTGGTGGTTGGGAACTGGACGTAGGATTGGCTTAATCCGAACCAGTATAAGTCTCTGTGTTATTTCTCTTTCTCTATCTCTTTTAATTGTGGATCATTATAACAATTGCTAATCCCAACAGCGTTAATCAAAGGATTGGAAAAATTCACATCCAAGTTTTTGAAAGTTTTTCAAAACCTGAAAATTTATTTGAAAGAGAAAATTTCTTTAAAAACCCAATTCACCCCCCCCCTCTTGGTTTTTACACTGCCGTCTTTATTTAACAATTGGCCTCAGAGCTGGTTTTTTTGAAAGTTATTCAAAAACAAGATCCTTATGGCAGACAAAAACCAAACTTTTGCTGAAGGTGCATCTATCTATAGACCACCACTTTTTACAGGTGAAAACTATCCTTTTTGGAAAAAGAGGATGGAAATTTTTCTAAGGTCTAATGATTAAGGCGTTTGGGATGCTGTTGTAAATGGTCCTTTTATTCCTATGGTTGTTGTTGAAGAAGCGCAATTACCTAAGAAGAAAGCAAATTGGAGCAAGGACGAATACAACCAGAATCAATGCGACATAAGAGCGTGTAACATGATAGCATCTGCCTTAACCATTGATGAGTTTTACAGGTTATCGGATTGCACAACTGCAAAGGAGATGTGGGACACTCTAGAAGTCACACATGAAGGAACGGAAGAAGTGAAACGATCAAGGAAGAACACCTTGATTCGAGAATATGAAATGTTCAGTATGAGCAAAGGAGAAACCATATGTGACGTACAAAAGAGATTTACTCACATCGTAAATCATCTCAAGGAATTAGGTAAGAAATTCGATATTGAAGAATTAAATGTCAAAATTTTGAAATCTTTGGACAGGACTTGGCAACCTAAAGTGACGGCCATCACGGAATCAAAGAACCTGTCAAACATGAACATGACAACTCTCTTTGGGAAGCTTAGAGAACACGAAATGGAGCTTGGACGTTTCAAAGGAGAAGAAGAAGACGTCAAGAGAAAAGGCATTGCTCTTAAAGCGGAATCCGACAAAGAGGAGAGTAGTGATACTAATGATTCAGAAGATGATGATCTTGATAAATTTGTAAAGAAATACAAGAAGTTCATCAAGAAGAAAAGCAACCATAAGAAAGGTAAGAAATTTGAAAGTTCAAATGCTAACAATAATTATAAATGTTATGGTTGTGGCAAAAAGGGGCACATGAGAGCGGATTGTCCAAATTCAAGAAGCCTGAAGAAAGGGAAAAGAAAAACAAGAAGTTTTTCAAAAGAAGAAGAGAGCATATATTGCTTGGGACGACAATGAAGTGAGTTCTTCTGAAGGTTCAAGTGAATCAGAAGAAGAAGCAAACATTTGTCTCATGGCAGATGATGATGTGGAATCCACGTGCAGTGAGGTAAGTGATTCTGATCTTCCAAATGATTATGATGAATTGCTTGAAGAATTTCTAAATCTTTGTAAAAAATCTGAAAAGCTTTCTTCGGTTTATAATAAATTAAAAAATGACTACAAGAGTCTTGAAAAGAAAATTTCAGATTTGGAACAAGAGAAAATCGTTTTAAAAGAGGATTTGGAAAAGGCGAAAATTCCTTGCAAATGCAAAACCAAAATTCCTATTTGCGAAAATTGTAGTGTTCTTGCAAATAAAGTTTCTTATCTTGAAACGTCTCTTTCAAACATTACAATGGGAAATAAAAATTTAAACAATGTTTTGAAAGTGCAAAAAGGTTTATATGAAAAAGCAGGTCTTGGTTATAATTTCAGGTATAATCATAAACCTACTAAAACAGTTTTTATGAAAGGAGAATTGTCTAATTCAAATAAGGTTTTTGAAAATTCTAATTCCTTTAAACAAAATGTTTCTACAAAGAAAGTTTATAAAAATGCATATTTCTCAAGAAGCACAAATGTTCCTACATGTTTTTATTGTATGCATAAAGGTCATTCTGTTAATAGATGCAATATTAAACGTTTTAGTGTTCCTAATGGGAGATACAAATGCGTTCCCAAAGGAAAAATTGTTTCTAACCCATGAGGACCCTAATAAGTGATTGTAGGGAACCAGAATCTTTCCTGTTTATATTGCAGGCTGGTTCCATATCCAAAAGGCCTCTTTGGTGATAAGTTGGCAAGTGATCAAGTTTATGAAGGAAGTCAAAAACATCAACGAGTTGGCATATTTACAAATCTTTTATCTCAAGTAAGATTTTATGAGCTTAGAAAGAATCCAGGTAAGTATTGTTGTTGTTTTTTATGTTATTTCAGTGTTTTACGAAAATTTACGCATTTAATCGATTAGGTTTCGTGTATTAATCGATTAAACGCGGTGTTTGTGAAAATGTTTTAAAACATAATCGATTAAGTTTATGACATAATCGATTAAATCGCTGGGGAGCAATTTAATCGATTAAGGAATGCACATAATCGATTAAATTTCTGGGTTTTCGTTTTCTGGAAATTTTTTGAAGGCAAATAATCGATTAAATGAGAATATAATCGATTAAATGCACCGTTCTGTGTTTTTCTGCAAATCTGATTTTTGAACGTTGGCCATGTTTTCACGTGTTTTGTCTTTTCTAAACGGCTATATTCGTTCCCAACGGATATATTTTCATTAAATCAACGTTTTATGAACCGGTTTTCATTCTATAAATAGCTGGTTTGAGAATCAAAGTGACTCACTCACTCTCTCTCTCACTCTTGCTTGTTTTCACTGTTATTTCTTTGTCTTGTGCGAATTTTAATTCTCTGTCGTTGTCTCTGTTATTCCATTATCTTGTTGTGCAATTTCTCTTATCTTTTATATCACCGAAATGGCTGATCAAAGAAGAAGGAAGATGCCATCAAGGAGAAAGGGCAAGGAGCCAATGACTTCTCAAGAAAGGAGACCTCCAACTCTAGGCTGGTTGGATTTCGGATGAAGATCCGCAAATTGCCTTTGTTAACAAGTGGAAGGATAGAAAAATTCTTACCCCTAAATTCTTGTCTTGTGAATTTTTAGATCTCATGGTTTTCAATTTCGGGAATTTTTAGTAGGAAGTGGACTACAACAATTTGTGGAGATGGAAGGGCATTCTACCCGGATTTGGTTAGAGTGTTCTACATGAACTTGACATCAAGAACTGCAAGTCCAAGCACCAAAGTGAAAGGTGTAAGGATCTTCTTTGATGAAGATTTGTGGAACAATGTAGCTGGTCTCTCAACTCAAGGCATAAACATCACATATGGCTTTGAGGACTTCAACAAGTTGGTAGAATTCAGAAAATTCTGCAAGATTGGCCCTCAATTATTCTTGATAATATGTTTAAAGCCATTAGGCTTTCCTCTTTTGCATTACCCTATGCTGTGTTTGTTTCTAAGATTCTAGAATACAAAGGTGTTGATCTTGAAGGGGAGAATAAACAGATTTTGCTAAGCAATAGCAAAATTGGCAAAAATGTTCTAAGGCATATGGGCCTCATAGAACAAGGCAACAGGTTTACCCAAAGAGAAGAAGGAGCTGCTGCCATGGAAGAAGATGATGAAGACCAACCTCAACCTCCACCTCAATTTCAACCTCAACCAGGATCAGTGGAGGAGCTTCTCATATCAAGAATGGATTCTATGATGAATCTTCACTCCAAGGAATTTCAAGGCCTTACTCATCAACTCTCAAGGCTTAATAGAAAGATGTATAGAGTTGAAAGAAAGATGAACATTGAAGATTTATCTCTGAAGAAGATAATACAACATCCTCAAGAGGCAAACAACCGACCAATGATGAGGAAGATGAAGAAGATAGTGAAGAAACTGAATAAGCTACAAGTTTCTTTTTCCTTAGCTTGTTCTTCATTATTTTCCAGCTGCTGTATTTTTTTCTCTCTATTATTTTACGTGTATTAATTTGCTTCGCTGTAATTATCTCTCGAAAATGTAATCTTTTGAAAATGATAAAAATAAAGGGGGAGAAAATATTTGTCTTGATTGAAAATCTGTCTAGTTAATATAGCTCTTAAGAAAATTAATTTCAAGGGAACTTTAGGAAATAATTCAAATAAGTGCCTTATATAGCTTAAACAATTAAGAGCATAGTTTAAGGGGGAGCTTTTAGAAATAATTTCCACTCATTAATTCCTTGAAATATCTTTTTCAAAATTCAAATTGAAACTTAAATGCTATATGACTGCCTATTTTATTTCCTTTGTGGACTAATATTTATGATGGAGATATCCATACATTACTTTCAAGATTTTCAGGATATTATCACAAGTCTCTAGGTTTCTTTTTATCATCATCAAAAAGGGGGAGATTGTTGGCATTTTTCAAGTCCAGAGTTTTATGGAGACCTACAGTTTTGATGATGAAGTTTTTAGGAAGTGTCAATCAACTTTAAAGACTTGTGCCATCTCTCAAAGGAAGGTTACTTGATAAGAAAGGAAAGGCATAAAGAGAATTCAAAGCTTTCAAGAGAGAAGATTGATGAAGATTTTCTCAAGAGCTGAAGGATCAAAGGAAGAAGGTTCTGTTTTGGGTGTTGGATAAAAAGAGTAAGTCATAAATCCCATTCAAGACCTTCCCAAACAAGAGAGCAAGGTGTTTTCTCACAAAAACGTTTTTCTACGCTTTTAATCGATTACCATACGTAGATAATCGATTATTTAATTTAAAATTTGAATAAAAAATGTTTAACGAGCAAAATAATCGATTAAGTGTCTTTGATAATCGATTATATTGATTCTGGGTTAATATAATCGATTATGGCCTTAATCTAATCGATTAAATCAGACGATATTTGTTTTCCAGTTTTTAAACATGATATAATCGATTAAGCTTTTAATATAATCGATTAAATGAGTCGTTTTGCGAAATTAATTCTAAATCAACCTAAGAATGGAAACTTTGGAGCATTTTCGAATTATAAAATGAAAGAGAATGTCTTAGGTTTAACACATCTGAACAAACACAAAATATTCAAAGTGTTTCTGCGCCTTAGCTTTTTCAAAGCCGCTTTCCTGCTCTCTTCAGTTTGATCAAGTCTTTGGAAGTGGTGATCATTGTGCTTAAGCTTTCTATCCAGCACATTTCAGGTGTATTCTTTTACTGTTTTCTGTAAAGGGAAAATTCATCCCTTGGATTGGTTCTAAGGGAGGTGTTTCATCTCTTGTGTGTCAAGAGAGGTGGGTTTCATCCTCAGTGTGTCTAAGGAGGTGTTTCATCTGTTGTGTGTCAAGAGAGGTGGGTTTCATCCTCAGTGTGTCTGGGGAGGTGTTTCATCCTTAGTGTGTCTGAGGAGGTGTTTCCGTTTATCTTTATTTGTTATTGCATGAATGAGGTGGGTTTCATCCTCAGTGTGTCTGAGGAGGTGTTTCATCTCTTGTGTGTCAAGAGAGGTGGGTTTCATCCTCAGTGTGTCTGGGGAGGTGTTTCATCCTTAGTGTGTCTGAGGAGGTGTTTCCGTTTATCTTTATTTGTTATTGCATGAATTGGTGTTTGTAATTTCAATTAAAGATAGTGGGGAAAATCATCACGGATTTGTGGTGGTTGAGAACTGGACGTAGGATTGGCTTAATCCGAACCAGTATAAGTCTCTGTGTTATTTCTTTTTCTCTATCTCTTTTAATTGTGGATCATTATAACAATTGCTAATCCCAACAGCGTTAATCAAAGGATTGGAAAAATTCACATCCAAGTTTTTTAAAGTTTTTCAAAACCTGAAAATTTATTTGAAAGAGAAAATTTCTTTAAAAACCCAATTCACCCCCCCCCCCTCTTGGTTTTTACACTGCCGTCTTTATTTCACAAAAAGAACTCAATTTTTAGTAATTTGGATATTTATATTTTATTCTCGATACATACTTTTGTTTTATGCAAAAGAACTCAATTTTCTGTAATTTCGCAATTTATATTTTATTTTGGATCCCTACTTTTCCTTTACAAAAAGAACTAAATTTTTAGTAATTTGGATATTTATATTTTATTCTCGATAGGTACTTTTGTTTTATGCAAAAGAACTCAATTTTTTGTAATTTCGCAATTTATATTTTATTTTGGATCCCTACTTTTGTTTTACAAAAAGAACTCAATTTTTGGTAATTTGGATATTTATATTTTATTCTTGATACGTACTTTTGTTTTATGCAAAAGTACTCAATTTTTCCTAATTTCAAAATTTATATTTTATTTTGGATCCCTACTTTTGTTTTACAAAAAGAACTCAATTTTTGGTAATTTGGATATTTATATTCTATTCTCGATACGTACTTTTGTTTTATGCAAAAGAACTCAATTCTTTCTAATTTCACAATTTATATTTTATTTTGGATCCCTACTTTTGCTTTACAAAAAGAACTCAATTTCTAGTAATTTGGATATTTATATTATCTTTTTGATCCGTACTTTTATTTTATTCAAAAGAACTCAATTTCTTGTAATTTAAAAAGTTATATTTTATTTTGGATCCCAACTTTTGTTTTACCAAAAGAAGTCAATTTTTGGTAATTTGGATATTTATATTTTATTCACGATACATACTTTTGTTTTATGCAAAAGAACTCAATTTTTTGTAATTTAAAAATTTATATTTTATTTTGGATCCCTAGTTTTGCTTTACAAAAAGAACTCAATTTTTTGTAATTTGGATATTTATATTTTCTTTTCGATCCGTACTTTTATTTCATGCAAAAGAACTCAATTTTTTGTAATTTTAAAATTTATATTTTATTTTGGATCCCTACTTTAGTTTTACAAAAAGAACTCAATTTTTGGCAATTTAAATATTTATATTTTATTCTCGATACGTACTTTTGTTTTATGCAAAAGAACTCAACTTTTTGTAATTTCAAAATTTATATTTTATTTTGGATCCCTAGTTTTGTTTTACACAAAGAACTCAATTTTTGGTAATTTCGATATTTATATTTTATTCTCGACACGTACTTTTGTTTTATGCAAAAGAACTCAATTTTTTGTAATTTCAAAATTTATATTTTATTTTGGATCCCTACTTTTGTTTTACAAAAAGAACTCAATTTTTGGTAATTTGGATGTTTATATTTTATTCTGGATACGTACTTTTGTTTTATGCAAAAGAACTCAATTTTTTCTATTTTCGCAATTTATATTTTATTTTGGATCCCTACTTTTGCTTTACAAAAAGAACTCAATTTTTAGTAATTTGGATATTTATATTTTCTTTTTGATCCGTACTTTTGTTTTATTCATCAAAAGAACTCAATTTTTTGTAATTTAAAAATTTATATTTTATTTTGGATCCCAACTTTTGTTTTACAAAAAGAACTCAATTTTTTCGTAATTTTGATATTTATATTTTATTCTCGATTACGTACTTTCGTTTTATGCAAAAGAACTCAATTTTTCGTAATTTCAAAATCTATATTTTATTTTGGATCCCTACTTTTGTTTTACAAAAAGAACTCAATTTTTAGTAATTTGGATATTTATAATTTATTCTCAATACGTACTTTTGTTTTATGCAAAAGAACTCAATTTTTTGTAATTTCGCAATTTATATTTTATTTTGGATCCCTACTTTCGCTTTACAAAAAGAACTCAATTTTTAGTAATTTGGATATTTATATTTTATTCTCGATACGTACTTTTGTTTTATGCAAAAGAACTCAATTTTTTGTAATTTCAAAATTTATATTTTATTTTGGATCCCTACTATTGTTTTACAAAAAGAACTCAATTTTTGGTAATTTCGATATTTATATTTTATTCTCGACACGTACTTTTGTTTTATGCAAAAGAACTCAATTTTTTGTAATTTCAAAATTTATATTTTATTTTGGATCCCTACTTTTGTTTTACAAAAAGAACTCAATTTTTGGTAATTTGGATGTTTATATTTTATTCTGGATACGTACTTTTGTTTTATGCAAAAGAACTCAATTTTTTCTATTTTCGCAATTTATATTTTATTTTGGATCCCTACTTTTGCTTTACAAAAAGAACTCAATTTTTAGTAATTTGGATATTTATATTTTCTTTTTGATCCGTACTTTTGTTTTATTCATCAAAAGAACTCAATTTTTTGTAATTTAAAAATTTATATTTTATTTTGGATCCCAACTTTTGTTTTACAAAAAGAACTCAATTTTTTGGTAATTTTGATATTTATATTTTATTCTCGTTACGTACTTTCGTTTTATGCAAAAGAACTCAATTTTTCGTAATTTCAAAATCTATATTTTATTTTGGATCCCTACTTTTGTTTTACAAAAAGAACTCAATTTTTAGTAATTTGGATATTTATAATTTATTCTCAATACGTACTTTTGTTTTATGCAAAAGAACTCAATTTTTTGTAATTTCGCAATTTATATTTTATTTTGGATCCCTACTTTCGCTTTACAAAAAGAACTCAATTTTTAGTAATTTGGATATTTATATTTTATTCTCGATACGTACTTTTGTTTTATGCAAAAGAACTCAATTTTTTGTAATTTCAAAATTTATATTTTATTTTGGATCCCTACTATTGTTTTACAAAAAGAACTCAATTTTTGGTAATTTCGATATTTATATTTTATTCTCGACACGTACTTTTGTTTTATGCAAAAGAACTCAATTTTTTGTAATTTCAAAATTTATATTTTATTTTGGATCCCTACTTTTGTTTTACAAAAAGAACTCAATTTGTGGTAATTTGGATGTTTATATTTTATTCTGGATACGTACTTTTGTTTTATGCAAAAGAACTCAATTTTTTCTAATTTCGCAATTTATATTTTATTTTGGATCCCTACTTTTGCTTTACAAAAAGAACTCAATTTTTAGTAATTTGGATATATATATTTTCTTTTTGATCCGTACTTTTGTTTTATTCATCAAAAGAACTCAATTTTTCGTAATTTCAAAATTTATATTTTATTTTGGATCCCTACTTTTGTTTTACAAAATGAACTCAATTTTTGGTAATTTTGATATTTATATTTTATTCTCGATTACCTACTTTCGTTTTATGCAAAAGAACTCAATTTTTCGTAATTTCAAAATTTATATTTTATTTTGGATCCCTACTTTTGTTTTACAAAAAGAACTCAATTTTTAGTAATTTGGATATTTATAATTTATTCTCAATACGTACTTTTGTTTTATGCAAAAGAACTCAATTTTTGTAATTTCGCAATTTATATTTTATTTTGGATCCCTACTTTTGCTTTACAAAAAGAACTCAATTTTTAGTAATTTGGATATTTATATTTTATTCTCGATCACGTACTTTTGTTTTATGCAAAAGAACTCAATTTTTGTAATTTCGCAATTTATATTTTATTTTGGATCCCTACTTTTGCTTTACAAAAAGAACTCAATTTTTAGCGATTTGGATATTTATATTTTCTTTTTCATCCGTACTTTTTTTTATTCAAAAGAACTCAATTTTTTGTAATTTAAAAATTTATATTTTATTTTGGATCCCAACTTTTGTTTTACAAAAAGAACTCAATTTTTGGTAATTTCGATATTTATATTTTATTCTCGATACGTACTTTTGTTTTATGTAAAAGAACTCAATTTTTTGTAATTTAAAAATTTATGTTTTATTTTGGATCCCTAGTTTTGCTTTACAAAAAGAACTCAATTTTTAGTAATTTGGATATTTATATTTTCTTTTCGATCCAGTACTTTTGTTTTATGCAAAAGAACTCAATTTTTGTAATTTCGCAATTTATATTTTATTTTGGATCCCTACTTTTGCTTTACAAAAAGAACTCAATTTTTAATAATTTGGATATTTATATTTTGTTTTCGATCCGTACTTTTGTTTTATGCAAAAGAATTCAATTTTTTGTAATTTCAAAATTTATATTTTATTTTGGATCCCTACTTTTGTTTTACAAAAAGAACTTAATTTTTGGTAATTTGGATATTTATATTTTATTCTCGATACGTACTTTTGTTTTATGCAAAAGAACTCAATTTTTCGTAATTTCAAAATTTATATTTTATTTTGGATCCCTACTTTTGTTTTACAAAAAGAACTCAATTTTTGGTAATTTGGATATTTATATTTTATTCTCGATACGTACTTTTGTTTTATGCAAAAGAAGTCAATTTTTTGTAATTTCGCAATTTACATTTTATTTTGGATCCCTACTTTTGTTTTACAAAAAGAACTCAATTTTTGATAATTTGAATATTTATATTTTATTCTCGGTACTTACTTTTATTTTATGCAAAAGAACTCAATTTTTTGTAATTTCAAAATTTATATTTTAGTTTGGATCCCTACTTTTGTTTACAAAACAAAGAACTCAATTTTTGGTAATTTAGATATTTATATTTTATTCTCGATCACGTACTTTTGTTTTATGCAAAAGAACTCAATTTTTCTAATTTCGCAATTTATATTTTATTTTGGATCCCTACTTTTGCTTTACAAAAAGAACTCAATTTTTAGTAATTTGGATATTTATATTTTCTTTTCGATCCGTACTTTTGTTTCATCTAAAAGAACTCAATTTTTGTAATTTAAAAATTTATATTTTATTTTGGATCCCTACTTTTGTTTTACAAAAAGAACTCAAGTTTTGGTAATTTGGATATTTATACTTTATTCTCGAAACGTACTTTTGTTTTATGCAAAAGAACTCAATTTTTGTAATTTCCCAATTTAAATTTTATTTTGGATCCCTACTTTTGCTTTACAAAAGAACTCAATTTTTAGTAATTTGGATATTAATATTCTCTTTTCGATCCGTACTTTTGTTTTATGCAAAAGAACTTAATTTTTTATAATTTCCAAATTTTATTTTATTCTGGATCCCTACTTTTGTTTTACAAAAAAAACTCAATTTTTGGTAACTTCGATATTTATATTTTATTCTCGATACGTACTTTTGTTCTATGCAAAAGAACTCAATTTTTTGTAATTTCAAAATTTAAATTTTATTTTGTATCCCTACTTTTGTTTTACAAAAAGAACTCATATTTTGGTATTTTGGATATTTATATTTTATTCTCGACACGTACTTTTGTTTTATGCAAAAGAACTCAATTTTTTGTAATTTCAAAATTTATATTTTATTTTGGATCCCCACTTTTGTTTTACGAAAAGAACTCAATTTTTGGTAATTTGGATATTTATATTTTATTCTCGATACGTACTTTTGTTTTGTGCAAAACAACTCAATTTTTTGCAATTTCGCAATTTATATTTTATTTTGGATCCCTACTTTTGCTTTACAAAAAGAACTCAATTTTCAGTAATTTGGATATTTATATTTTCTTTTCGATCCGTACTTTTGTTTTATGCAAAAGAACTCAATTTTTTGTAATTTCAAAATTTATATTTTATTTTGGATCCCTACTTTTGTTTTACAAAAAGAACTCAATTTTTAGTAATCGGGTTATTTATATTCTCTTTTCGATGCGTACTTTTGTTTTACGCAAAAGAACTCAATTTTTTATAATTTCAAAATTTATATTTTATTTTGGATCCCTACTTTTGTTTTACAAAAAGAACTCAATTTTTTGTAATTTCGATATTTATATTTTATTCTCGATACGTACTTTTGTTTTGTGCAAAACAACTCAATTTTTTGCAATTTCGCAATTTATATTTTATTTTGGATCCCTACTTTTGCTTTACAAAAAGAACTCAATTTTTAGTAATTTGGATATTTATATTTTCTTTTCGATCCGTACTTTTGTTTTATGCAAAAGAACTCAATTTTTGTAATTTCAAAATTTATATTTTATTTTGGATCCCTACTTTTGTTTTACAAAAGAACTCAATTTTTAGTAATCGGGTTATTTATATTCTCTTTTCGATGCGTACTTTTGTTTTACGCAAGAGAACTCAATTTTTTATAATTTCAAATTTATATTTTATTTTGGATCCCTACTTTTGTTTTACAAAAAGAACTCAATTTTTTGTAATTTCGATATTTATATTTTATTCTCGATACGTACTTTTGTTTTGTGCAAAACAACTCAATTTTTTGCAATTTCGCAATTTATATTTTATTTTGGATCCCTACTTTTGCTTTACAAAAAGAACTCAATTTTTAGTAATTTGGATATTTATATTTTCTTTTCGATCCGTACTTTTGTTTTATGCAAAAGAACTCAATTTTTGTAATTTCAAAATTTATATTTTATTTTGGATCCCTACTTTTGTTTTACAAAAAGAACTCAATTTTTAGTAATTTGGATATTTATATTTTATTCTCGATACGTACTTTTGTTTTATGCAAAGAACTCAATTTTTGTAATTTCAAAATTTATATTTTATTTTGGATCCCTACTATTGTTTTACAAAAAGAACTCAATTTTTGGTAATTTCGATATTTATATTTTATTCTCGACACGTACTTTTGTTTTATGCAAAAGAACTCAATTTTTGTAATTTAAAAATTTATATTTTATTTTGGATCCCTACTTTTGTTTTACAAAAAGAACTCAATTTTTGGTAATTTGGATGTTTATATTTTATTCTGGATACGTACTTTTGTTTTATGCAAAAGAACTCAATTGTTTGTAATTTCGCAATTTATATTTTATTTTGGATCCCTACTTTTGCTTTACAAAAAGAACTCAATTTTTAGTAATTTGGATATATATATTTTCTTTTTGATCCGTACTTTTGTTTTATTCATCAAAAGAACTCAATTTTTTGTAATTTAAAAATTTATATTTTATTTTCGATCCCAACTTTTGTTTTACAAAAAGAACTCAATTTTTTGGTAATTTTGATATTTATATTTTATTCTCGTTACCTACTTTCGTTTTATGCAAAAGAACTCAATTTTTCGTAATTTCAAAATTTATATTTTATTTTGGATCCCTACTTTTGTTTTACAAAAGAACTCAATTTTTAGTAATTTGGATATTTATAATTTATTCTCAATACGTACTTTTGTTTTATGCAAAAGAACTCAATTTTTGTAATTTCGCAATTTATATTTTATTTTGGATCCCTACTTTTGCTTTACAAAAAGAACTCAATTTTTAGTAATTTGGATATTTATATTTTATTCTCGATACGTACTTTTGTTTTATGCAAAAGAACTCAATTTTTTGTAATTTCGCAATTTATATTTTATTTTGGATCCCTACTTTTGCTTTACAAAAAGAACTCAATTTTTAGCGATTTGGATATTTATATTTTCTTTTTCATCCGTACTTTTTTTTATTCAAAAGAACTCAATTTTTTGTAATTTAAAAATTTATATTTTATTTTGGATCCCAACTTTTGTTTTACAAAAAGAACTCAATTTTTGGTAATTTCGATATTTATATTTTATTCTCGATACGTACTTTTGTTTTATGTAAAAGAACTCAATTTTTTGTAATTTAAAAATTTATGTTTTATTTTGGATCCCTAGTTTTGCTTTACAAAAAGAACTCAATTTTTAGTAATTTGGTTATTTATATTTTCTTTTCGATCCAGTACTTTTGTTTTATGCAAAAGAACTCAATTTTTTGTAATTTCGCAATTTATATTTTATTTTGGATCCCTACTTTTGCTTTACAAAAAGAACTCAATTTTTAATAATTTGGATATTTATATTTTCTTTTCGATCCAGTACTTTTGTTTTATGCAAAAGAATTCAATTTTTGTAATTTCAAAATTTATATTTTATTTTGGATCCCTACTTTTGTTTTACAAAAGAACTTAATTTTTGGTAATTTGGATATTTATATTTTATTCTCGATACGTACTTTTGTTTTATGCAAAAGAACTCAATTTTTCGTAATTTCAAAATTTATATTTTATTTTGGATCCCTACTTTTGTTTTACAAAAAGAACTCAATTTTTGGTAATTTGGATATTTATATTTTATTCTCGATACGTACTTTTGTTTTATGCAAAAGAAGTCAATTTTTTGTAATTTCGCAATTTACATTTTATTTTGGATCCCTACTTTTGTTTTACAAAAAGAACTCAATTTTTGATAATTTGAATATTTATATTTTATTCTCGGTACTTACTTTTATTTTATGCAAAAGAACTCAATTTTTTGTAATTTCAAAATTTATATTTTAGTTTGGATCCCTACTTTTGTTTACAAAACAAAGAACTCAATTTTTGGTAATTTAGATATTTATATTTTATTCTCGATACGTACTTTTGTTTTATGCAAAAGAACTCAATTTTTTCTAATTTCGCAATTTATATTTTATTTTGGATCCCTACTTTTGCTTTACAAAAAGAACTCAATTTTTAGTAATTTGGATATTTATATTTTCTTTTCGATCCGTACTTTTGTTTCATCTAAAAGAACTCAATTTTTTGTAATTTAAAAATTTATATTTTATTTTGGATCCCTACTTTTGTTTTACAAAAAGAACTCAAGTTTTGGTAATTTGGATATTTATACTTTATTCTCGAAACGTACTTTTGTTTTATGCAAAAGAACTCAATTTTTTGTAATTTCGCAATTTAAATTTTATTTTGGATCCCTACTTTTGCTTTACAAAAAGAACTCAATTTTTAGTAATTTGGATATTAATATTCTCTTTTCGATCCGTACTTTTGTTTTATGCAAAAGAACTTAATTTTTTATAATTTCCAAATTTTATTTTATTCTGGATCCCTACTTTTGTTTTACAAAAAAAACTCAATTTTTGGTAACTTCGATATTTATATTTTATTCTCGATACGTACTTTTGTTCTATGCAAAAGAACTCAATTTTTTGTAATTTCAAAATTTAAATTTTATTTTGTATCCCTACTTTTGTTTTACAAAAAGAACTCATATTTTGGTATTTTGGATATTTATATTTTATTCTCGACACGTACCTTTGTTTTATGCAAAAGAACTCAATTTTTTGTAATTTCAAAATTTATATTTTATTTTGGATCCCCACTTTTGTTTTACGAAAAGAACTCAATTTTTGGTAATTTGGATATTTATATTTTATTCTCGATACGTACTTTTGTTTTGTGCAAAACAACTCAATTTTTTGCAATTTCGCAATTTATATTTTATTTTGGATCCCTACTTTTGCTTTACAAAAAGAACTCAATTTTCGATAATTTGGATATTTATATTTTCTTTTCGATCCGTACTTTTGTTTTATGCAAAAGAACTCAATTTTTTGTAATTTCAAAATTTATATTTTATTTTGGATCCCTACTTTTGTTTTACAAAAAGAACTCAATTTTTAGTAATCGGGTTATTTATATTCTCTTTTCGATGCGTACTTTTGTTTTACGCAAAAGAACTCAATTTTTTATAATTTCAAAATTTATATTTTATTTTGGATCCCTACTTTTGTTTTACAAAAAGAACTCAATTTTTTGTAATTTCGATATTTATATTTTATTCTCGATACGTACTTTTGTTTTGTGCAAAACAACTCAATTTTTTGCAATTTCGCAATTTATATTTTATTTTGGATCCCTACTTTTGCTTTACAAAAGAACTCAATTTTTAGTAATTTGGATATTTATATTTTCTTTTCGATCCAGTACTTTTGTTTTATGCAAAAGAACTCAATTTTTTGTAATTTCAAAATTTATATTTTATTTTGGATCCCTACTTTTGTTTTACAAAAAGAACTCAATTTTTAGTAATCGGGTTATTTATATTCTCTTTTCGATGCGTACTTTTGTTTTACGCAAAAGAACTCAATTTTTTATAATTTCAAATTTATATTTTATTTTGGATCCCTACTTTTGTTTTACAAAAAGAACTCAATTTTTTGTAATTTCGATATTTATATTTTATTCTCGATACGTACTTTTGTTTTGTGCAAAACAACTCAATTTTTTGCAATTTCGCAATTTATATTTTATTTTGGATCCCTACTTTTGCTTTACAAAAAGAACTCAATTTTTAGTAATTTGGATATTTATATTTTCTTTTCGATCCGTACTTTTGTTTTATGCAAAAGAACTCAATTTTTTGTAATTTCAAAATTTATATTTTATTTTGGATCCCTACTTTTGTTTTACAAAAAGAACTCAATTTTTTGTAATTTGGATATTTATATTTCTTTCTCGATACGTAATTTTGATTTATGCAAAAGAACTCAATTTTTTTGTAATTTCGCAATTTATATTTTATTTTCGATCTGTACATTGGTTTTACAAAAGAAATTCAATTTTTAATAATTTTTAAATTGATATATTATTTTTCATCCGTAGTTTTGTTTTACAAAAAGGAAACTCAATTTTCATAATTTTGAAATTTATATTTTATTCTTGATTCGTACTTTTGTTTTATGCAAAAGAACTCAATTTTTTGTAATTTCAAAATTTATATTTTGTTTTGGATCCCTACTTTTGTTTTACAAAAAGAACTCAATTTTTGGTAATTTGGATATTTATATTTTATTCTCGATACGTACTTTTGTTTTATGCAAAAGAACTCAAGTTTTTTGTAATTTAAAAATTTATATTTTATTTTCAATCCCTACTTTTGTTTTATGCAAAAGAACTCAATTTTTTGTAATTTCAAAATTTATATTTTGTTTTGGATCCCTACTTTTATTTTACAAAAAGAACTACATTTTTGGTAATTTGGATATTTATATTTTATTCTCGATACGTAATTTTATTTTATGCAGAAGAACTCAATTTTTTGTAATTTCGTAATTTATATTTTATTTTGGATCCCTACTTTTGCTTTGCAAAAAGAACTCTA
The DNA here is from genome assembly GCA_030347555.1 of Lablab purpureus. Classification (NCBI taxonomy): domain Eukaryota; kingdom Viridiplantae; phylum Streptophyta; class Magnoliopsida; order Fabales; family Fabaceae; genus Lablab; species Lablab purpureus. The sequence continues at coordinate 23,570,123 of CM059256.1, read as the reverse complement.
TTTTCAGTAATTTGGATATTTATATTCTCTTCTCAATCTGTACTTTTGTGTTATGCAAAAGAACTCAATTTTTTATAATTTAAAAATTTATATTTTATTTTGGATCCCTACTTTAGTTTTACAAAAAGAAATCAATTTTTGGTAATTTGGATATTTATATTTTATTCTCGATACGAACTTTTGTTTTATGCAAAAGAACTCAATTTTTTGTAACTTCAAAATTTATATTTTATTTTGGATCCCTACTTTTGCTTTACAAAAAGAACTCAATTTTCAATAATTTGGATACTTATATTCTCTTTTCGATCCGTACTTTTGTGTTATGCAAAAGAACTCAATTTTTTGTAATTTCAAAATTTATATTTTATTTTGGATCCCTACTTTTATTTTACAAAAAGAACTCAATTTTTGTTAATTTGGATATTTATATTTTATTCTCAATCCGTACTTTTGATTTATGCAACAGAACTCAATTTTTTGTAATTTAAAAATTTATATTTTATTTTCAATCCCTACTTTTGTTTTAGAAAAAGAACTCAAATTTTGGTAATTTGGAAATTTGTATTTTATTTTCGATACGTACTTTTGTTTTATGCAAAAGAACTCAATTTTTTGTAATTTCAAAATTTATATTTTATTTTGGATCCCTACTTTTGTTTTACAAAAAGAACTCAATTTTTGGTAATTTGGATATTTATATTTTATTCTCGATACGTACTTTTGTTTTATGCAAAAGAACGCAATTTTTTGTAATTTCGCAATTTATATTTTATTTTGGATCCCTACTTTTGCTTTTCAAAAAGAACTCAATTTTTAGTATTATGGATAGTTATATTCTCTTTTCGATCCGTACTTTTGTTTTATGCAAAAGAACTGAATTTTTTGTAATTTCAAAATTTATATTTTATTTTGGATCCCTACTTTTCGTTTACAAAAAGAACTCAATTTTTAGTATTTTGGATATTTATATTCTCTTTTCGATCCGTACTTTTGTTTTATGCAAAAGAACTCAATTTTTTGTAATTTAAAAATTTATATTTTATTTTGGATCCTTACTTTTGTTTTACAAAAAAAACTCAATTTTTGGTAATTTGGATATTTACATTTTATTCTCGATACGTACTTTTGTTTTATGCAAAAGAACGCAATTTTTTGTAATTTCCCAATTTATATTTTATTTTGGATCCCTACTTTTGCTTTACAAAAAGAACTCAATTTTTAGTAATTTGGATATTTATATTTTCTTTTCGATCCGTACTTTTGTTTTATGAAAAGAACTCAATTTTTTGTAATTTAAAATTTATATTTTATTTTGGATCCTTACTTTTGTTTTACAAAAACAACTCAATTTTTGGTAATTTAGATATTTATATTTTATTCTCGATACGTACTTTTGTTTTATGCAAAAGAACTCAAATTTTTGTAGTTTCGCAATTTATATTTTATTTTGGATAAAAAGAACTCAATTTTTAGTAATTTGGATATTTATATTCTCTTTTCGATCCGTACTTTTGTTTTATGCAAAAGAACTCAATTTTTTGTAATTTCAAATTTATATTTTATTTTGGATCCCTACTTTTACTTTACAAAAAGAACCCAATTTTTAGTAATTTGGATATTTATATTATATTCTCTTTTCGATCCGTACTTTTGTTTTCTGCAAAAGAACTCAATTTTTTTGTAATTTCGCAATTTATATTTTATTTTCGATCTGTACATTTGTATTACAAAAGAAATTCAATTTTTAATAATATTGAAATTGATATATTATTTTTCATCCGTAGTTTTGTTTTACAAAAAGCCAACTCTATTTTCATAATTTTGAAATTTACATTTTATTCTCGATCCGTACTTTTGTTTTATGCAAAAGAACTCAATTTTTTGTAATTTCAAAATTTATATTTTATTTTGGATCCCTACTTTTGTTTTACAAAAAGAACTCAATTTTTGGTAATTTGGATATTTATATTTTATTCTCGATACGTACTTTTGTTTCATGCAAAAGAACTCAATTTTTTGTAATATCGCAATTTATATTTTATTTTGGATCCCTACTTTTGCTTTACAAAAAGAACTCAATTTTTAGTATTTTGTATATTTATATTCTCTTTTCGATCCGTACTTTTGTTTTATGCAAAAGAACTCAATTTTTTGTAAATTCAAATTTATATTTTATTTTGGATCCCTACTTTTGTTTTACAAAAAGAACTCAATTTTTAGTATTTTGGATATTTATATTCTCTTTTCGATCCGTACTTTTGTTTTATGCAAAAAACTCAATTTTTTGTAATTTAAAAATTTATATTTTATTTTAAATCCCAACTTTTGTTTTACAAAAAGAACCCAATTTTTGGTAATTTGGATATTTATATTTTATTCTCGATACGTACTTTTGTTTTATGCAAAAGAACTCAATTTTTTGTAATTTCAAAATTTATATTTTATTTTGGATCCCTACTTTTGTTTTACAAAAAGAACTCAATTGTTGGTAATTTGGATATTTATATTTTATTCTCGATACGTACTTTTGTTTTATGCAAAAGAACTCAATTTTTTGTAATTTAAAAATTTATATTTTATTTTGGATCCCTAGTTCTGCTTTACAAAAAGAACTCAATTTTTCGTAATTTGGATATTTATATTTTCTTTTCGATCCGTACTTTTTTTTTTGCAAAAGAACTCATTTTTTTGTAATTTCAAAATTTATATTTTAGTTTGGATCCCTACTTTTGTTTTACAAAAAGTACTCAATTTTTAGTAATTTGGATATTTATATTTTATTCTCGATACGTAGTTTTGTTTTATGCAAAATAACTCAATTTTTTGTAAGTTCGCAATTCATATTTTATTTGGATCCCTACTTTTGCTTTACCAAAAGAACTCTATTTTTAGTAATTTTGGATATTTATATTTTATTCCCGATACGTACTTTTGTTTTATGCAAAAGAACTCAATTTTTTGTAATTTCAAAATTTATATTTTATTTTGGATCCCTACTTTTGTTTTACAAAAAGTACTCAATTTTTAGTAATTTGGATATTTATATTTTATTCTCGATACGTACTTATTTTTATGCAAAAGAACTCAATTTTTTGTAATTTCGCAATTTATATTTTATTTTGGATCCCTACTTTTGCTTTACAAAAAGAACTCAATTTTTAATAATTTGGATATTTATATTTTCTTTTCGATCCGTACTTTTGTTTTATGCAAAAGAATTCAATTTTTTGTAATTTCAAAATTTATATTTTATTTTGGATCCCTACTTTTGTTTTACAAAAAGAACTTCATTTTTGGTAATTTGAATATTTATATTTTATTCTCGATACGTACTTTTGTTTTATGCAAAAGAACTCAATTTTTCGTAATTTCAAAATTTATATTTTATTTTTGATCCCTACTACTTTTGTTTTACAAAAAGAACTCAATTTTTGGTAATTTGGATATTTATATTTTATTCTCGATACGTACTTTTGTTTTATGCAAAACAACTCAATTTTTTGTAATTTCGCAATTTATATTTTATTTTGGATCCCTACTTTTGTTTTCAAAAAGAACTCAATTTTTGGTAATTTGGATATTTATATTTTATTCTCGGTACGTACTTTTATTTTATGCAAAAGAACTCAATTTTTTGTAATTTCAAAATTTATATTTTAGTTTGGATCCCTACTTTTGTTTTACAACAAAGAACTCAATTTCTGGTAATTTAGATATTTATATTTTATTCTCGATACGTACTTTTGTTTTATGCAAAAGAACTCAATTTTTTCTAATTTCCCAATTTATATTTTATTTTGGATCCCTACTTTTGCTTTACAAAAAGAACTCAATTTTTAGTAATTTGGATATTTATATTTTCTTTTTGATCCGTACTTTTGTTTTATTGAAAATAATTCAATTTTTTTGTAATTTAAAAATTTATATTTTATTTTGGATCCCAACTTTTGTTTTACAAAAAGAACTCAATTTTTGGTAATTTGGATATTTATATTTTATTCTCGATACGTACTTTTGTTTTATGCAAAAGAACTCAATTTTTAGTAATTTCAAAATTTATATTTTATTTTGGATCCCTACTTTTGTTTTACAAAAAGAACTCAATTTTTGGTAATTTGGATATTTATATTTTATTCTCGACACGTACTTTTGTTTTATGCAAAAGAACTCAATTTTTTCTAATTTCGCAATTTATACTTTATCTTGGATCCCTACTTTTGCTTTACAAAAAGAACTCAATTTTTAGTAATTTGGATATTTATATTTTCTTTTCGATCCGTACTTTTGTTTCATCTAAAAGAACTCAATTTTTTGTAATTTAAAAATTTATATTTTATTTTGGATCCCTACTTTTGTTTTACAAAATGAACTCAACTTTCTGTAATTTGGATATTTATATTTTATTCTCGATACGTACTTTTGTTTTATGCAAAAGAACTCAATTTTTTGTAATTTCAAAATTTATATTTTATTTTGGATCCCTACTTTTGTTTTACGAAAAGAACTCAATTTTTGGTAATTTGGATATTTATATTTTATTCTCGATATGTACTTTTGTTTTGTGCAAAACAACACAATTTGTTGTAATTTCAAAATTTATATTTTATTTTGGATCACTACTTTTGTTTCACAAAAAGAACTCAATTTTTAGTAATCGGGTTATTTATATTCTCTTTTCGATCCGTACTTTTGTTTTACGCAAAAGAACTCAATTTTTTGTAATTTCAAAATTTATATTTTATTTTCGATCCCTACTTTTGTTTTACAAAAAGAACTCAATTTTTGGTAATTTGGATATTTATATTTTATTTATGATACGTACTTTTGTTTTATGCAAAAGAACTCAATTTTTTGTAATTTCAAAATTTATATTTTATTTTCGATCCCTACTTTTGTTTTACAAAAAGAACTCAATTTTTGGTATTTTGGATATTTATATTTTATTCTCGATACGTACTTTTGTTTTATGCAAAAGAACTCAATTTTTTGTAATTTCAAAATTTATATTTTATTTTGGATCCCTACTTTTGTTTTACGAAAAGAACTCAATTTTTGGTAATTTGGATGTTTATATTTTATTCTCGATACGTACTTTTGTTTTGTGCAAAAGAACACAATTTTTTGTAATTTCAAAATTTATATTTTATTTTGGATCCCTACTTTTGTTTTACAAAAAGAACTCAATTTTTAGTAATCGGGTTATTTATATTCTCTTTTCGATCCGTACTTTTGTTTTACGCAAAAGAACTCAATTTTTTATAATTTCAAAATTTATATTTTATTTTGGATCCCTACTTTTGTTTTTTACAAAAAGAACTCAATTTTTTTTAATTTGGATATTTATATTTTATTCTCGATACGTACTTTTGTTTTATGCAAAACAACTCAATTTTTAGTAATTTCAAAATTTATATTTTATTTTGGATCCCTACTTTTTTGTTTTAAAAAAAGAACTCAATTTTTGGTAATTTGGATATTTATATTTTATTCTCGATACGTACTTTTGTTTTATGCAAAAGAACTCAATTTTTTGTAATTTCGCAATTTATATTTTATTTTCGATCCCTACTTTCATTTTAAAAAAAGAACTCAATTTTTGGTAATTTGGATATTTATATTTTATTCTCGATACGTACTTTTGTTTTATGCAAAAGAACTTAGTTTTTTGTAATTTCAAAATTTATATTTTATTTTGGATCCCTACTTTTGCTTTACAAAAAGAACTCAATTTTTAGTAATCGGGTTATTTATATTCTCTTCTCGATCCGTACTTTTCTTTTACGCAAAAGAACTCAATTTTTAGTATTTTGGATATTTATATTCTCTTTTCGATCCGTACTTTTGTTTTATGCAAAAGAACTGAATTTTTTGTAATTGCAAAATTTATATTTTATTTTGGATCCCTACTTTTCGTTTACAAAAAGAACTCAATTTTTAGTATTTTGGATATTTATATTCTCTTTTCGATCCGTACTTTTGTTTTATGCAAAAGAACTCAATTTTTTGTAATTTAAAAATTTATATTTTATTTTGGATCCTTACTTTTGTTTTACAAAAAAAAGCAATTTTTGGTAATTTGGATATTTATATTTTATTCTCGATACGTACTTTTGTGTTATGCAAAAGAAAGCAATTTTTTGTAATTTCGCAATTTATATTTTATTTTGGATCCCTACTTTTGCTTTACAAAAAGAACTCAATTTTTAGTAATCGGGTTATTTATATTCTCTTCTCGATCCGTACTTTTCTTTTACGCAAAAGAACTCAATTTTTAGTATTTTGGATATTTATATTCTCTTTTCGATCCGTACTTTTGTTTTATGCAAAAGAACTGAATTTTTTGTAATTGCAAAATTTATATTTTATTTTGGATCCCTACTTTTCGTTTACAAAAAGAACTCAATTTTTAGTATTTTGGATATTTATATTCTCTTTTCGATCCGTACTTTTGTTTTATGCAAAAGAACTCAATTTTTTGTAATTTAAAAATTTATATTTTATTTTGGATCCTTACTTTTGTTTTACAAAAAAAAGCAATTTTTGGTAATTTGGATATTTATATTTTATTCTCGATACGTACTTTTGTGTTATGCAAAAGAAAGCAATTTTTTGTAATTTCGCAATTTATATTTTATTTTGGATCCCTACTTTTGCTTTACAAAAAGAACTCAATTTTTAGTAATTTGGATATTTATATTTTCTTTTCGATCCGTACTTGTGTTTTATGAAAAGAACTCAATTTTTTGTAATTTAAAATTTATATTTTATTTTGGATCCTTACTTTTGTTTTACAAAAAGAACTCAATTTTTGGTAATTTAGATATTTATATTTTATTCTCGATACGTACATTTGTTTTATGCAAAAGAACTCAATTTTTTGTAGTTTCGCAATTTATATTTTATTTTGGATAAAAAGAACTCAATTTTTAGTAATTTGGATATTTATATTCTCTTTTCGATCCGTACTTTTGTTTTATGCAAAAGAACTCAATTTTTTGTAATTTCAAAATTTATATTTTATTTTGGATCCCTACTTTTGTTTTACAAAAAGAACTCAATTTTTGGTAATTTGGATATTTGTATTTTATTCTCGATACGTACTTTTGGTTTATGCAAAAGAACTCAATTTTTTTTTAATTTCGCAATTTATATTTTATTTTCAATCTGTACATTTGTATTACAAAAGAAATTCAATTTTTAATAATTTTGAAATTGATATATTATTTTTCATCCGTAGTTTTGTTTTACAAAAAGGAAACTAAATTTTCATAATTTTGAAATTTATATTTTATTCTCGATCCGTACTTTTGTTTTATGCAAAAGAACTCTATTTTTTGTAATTTAAAAATTTATATTTTATTTTGGATCCCTACTTTTGCTTGACAAAAAGAACTCAATTTTTAGTAATTTGGATATTTATATTCTCTTTTCGATCCGTACTTCTGTTTTATGCAAAAGAACTCAATTTTTTGTAATTTCTAAATTTATATTTTATTTTGGATCCCTACTTCTGTTTTACAGAAAAAACTCAATATTTGGTAATTTTGATATTTATATTTTATTCTCGATACGTACTTTATTTTTATGCAAAAGAACTCAATTTTTTGTAACTTCAAAATTTATATTTTATTTTGGATCCCTACTTTTGCTTTACAAGAAGAACTCAATTTTTTGTAACTTCAAAATTTATATTTTATTTTGGATCCCTACTTTTGCTTTACAAAAAGAACTCAATTTTTAGTAATTTGGATATTTATATTTTCTTTTCGATCCATACTTTTGTTTTGTGCAAAGGACTTCAATTTTTTGTAATTTCGCAATATATATTTTATTTTGGATCCCTACTTTTGCTTTACAAAAAGAACTCAATTTTTAGTAATTTGGATATTTATATTATATTCTCTTTTCGATCCGTACTTTTGTTTTCTGCAAAAGAACTCAATTTTTTTGTAATTTCGCAATTTATATTTTATTTTCGATCTGTACATTTGTATTACAAAAGAAATTCAATTTTTAATAATATTGAAATTGATATATTATTTTTAATCCGTAGTTTTGTTTTACAAAAAAGCAACCCTATTTTCATAATTTTGAAATTTACATTTTATTCTCGATCCGTACTTTTGTTTTATGCAAAAGAACTCAATTTTTTGTAATTTCAAAATTTATATTTTATTTTGGATCCCTACTTTTGTTTTACGAAAAGAACTCAATTTTTCGTAATTTTGATATTTATATTTTATTCTCGATACGTACTTTTGTTTTGTGCAAAAGAACACAATTTTTTGTAATTTCAAAATTTATATTTTATTTTGGATCCCTACTTTTGTTTAACAAAAAGAACTCAATTTTTAGTAATCGGGTTATTTATATTCTCTTTTCGATCCGTACTTTTGTTTTACGCAAAAGAACTCAATTTTTGTAATTTCAAAATTTATATTTTATTTTGGATCCCTACTTTTTCTTTTAAAAAAGAACTCAATTTTTGGTAATTTGGATATTTATATTTTATTCTCGATACGTACTTTTGTTTTATGCAAAAGAACTTAATTTTAGTAATTTCAAAATTTATATTTTATTTTGGATCCCTACTTTTTGTTTTAAAAAAAGAACTCAATTTTTTGTAATTTGGATATTTATATTTTATTCTCGATACGTACTTTTGTTTTAAGCAAAAGAACTCAATTTTTTGTAATTTCAAAATTTATATTTTATTTTCGAGCCCTACTTTCATTTTACAAAAAGAACTCAATTTTTGGTAATTTGGATATTTATATTTTATTCTCGATACGTACTTTTGTTTTATGCAAAAGAACTTAATTTTTTGTAATTTCAATATTTATATTTTATTTTGGATCCCTACTTTTGCTTTACAAAAGAACTCAATTTTTAGTAATCGGGTTATTTATATTCTCTTTTCGATCCAGTACTTTTGTTTTACGTAAAAGAACTCAATTTTTGTAATTTCAAAATTTATATTTTATTTTCGATCCCTACTTTTGTTTTACAAAAGAACTCAATCTTTGGTAATTTGGATATTTATATTTTATTTATTGATACGTACTTTTGTTTTATGCAAAAGAACTCAATTTTTTTTAATTTCGCAATTTATATTTTATTTTGGATCCCTACTTTTGCTTTACAAAAAGAACTCAATTTTTATTAATCGGGTTATTTATATTCTCTTTTCGATCCGTACTTTTGTTTTACGCAAAAGACCTCAATATTTTATAATTTCAAAATTTATATTTTATTTTGGATCCCTACTTTTGTTTTTTACAAAAAGAACTCAATTTTTGGTAATTTGGATATTTATATTTTATTCTCGATACGTACTTTTGTTTTATGCAAAAGAACTCAATTTTTAGTAATTTCAAAATTTATATTTTATTTTGGATCCGTACTATGTTTTAAAAAAAGAACTCAATTTTTGGTAATTTGGATATTTATATTTTATTCTCGATACGTACTTTTGTTTTATGCAAAAGAAATCAATTTTTAGTAATTTCAAAATTTATATTTTATTTTGGATCCCTACTTTTTTGTTTTAAAAAAAGAACTCAATTTTTGTTAATTTGGATATTTATATTTTATTCTCGATACGTACTTTTGTTTTATGCAAAAGAACTCATTTTTTTGTAATTTAAAAATTTATATTTTATTTTCGATCCCTACTTTCGTTTTACAAAAAGAACTCAATTTTTGGTAATTTGGATATTTATATTTTATTCTCGATACGTACTTTTGTTTTATGCAAAAGAACTTAATTTTTTGTAATTTCAAAATTTATATTTTATTTTGGATCCCTACTTTTGCTTTACAAAAAGAACTCAATTTTTAGTAATCGGGTTATTTATATTCTCTTTTCGATCCGTACTTTTGTTTTACGCAAAAGAACTCAATTTTTTGTAATTTCAAAATTTATATTTTATTTTGGATCCTTACTTTTGTTTTACAAAAAGAACTCAATTTTTGGCAATTGGGATATTTATATTTTATTTATTGATACGTACTTTTGTTTTATGCAAAAGAACTCAATTTTTTTTAATTTCACAATTTATATTTTATTTTTGATCCCTACTTTTGCTTTACAAAAAGAACTCAATTTTTAGTAATCGGGTTATTTATATTCTCTTTTCGATCCAGTACTTTTGTTTTACGCAAAAGAACTCAATTTTTTATAATTTCAAAATTTATATTTTATTTTGGATCCCTACATTTGTTTTTTACAAAAACAACTCAATTTTTGTTAATTTGGATATTTATATTTTATTCTCGATACGTACTTTTGTTTTATGCAAAAGAACTCAATTTTTAGTAATTTCAAAATTTATATTTTATTTTGGATCCCTACTTTTTTGTTTTAAAAAAAGAACTCAATTTTGGTAATTTGGATATTTATATTTTATTCTCGATCACGTACTTTTGTTTTATGCAAAAGAACTCAATTTTAGTAATTTCAAAATTTATATTTTATTTTGGATCCCTACTTTTTGTTTTAAAAAAAGAACTCAATTTTTGGTAATTTGGATATTTATATTTTATTCTCGATACGTACTTTTGTTTTATGCAAAAGAACTTAATTTTTTGTAATTTCAAAATTTATATTTTATTTTGGATCCCTACTTTTGCTTTACAAAAAGAACTCAATTTTTAGTAATCGGGTTATTTATATTCTCTTTTCGATCCGTACTTTTGTTTTACGCAAAAGAACTCAATTTTTTGTGATTTCAAAATTTATATTTTATTTTGGATCCTTACTTTTGTTTTACAAAAGAACTCAATTTTTGGCAATTGGGATATTTATATTTTATTTATTGATACGTACTTTTGTTTTATGCAAAAGAACTCAATTTTTTTTAATTTCGCAATTTATATTTTATTTTGGATCCCTACTTTTGCTTTACAAAAAGAACTCAATTTTTAGTAATCGGGTTATTTATATTCTCTTTTCGATCCGTACTTTTGTTTTACGCAAACGAACTAAATTTTTTATAATTCCAAAATTTATATTTTATTTTGGATCCCTACTTTTGTTTTTTACAAAAAGAACTCAATTTTTGGTAATTTGGATATTTATATTTTATTCTCGATACGTACTTTTGTTTTATGCAAAAGAACTCAATTTTTAGTAATTTCGAAATTGATATTTTATTTTGGATCCCTACTTTTTGTTTTAAAAAAAGAACTCAATTTTTGGTAATTTGGATATTTATATTTTATTCTCGATACGTACTTTTGTTTTATGCAAAAGAACTCAACTTTTAGTAATTTCAAAATTTATATTTTATTTTGGATCCCTACTTTTTTGTTTTAAAAAAAGAACTCAATTTTTGGTAATTTGGATATTTATATTTTATTCTCGATACGTACTTTTGTTTTATGCAAAAGAACTCAATTTTTTGTAATTTCAAAATTTATATTTTATTTTCGATCCCTACTTTCGTTTTACAAAAAGAACTCAATTTTTGGTAATTTGGATATTTATATTTTATTCTCGATACGTACTTTTGTTTTGTGCAAAAGAACTTAATTTTTTGTAATTTGAAAATTTATATTTTATTTTGGATCCCTACTTTTGCTTTACAAAAAGAACTCAATTTTTAGTAATCGGGTTATTTATATTCTCTTTTTGATCCGTACTTTTGTTTTACGCAAAAGAACTCAATTTTTTGTAATTTCAAAATTTATATTTTATTTTCGATCCCTACTTTTGTTTTACAAAAAGAACTCAATTTTTGGTAATTTGGATATTTATATTTTATTTATTGATAAGTACTTTTGTTTTATGCAAAAGAACTCAATTTTTTTTAATTTCGCAATTTATATTTTATTTTGGATCCCTACTTTTGCTTTACAAAAAGAACTCAATTTTTGGTATCTTGGATATTTATATTTTATTCTCGATACGTAGTTTTGTTTTATGCAAAAGAACTCAATTTTTGTAATTTCAAAATTTATATTTTGTTTTGGATCCCTACTTTTGTTTTACAAAAGAACTCAATTTTTGGTAATTTGGATATTTATATTTTATTCTCGATCACGTACTTTTGTTTTATGCAAAAGAACTCAATTTTTGTAATTGCAAAATTTATATTTTATTTTGGATCCCTACTTTTGTTTTACAAAAAGAAATCAATTTTTAGTAATCGGGTTATTTATATTCTCTTTTCGATGCGTACTTTTGTTTTACGCAAAAGAACTCAATTTTTATAATTTCAAAATTTATATTTTATTTTGGATCCCTACTTTTGTTTTACAAAAGAACTCAATTTTTGGTAATTTGGATATTTATATTTTATTCTCGATCACGTACTTTTGTTTTATGCAAAAGAACTCAATTTTTGTAATTTCTAAATTTATATTTTATTTTGGATCCCTACTTTTGTTTTACAAAAAGAACTCAATTTTTGGTAATTTGGATATTTATATTTTATTCTCGATACGTACTTTTGTTTTATGCAAAAGAACTCAATTTTTTGTAATTTCGCAATATATATTTTATTTTGGATCCCTACTTTTGCTTTACAAAAAGAACTCAATTTTTAGTAATTTGGATATTTATATTTTCTTTTCGATCCGTACTTTTGTTTTATGCAAAAGAACTCAATTTTTTGTAATTTCAAAATTTATATTTTATTTTGGATCCCTACTTTTGTTTTACAAAAAGAACTCAATTTTTGGTAATTTGGATATTTATATTTTATTCTCGATACGTACTTTTGGTTTATGGAAAAGAACTCAGTTTTTTTGTAATTTCGCAATTTATATTTTATTTTCGATCTGTACATTGGTTTTACAAAAGAAATTCAATTTTTAGTAATTTTTAAATTGATATATTATTTTTCATCCGTAGTTTTGTTTTAGAAAAAGGAAACTCAATTTTCATAATTTTGAAATTTATATTTTATTCTCGATCCGTACTTTTGTTTTATGCAAAAGAACTCAATTTTTTGTAATTTCAAAATTTATATTTTGTTTTGGATCCCTACTTTTGTTTTACAAAAAGAACTCAATTTTTGGTAATTTGGATATGTATATTTTATTCTCGATACGTACTTTTGTTTTATTCAAAAGAACTCAAGTTTTTTGTAATTTAAAAATTTATATTTTATTTCAATCCCTACTTTTGTTTTACAAAAACAACTTAAATTTTGGTAATTTGGAAATTTGTATTTTATTTTCGATACGTACTTTTGTTTTATGCAAAAGAACTCAATTTTTTGTAATTTCAAAATTTATATTTTGTTTTGGATCCCTACTTTTATTTTACAAAAAGAACTACATTTTTGGTAATTTGGATATTTATATTTTATTCTCGATACGTAATTTTATTTTATGCAGAAGAACTCAATTTTTTGTAATTTCGTAATTTATATTTTATTTTGGATCCCTACTTTTGCTTTACAAAAAGAACTCAATTTTCAGTAATTTGGATATTTATATTCTCTTTTCGATCCGTACTTTTGTGTTATGCAAAAGAACTTAATTTTTTATAATTTAAAAATTTATATTTTATTTTGGATCGCTACTTTTGTTTTACAAAAAGAAATCAATTTTTGGTAATTTGGATATTTATATTTTATTCTCGATACGTACTTTTGTTTAATGCAAAAGAACTCAATTTTTTGTAACTTCAAAATTTATATTTTATTTTGGATTCCTACTTTTTCTTTACAAAAAGAACTCAATTTTCAGTAATTTGGATATTTATATTCTCTTTTCGATCCGTACTTTTGTGTTACGCAAAAGAATTCAATTTTTTGTAATTTCAAAATTTATATTTTATTTTGGATGCCTACTTTTCGTTTACAAAAAGAACTCAATTTTTAGTAATCTGGATATTTATATTTTATTCTCGATAGGTACTTTTGTTTTATGCAAAAGAACTCAATTTTTTGTAATTTCGCAATTTATATTTTATTTTCGATCCCTACTTTTGCTTTACAAAAAGAACTCAATTTTTAGTAATTTGGATATTTATATTTTCTTTTCGATCCGTACTTTTGTTTTATGAAAAGAACTCAATTTTTTGTAATTTAAAATTTATATTTTATTTTGGATCCTTACTTTTGTTTTACAAAAAGAACTCAATTTTTGGTAATTTGGATATTTATATTTTATTCTTGATACGTACTTTTGTTTTATGCAAAAGAACTCAATTTTTTGTAATTTCGCAATTTATATTTTATTTTGGATAAAAAGAACTCAATTTTCAGTAATTTGGATATTTATATTCTCTTTTCGATCCGTACTTTTGTGTTATGCAAAAGAACTCAATTTTTTGTAATTTCAAAATTTATATTTTATTTTGGATCCCTACTTCTGTCTTACAAAAAGAACTCAATTTTTGTTAACTTGGATATTTATATTTTCTTTTCGATCCGTACTTTTGTTTTATGCAAAAGAACTCAATTTTTGTAATTTAAAAATTTATATTTTATTTTCAATCCCTACTTTTGTTTTACAAAAAGAACTCAATTTTTGGTAATTTGGATATTTATATTTTATTCTCGATACGTACTTTTTTTTATGCAAAAGAACTCAATTTTTTGTAATTTCAAAATTTATATTTTATTTTGGATCCCTACTTTTGTTTTACAAAAAGAACTCAATTTTTGGTAATTTGGATATTTATATTTTATTCTCGATACGTATTTTTTTTTATGCAAAAGAACTCAATTTTTTGTAATTTCGCAATTTATATTTTATTTTCGATCTGTACATTTGTTTTACAAAAGGAATTCAATTTTTAGTAATTTTGAAATTGATATATTATTTTTCATCAGTAGTTTTGTTTTACAAAAAGGAAACTCAATTTTCATAATTTTGAAATTTATATTTTATTCTCGATCCGTACTTTTGTTTTATGCAAAAGAACTCAATTTTTTGTAATTTAAAAATTTATATTTTATTTTGGATCCTTACTTTTGTTTTGCAAAAAAAACTCAATTTTTGGTAATCTGGATATTTATATTTTATTCTCGATACATACTTTTGTTTTATGCAAAAGAACTCAATTTTTTGTAATTTCGCAATTTATATTTTATTTTGGATCCCTACTTTTGCTCTACAAAAAGAACTCAATTTTTAGTAATTTGGATATTTATATTTTCTTTTCGCTCCGTACTTTTGTTTTATGAAAAGAACTCAATTTTTTGTAATTTAAAATTTATATTTATTTTGGATCCTTACTTTTGTTTTACAAAAAGAACTCAATTTTTGGTAATTTGGATATTTATATTTTATTCTCGATACGTACTTTTGTTTTATGCAAAAGAACTCAATTTTTTGTAGTTTCGCAATTTATATTTTATTTTGGATAAAAACAACTCAATTTTTAGTAATTTGGATATTTATATTCTCTTTTCGATCCGTACTTTTGTTTTATGCAAAAGAACTCAATTTTTTGTAATTTCAAATTTATATTTTATTTTGGATCCCTACTTTTCGTTTGCAAAAAGAACTCAATTTTTAGTAATCTGGATATTTATATTTTATTCTCGATACGTACTTTTGTTTTATGCAAAAGAACACAATTTTTTGTAATTTCGCAATTTATATTTTATTTTGGATCCCTACTTTTCCGTTACAAAAAGAACTCAATTTTTAGTAATTTGGATATTTATATTATCTTTTCGATCCGTTCTTTTGTTTTATGCAAAAGAACTCAATTTTTTTGTAATTTCAAAATTTATATTTTATTTTGGATCCCTACTTTTGTTTTACAAAAAGAACTCAATTTTTGGTAATTTGGATATTTGTATTTTATTCTCGATACGTACTTTTGGTTTATGCAAAAGAACTCAATTTTTTGTAATTTCGCAATTTATATTTTATTTTGGATCCCAACTTTTGCTTTACAAAAAGAACTCAATTTTTAGTAATTCGGATATTTATATTTTATTCTCGATACGTAGTTTTGTTTTATGCAAAAGAACTCAATTTTCTGTAATTTCGCAATTTATATTTTATTTTGGATCCCTACTTTTCCTTTACAAAAAGAACTCAATTTTTAGTAATTTGGATATTTATATTTTCTTGTCGATCCGTACTTTTGTTTTATGCAAAAGATATCAATTTTTTGTAATTTCAAAATTTATATTTTGGTTTCGATCCCCACTTTTGTTTTACAAAAAGAACTCAATTTTTGGTAATTTAGATGTTTATATTTTATTCTCGATACGTACTTTTTGTTTTATGCAAAAGAACACAATTTTTTGTAATTTAAAAATTTATATTTTATTTTGGATCCCTAGTTTTGCTTTACAAAAAGAACTCAATTTTTCGTAATTCGGATATTTATATTTTCTTTTCGATTCGTACTTTTATTTTATGCAAAAGAACTCAATTTTTTGTAATTTAAAAGTTTATATTTTATTTTGGATCCCTACTTTTGTTTTACAAAAAGAACTCAATTTTTGGTAATTTAGATATTTATATTTTATTCTCGATACGTACTTTTGTTTTATGCAAAAGAACTCAATTTTTTCTAATTTCGCAATTTATATTTTATTTTGGATCCCTTCTTTTGCTTTACAAAAAGATTTCAATTTTTAGTAATTTGGATATTTACATTTGTTAAATAAAGACGGCAGTGTAAAAACCAAGAGGGGGGGTGAATTGGGTTTTTAAAGAAATTTTCTCTTTTAAATAAATTTTCAGGTTTTGAAAAACTTTCAAAAACTTGGATGTGAATTTTTCCAAACCTTTGATTAACGCTGTTGGGATTAGCAATTGTAATAATGATCCACAAATTAAAGATAAAGAGAAAGAGAAAGAACACAGAGATTTATACTGGTTCGGATTAAGCCAATCCTACATCTAGTTCCCAACCACCACAAATCCGTGATGATTTTCCCCACTATCTTTAATTGAAATTACAACCACCAATTCATGCAATAACAAATAAAGATAAACGGAAACACCTCCTCAGACACACTAAGGATGAAACACCTCCTCAGACACACTAAGGATGAAACACCTCCCCAGACACACTGAGAATGAAACCCACCTCTCTTGACACACAAGAGATGAAACACCTCCCTTAGAACAGATCCAAGGGATGAATTTTCCCTTACGTGAAAAGCAGTAAAAGAATACACCTGAAATGTGCTTGGATAGAAAGCTTAAGCACAATGATCACCACTTCCAAAGACTTGATCAAGCGAAGAGAAGCGGGAAAGCGGCTTTGAAAAAGCTAAGGCGCGAAACACTTTGAATATTTTGTGTTTGTTCGGATGTGTTAAACCTAAGACATTCTCTTTCATTTTATAATTCGAAAATGCTCCAAAGTTTCCATTCTTAGGTTGATTTAGAATTAATTTCGCAAAAGCGACTCATTTAATCGATTATATTAAAAGCTTAATCGATTATATCATGTTTAAAAGCTGGAAAACAAATACGTCTGATTTGTCGATTAGATTAAGGCCATAATCGATTATATTAACCCAGAATCAATATAATCGATTATCAAAGACACTTAATCGATTATTTTGCTCGTTAAACATTTTTTATTCAAATTTTAAGTTAAATAATCGATTATCTACGTATGGTAATCGATTAAAAGCGTAGAAAAACGTTTTTGCGAGAAAACACCTTGCTCTCTTGTTTGGGAAGGTCTTGAATGGGATTTATGACTTACTCTTTTTATCCAACACCCAAAGCAGAACCTTCTACCTTTGATCCTTCGACTCTTGAGAAAATCTTCATCAATCTTCTCTCTTGAAAGCTTTGAAAGCTCTTTATGCCTTTCCTTTCTTATCAAGCAATCTTCCTTTGTGAGATGGCACAAGTCTTTAAATTGATTGAAACTTCCTAAAAACTTCATCATCAAAACTGTAGGTGTCCATAAAACTCTGGACTTGAAATATGCCAACAACATTTTCTTTTTGATCGTACTTTTGTTTTATTCAAAAGAAATCAATTTTTTGTAATTTAAAAATTTATATTTTATTTTCGATCCCAGCTTTTGTTTTACAAAAAGAACTCAATTTTTTGTAATTTCGATGTTTATATTTTATTCTCGATCCGTACTTTTGTTTTATGCAAAAGAACTCAATTTTTGTAATTTCGTAATTTATATTTTATTTGGATCCCTACTTTTGCTTTACAAAAAGAACTCAATTTTTAGTAATTTGGACATTTATATTTTCTTTTCGATCCGTACTTTTGTTTTATGCAAAAGAACTCAATTTTTTGTAATTTCAAAATTTATATTTTATTTTGGATCCCAACTTTTGTTTGCCAAAAAGAACTCAATTTTTCGTAATTTGGATATTTATATGTTAATCTCGATACGTACTTTTGTTTTATGCAAAAAACTCAATTTTTTGTAATTTCAAAATTTATATTTTATTTTAAATCCAAACTTTTGTTTTACAAAAAGAACTCAATTTTTGGTAATTTGGATATTTATATTTTATTCTCGATACGTACTTTTGTTTTTTGCAAAACAACTCAATTTTTTGTAATTTCAAAATTTATATTTTATTTTGGATCCTTACTTTTGTTTTACAAAAAGTACTCAATATTTCGTAATTTGGATATTTATATTTTATTCTCGATATGTACTTTTGTTTTATGCAAAAGAACTCAATTTTTTGTAAGTTCGCAATTTATATTTTATTTGGATCCCTACTTTTGCTTTACAAAAAGAACTCAATTTGGATATTTATATTTTATTCCCAATACGTACTTTTGTTTTATGCAAAAGAACTCAATTTGTTGTAATTTCAAAATTTATATTTTATTTTGGATCCCTACTTTTCTTTTACAAAAAGAACTGAATTTTTGGTAATTTCGATATTTATATTTTATTCTCGATACGTACTTTTGTTTTATGCTAAAGAACTCAATTTTTTGTAATTTCGCAATTTATATTTTATTTGGATCCCCAGTTTTGCTTTACAAAAAGAAATCAATTTTTAGTAATTTGGATATTTATATTTTATTCTCGATACGTACTTTTGTTTTATGCAAAAGAACTCAATTTTTTGTAATTTCGCAATTTATATTTTATTTTGGATCCCAACTTTTTCTTTACAAAAAGAACTCAATTTTTAGTAATTCGGATATTTATATTTTATTCTCGATACGTAGTTTTGTTTTATGCAAAAGAACTCAATTTTCTGTAATTTCGCAATGTATATTTTATTTTGGATCCCTACTTTTCCTTTACAAAAAGAACTCAATTTTTAGTAATTTGGATATTTATATTTTCTTTTCGATCCGTACTTTTGTTTTATGTAAAAGAATTCAATTTTTGTAATTTCAAAATTTATATTTTGTTTTGGATCCCCATTTTTGTTTTACAAAAAGAACTCAATTTTGGTAATTTAGATGTTTATATTTTATTCTCGATCACGTACTTTTTGTTTTATGCAAAAGAACACAATTTTTGTAATTTAAAAATTTATATTTTACTTTGGATCCCTAGTTTTGCTTTACAAAAGAACTCAATTTTTCGTAATTTGGATATTTATATTTTCTTTTCGATTCGTACATTTATTTTATGCAAAAGAACTCTATTTTTGTAATTTCAAAATTTATATTTTATTTTGGATCCCTATTTTTGTTTTACAAAAAGAACTCAATTTTTGGTAATTTAGATATTTATATTCTATTCTCGATACGTACTTTTGTTTTATGCAAAAGAACTCAATTTTTCGTAATTTAGCAATTTATATTTTATTTTGGATCCCTTCTTTTGCTTTACAAAAAGATTTCAATTTTTAGTAATTTGGATATTTACATTTTCTTTTTGATCCAGTACTTTTGTTTTATTCAAAAGAAATCAATTTTTGTAATTTAAAAATTTATATTTTATTTTGGATCCCTACTTTTGTTTTACAAAAAGAACTCAATTTTTGGTAATTTGGATGTTTATATTTTATTCTCGATACGTACTTTTGTTTTATGCAAAAGAACTCAATTGTTTGTAATTTCAGTAATTTATATTTTATTTGGATCCCTACTTTTGCTTTACAAAAGAACTCAATTTTTAGTAATTTGGAGATTTATATTTTCTTTTCGATCCAGTACTTTTGTTTTATGCAAAGAACTCAATTTTGTAATTTCAAAGTTATATTTTATTTTGGATCCCAACTTTTGTTTGCCAAAAAGAACTCAATTTTTGTAATTTGGTCATTTATATGTTAATCTCGATCACGTACTTTTGTTTTATGCAAAAACTCAATTTTTGTAATTTCAAAATTTATATTTTATTTTAAATCCCAACTTTTGTTTTACAAAAGAACTCAATTTTTGGTAATTTGGATATTTATATTTTATTCTCGATACGTACTTTTGTTTTTGCAAAACAACTCAATTTTTGTAATTTCAAAATTTATATTTTATTTTGGATCCCTACTTTTGCTTTACAAAAGTACTCAATTTTTAGTAATTTGGATATTTATATTTTATTCTCGATACGTACTTTTGTTTTATGCAAAAGAACTCAATTTTTGTAAGTTCGCAATTTATATTTTATTTGGATCCCTACTTTTGCTTTACAAAAGAACTCAATTTTTAGTAATTTGGATATTTATATTTTATTCTCGATCACGTACTTTTGTTTTATGCAAAAGAACTCAATTTGTTGTAATTTCAAAATTTATATTTTATTTTGGATCCCTACTTTTCTTTTACAAAAGGAACTGAATTTTTGGTAATTTGGATATTTGTATTTTATGCTCGATCACGTACTTTTGTTTTATGCAAAAGAACTCAATTTTTGTAATTTCGCAATTTATATTTTATTTGGATCCCAGTTTTGCTTTACAAAAGAAATCAATTTTTAGTAATTTGGATATTTATATTTTATTCTCGATCACGTACTTTTGTTTTATGCAAAAGAACTCAATTTTTGTAATTTCGCAATTTATATTTTATTTTGGATCCCAACTTTTTCTTTACAAAAAGAACTCAATTTTTAGTAATTCGGATATTTATATTTTATTCTCGATACGTAGTTTTGTTTTATGCAAAAGAACTCAATTTTCTGTAATTTCGCAATGTATATTTTATTTTGGATCCCTACTTTTCCTTTACAAAAAGAACTCAATTTTTAGTAATTTGGATATTTATATTTTCTTTTCGATCCGTACTTTTGTTTTATGTAAAAGAATTCAATTTTTTGTAATTTCAAAATTTATATTTTGTTTTGGATCCCCATTTTTGTTTTACAAAAAGAACTCAATTTTAGTAATTTAGATGTTTATATTTTATTCTCGATCATGTACTTTTGTTTTATGCAAAAGAACACAATTTTTGTAATTTAAAAATTTATATTTTACTTTGGATCCCTAGTTTTGCTTTACAAAAGAACTCAATTTTTCGTAATTCGGATATTTATATTTTCTTTTCGATTCGTACATTTATTTTATGCAAAAGAACTCTATTTTTTGTAATTTCAAAATTTATATTTTATTTTGGATCCCTACTTTTGTTTTACAAAAAGAACTCAATTTTGGTAATTTAGATATTTATATTCTATTCTCGATACGTACTTTTGTTTTATGCAAAGAACTCAATTTTTCTAATTTCGCAATTTATATTTTATTTTGGATCCCTTCTTTTGCTTTACAAAAGATTTCAATTTTTAGTAATTTGGATATTTACATTTTCTTTTTGATCCAGTACTTTTTGTTTTATTCAAAAGAAATCAATTTTTTGTAATTTAAAAATTTATATTTTATTTTGGATCCCAGCTTTTGTTTTACAGAAAGAACTCAATTTTTGGTAATTTGGATGTTTATATTTTATTCTCGATCCGTACTTTTGTTTTACGCAAAAGAACTCAATTGTTTGTAATTTCGTAATTTATATTTTATTTGGATCCCTACTTTTGCTTTACAAAAAGAACTCAATTTTTAGTAATTTGGAGATTTATATTTTCTTTTCGATCCGTACTTTTGTTTTATGCAAAAGAACTCAATTTTTTGTAATTTCAAAAGTTATATTTTATTTTGGATCCCAACTTTTGTTTGCCAAAAAGAACTCAATTTTTGTAATTTGGTCATTTATATGTTAATCTCGATACGTACTTTTGTTTTATGCAAAAAACTCAATTTTTTGTAATTTCAAAATTTATATTTTATTTTAAATCCCAACTTTTGTTTTACAAAAAGAACTCAATTTTTGGTAATTTGGATATTTATATTTTATTCTCGATACGTACTTTTGTTTTTTGCAAAACAACTCAATTTTTTGTAATTTCAAAATTTATATTTTATTTTGGATCCCTACTTTTGCTTTACAAAAAGTACTCAATTTTTAGTAATTTGGATATTTATATTTTATTCTCGATACGTACTTTTGTTTTATGCAAAAGAACTCAATTTTTTGTAAGTTCGCAATTTATATTTTATTTGGATCCCTACTTTTGCTTTACAAAAAGAACTCAATTTTTAGTAATTTGGATATTTATATTTTATTCCCGATACGTACTTTTGTTTTATGCAAAAGAACTCAATTTGTTGTAATTTCAAAATTTATATTTTATTTTGGATCCCTACTTTTCTTTTACAAAAGGAACTGAATTTTTGGTAATTTGGATATTTATATTTTATGCTCGATACGTACTTTTGTTTTATGCAAAAGAACTCAATTTTTTGTAATTTCGCAATTTATATTTTATTTGGATCCCCACTTTTGCTTTACAAAAAGAAATCAATTTTTAGTAATTTGGATATTTATATTTTATTCTCGATACGTAGTTTTGTTTTATGCAAAAGAACTCAATTTTTTGTAATTTCGCAATTTATATTTTATTTTGGATCCCTACTTTTGTTTTACAAAAAGAACTCAATTTTTCGTAATTTTGATGTTTATATTTTCTTTTCGATTCGTACTTTTATTTTATGCAAAAGAACTCAATTTTTTGTAATTTAAAAATTTATATTTTATTTTGGATCCCAACTTTTGCTTTACAAAAAGAACTCAATTTTTAGTAATTTGGATATTTATATTTTATTCTCGATACATACTTTTGTTTTATGCATAAGAACTCAGTTTTCTGTAATTTCGCAATTTATGTTTTATTTTGGATCCCTACTTTTCCTTTACAAAAAGAACTAAATTTTCAGTAATTTGGATATTTATATTTTATTCTCGATCCGTACTTTTGTTTTATGCAAAAGAACACAATTTTGTAATTTCGCAATTTATATTTTATTTTGGATCCCTACTTTTGTTTTACAAAAGAACTCAATTTTGGTAATTTGGATATTTATATTTTATTCTCGATCACGTACTTTTGTTTTATGCAAAAGAACTTAATTTTTTGTAATTTCAAAATTTATATTTTATTTTGGATCCCTACTTTTGTTTTACAAAAAGAACTCAATTTTTGGTAATTTGGATATTTATATTCTATTTTCGATACGTACTTTTGTTTTATGCAAAAGAACTCAATTTTTTGTAATTTCGCAATTTATATTTTATTTTCGATCTGTACATTTGTTTTACAAAAGAAATTCAATTTTTAATAATTTTGAAATTGATATATTATTTTTCATCCGTAGTTTTGTTTTACAAAAAGGAAACTCAATTTTCATAATTTTGAAATTTATACTTTATTCTCGATCCGTACTTTTGTTTTATGCAAAAGAACTCAATTTTTTGTAATTTAAAAATTTATATTTTATTTTGGATCCTTACATTTGTTTTACAAAAAAAAACTCAATTTTTAGTAATCTGGATATTTATATTTTATTCTCGATACGTACTTTTGTTTTATGCAAAAGAACTCAATTTTTTGTAATTTCAAATTTATATTTTATTTTGGATCCCTACTTTTCGTTTACAAAAAGAACTCAATTTTTAGTAATCTGGATATTTATATTTTATTCTCGATACGTACTTTTGTTTTATGCAAAAGAACTCAGTTTTTTGTAATTTCACAATTTATATTTTATTTTGGATCCCTACTTTTGTTTTACAAAAAGAACTCAATTTTTAGTAATTTGGATATTTATATTTTCTTTTCGATCCGTACTTTTGTTTTATGAAAAGAACTCAATTTTTTGTAATTTAAAATTTATATTTTATTTTGGATCCTTACTTTTGTTTTACAAAAAGAACTCAATTTTTGGTAATTTGGATATTTATATTTTATTCTCGATACGTACTTTTGTTTTATGCAAAAGAACTATATTTTTTGTAGTTTCGCAATTTATATTTTATTTTGGATAAAAAGAACTCAATTTTTAGTAATTTGGATATTTATATTCTCTTTTCGATCCGTACTTTTGTTTTATGCAAAAGAACTCAATTTTTTGTAATTTCAAATTTATATTTTATTTTGGATCCCTACTTTTCGTTTGCAAAAAGAACTCAATTTTTAGTAATCTGGATATTTATATTTTATTTTCGATACGTACTTTTGTTTTATGCAAAAGAACTCAATTTTTTGTAATTTCGCAATTTATATTTTATTTTGGATCCCTACTTTTCCCTTACAAAAATAACTCAATTTTTAGTAATTTGGATATTTATATTTTCTTTTCGATCCGTTCTTTTGTTTTATGTAAAAGAACTCAATTTTTTTGTAATTTCAAAATTTATATTTTATTTTGGATCCCTACTTTTGTTTTACAAAAGAACTCAATTTTTGATAATTTGGATATTTGTATTTTATTCTCGATACGTACTTTTGGTTTATGCAAAAGAACTCAATTTTTTTGTTATTTCGCAATTTATATTTTATTTTCGATCTGTACATTTGTATTACAAAAGAAATTCAATTTTTAATAATTTTGAAATTCATATATTATTTTTCATCCGTAGTTTTGTTTTACAAAAAGGAAACTCAATTTTCATAATTTTGAAATTTTTATTTTATTCTCGATCCGTACTTTTGTTTTATGCAAAAGAACTCAATTTTTTGTAATTTCAAAATTTATATTTTATTTTGGATCCCTACTTTTCGTTTACAAAAAGAACTCAATTTTTAGTAATCTGGATATTTATATTTTATTCTCGATACGGACTTTTGTTTTATGCAAAAGAACTCAATTTTTTGTAATTTCGCAATTTATATTTTATTTTTGATCCCTACTTTTGCTTTTAAAAAAGAACTCAATTTTTAGTAATTTGGATATTTATATTTTCTTTTCGATCCGTACTTTTGTTTTATGCAAAAGAACTCAAATTTTTGTAATTTAAAAATTTATATTTTATTTTGGATCCCCACTTTTGTTCTACAAAAAGAACACAATTTTTGGTAATTTCAAAATTTATATTTTATTTTGGATCCCTACTTTTGTTTTACAAAAAGAACTCAATTTTTGGTAATTTGGATATCTATTTTATTCTCGCTACGTACTTCATTTTTATGCAAAAGAACTCAATTTTTTGTAATTTCGCAATTTATATTTTATTTTCGATCTGTACATTTGTTTTACAAAAGAAATTCAATTTTTAATAATTTTGAAATTGATATATTATTTTTCATCCGTAGTTTTGTTAAAAAGGAAACTCAATATTCATAATTTTGAAATTTATATTTTATTCTCGATCCGTACTTTTGTTTTAAGCAAAAGAACTCAATTTTTTGTAATTTCAAAATTTATATTTTATTTTGGATCCCTACTTTTGTTTTACAAAAAGAACTGTATCTTTGGTAATTTGGATATTTATATTTTATTCTCGATATGTACTTTTCTTTTGCATAAAACAAAAGGACGGATCGAAAAGAAAATATAAATATCCAAATTACCAAAAATTGAGTTCTTTTTGTAAAGCAAAAGTAGGGATCCAAAATAAAATATAAATTACGAAATTAGAAAAATAAGTTCTTTTGCATAAAACAAAAGTACGTATCGAGAATAAAATATAAATATCCAAATTACCAAAAATTCAGTTCTTTATGTAAAGCAAAAGTAGGGATCAAAAATAAAATGTAAATTTTGAAATTACAAAAAATTGAGTTCTTTTGCTTAAAACAAAACTACGTATCGGGAATAAAACATAAATATCTAAATTACCAAAAATTGAGTTCTTTTTGTAAAACAAAAGTAGGGATCCAAAAAAAAATATAAATTTTGGAATTACAAAAAATTGAGTTCTTTTGCTTAAAACAAAACTACGTATCGAGAATAAAATATAAATATCCAAATTACCAAAAATTGAGTTCTTTTTGTAAAACAAAAGTAGGGATCCAAAATAAAATATAAATTTCAAAATTTCAAAAATTGAGTTCTTCTGCATAAAACAAAAGTACGAATCGAAAAAGAATATAATTATCCAAATTACTAAAAATTGAGTTCTTTTGTAAAGCAAAAGTAGGGATCCAAAATAAAATATAAATTACGAAATTACAAAAATTAGTTCTTTTGCATAAAACAAAAGTACGTATCAAGAATAAAATATAAATATCCAAATTACCAAAATTTGAGTTCTTTTTGTAAAACAAAAGTAGGGATCCAAAATAAAATATAAATTGCGAAATAACAAAAAATTGAGTTCTTTTGCATAAAACAAATGTACGTATCGAGAATAAAATATAAATATCCAAATTACCAAAAGTTGAGTTCTTTTTCTAAAACAAAAGTAGGGATCCAAAATAAAATATAAATTTTCAAATTACAAAAAATTGAGTTCTTTTGCATAAAACAAAAGGACGGATCGAAAAGAAAATATAAATATCCAAATTATCAAATATTGAGTTGTTTTTGTAAAACAAAAGTAGGGATCCAAAATAAAATATAAATTTCAAAACTACAAAAATTGAGTTCTTCTGCATAAAACAAAAGTACGGATCGAAAAAAGAATATAATTATCCAAATTACTAAAAATTGAGTTCTTTTTGTAAAGCAAAAGTAGGGACCCAAAATAAAATATAAATTACTAAATTACAAAAAATTAGTTCTTTTGCATAAAACAAAAGTACGTATCGAGAATAAAATATAATTATCCAAATTACCAAAAATTTAGTTCTTTTTGTAGAACAAAGGTAGGGATCCAAAATAAAATATAAATTTTGAAATTACAAAAAATTGAGTTCTTTTGCATAAAACAAAAGTACGGATCAAAAAGAAAATATAAATATCCCAATTACTAAAAATTGAGTTCCTTTTGTAAAGCAAAAGTAGGGATCCTAAATAAAATATAAATTACGAAATTACAAAAAATTAGTTCTTTTGCATAAAACAAAAGTACGTATCGAGAATAAAATATAAATAACCAAATTACCAAAAATGAAGTTCTTTATGTAAAACAAAAGTAGGGATCAAAAATAAAATGTAAATTTTGAAATTACAAAAAATTGAGTTCTTTTGCATAAAACAAAAGTATGTATCGAGAATAAAATATAAATATCCAAATTACTAAAAATTGAGTTCTTTTTGTAAAACAAAACTAGGGATCCAAAAAAAAATATAAATTTTGAAATTACAAAAAATTGAGTTCTTTTGCTTAAAACAAAACTACGTATCGAGAATAAAATAAAAATATCCAAATTACCAAAAATTGAGTTCTTTTTGTAAAACAAAAGTAGGTATCCAAAATAAAATATAAATTTCAAAATTACAAAAAATTGAGTTCTTCTGCATAAAACAAAAGTACAGATCGAAAAAAGAATATAATTATCCAAATTACTAAAAATTGAGTTCTTTTTGTAAAGCAAAAGTAGGGATCCAAAATAAAATATAAATTTTGAAATTACAAAAATTGAGTTCTTTTGCATAAAACAAAAGTACGTATCGAGAATAAAATATAAATATCCAAATTACTAAAAATTGAGTTCTTTTGTAAAACAAAAGTAGGGATCCAAAAAAATATAAATTTTGAAATTACAAAAATTGAGTTCTTTTGCTTAAAACAAAACTACGTACCTAGAATAAAATATAAATATCCAAATTACCAAAAATTGAGTTCTTTTTGTAAAACAAAAGTATGGATCCAAAATAAAATATAAATTTCAAAAAATTGAGTTCTTCTGGATAAACCAAAAGTACGGATCGAAAAAAGAATATAGGTATCCAAATTACTAAAAAATTGAGTTCTTTTTCTAAAGCAAAAGTAGGGATCCAAAATAAAATATAAATTACAAAATTACAAAAATTAGTTCTTTTGCATAAAACAAAAGTACGTATCGAGAATAAAATATAAATATCCAAATTACCAAAAGCCGAGTTCTTTTTGTAGAACAAAGGTAGGGATCCAAAATAAAATATAAATTTTGAAATTACAAAAAATTGAGTTCTTTTGCATAAAACAAAAGTACGGATCGAAAAGAAAATATGAATATCCAAATTACTAAAAATTGAGTTCTTTTGTAAAGCAAAAGTAGGGATCCAAAATAAAATATAAATTGCAAAATAACAAAAAATTGAGTTCTTTTACATATAACAAAAGTACGTATCCGAATAAAATTTAAATATCCAAATTACCAAAAATTCAGTTCTTTATGTAAAACAAAAGTAGGGATCAAAAATAAAATGTAAATTTTGAAATTACATAAAATTGAGTTCTTTTGCATAAAACAAAAGTACGTATCGAGAATAAAATATAAATATCCAAATTACTAAAGATTGAGTTCTTTTTGTAAAACCGGACTAGGGATCCAAAAAAATATAAATTTTGAAATTACAAAAATTGAGTTCTTTTGCTTAAAACAAAACTACGTATCGGAATAAAACATAAATATCTAAATTACCAAAATTGAGTTCTTTTTGTAAAACAAAAGTAGGGATCCAAAAAAAGTATAAATTTTGAAATTACAAAAAATTGAGTTCTTTTGCTTAAAACAAAACTACGTATCGAGAATAAAATATAAATATCCAAATTACCAAAAATTGACTTTTTTTTGTAAAACAAAAGTAGGGATCCAAAATAAAATATAAATTTCAAAAAATTGAGTTCTTCTGCACAAAACAAAAGTACAGATCGAAAAAAGAATATAATTAACCAAATTACTAAAAATTGAGTTCTTTTTGTAAAGCAAAAGTAGGGATCCAAAATAAAATATAAATTTTGAAATTACAAAAATTGAGTTCTTTTGCATAAAACAAAAGTACGTATCGAGAATAAAATATAAATATCCAAATTACTAAAAATTGAGTTCTTTTGTAAAACAAAAGTAGGGATCCAAAAAAAAATATAAATTTTGAAATTACAAAAAATTGAGTTCTTTTGCTTAAAACAAAACTACGTACCTAGAATAAAATATAAATATCCAAATTACCAAAAATTGAGTTCTTTTTGTAAAACAAAAGTATGGATCCAAAATAAAATATAAATTTCAAAAAATTGAGTTCTTCCGGATAAAACAAAAGTACTGGATCGAAAAAAGAATATAGGTATCCAAATTACTAAAAAATTGAGTTCTTTTTCTAAAGCAAAAGTAGGGATCCAAAATAAAATATAAATTACAAAATTACAAAAATTAGTTCTTTTGCATAAAACAAAAGTACGTATCGAGAATAAAATATAAATATCCAAATTACCAAAAACCGAGTTCTTTTTGTAGAACAAAGGTAGGGATCCAAAATAAAATATAAGTTTTGAAATTACAAAAAATTGAGTTCTTTTGCATAAAACAAAAGTACGGATCGAAAAGAAAATATGAATATCCAAATTACTAAAAATTGAGTTCTTTTTGTAAAGCAAAAGTAGGGATCCAAAATAAAATATAAATTGCAAAATAACAAAAAATTGAGTTCTTTTACATATAACAAAAGTACGTATCCGAATAAAATTTAAATATCCAAATTACCAAAAATTCAGTTCTTTATGTAAAACAAAAGTAGGGATCAAAAATAAAATGTAAATTTTGAAATTACATAAAATTGAGTTCTTTTGCATAAAACAAAAGTACGTATCGAGAATAAAATATAAATATCCAAATTACTAAAGATTGAGTTCTTTTTGTAAAACCGGACTAGGGATCCAAAAAAATATAAATTTTGAAATTACAAAAATTGAGTTCTTTTGCTTAAAACAAAACTACGTATCGGGAATAAAACATAAATATCTAAATTACCAAAAATTGAGTTCTTTTGTAAAACAAAAGTAGGGATCCAAAAAAAAGTATAAATTTTGAGTTCTTTTGCATAAAACAAAACTACGTATCGAGAATAAAATAAAAATATCCAAATTACCAAAAATTGAGTTCTTTTTGTAAAACAAAAGTAGGTATCCAAAATAAAATATAAATTTCAAAATTACAAAAATTGAGTTCTTCCGCATAAAACAAAAGTACAGATCGAAAAAGAATATAATTATCCAAATTACTAAAAATTGAGTTCTTTTGTAAAGCAAAAGTAGGGATCCAAAATAAAATATAAATTTTGAAATTACAAAAATTGAGTTCTTTTGCATAAAACAAAAGTACGTATCGAGAATAAAATATAAATATCCAAATTACTAAAAATTGAGTTCTTTTTGTAAAACAAAAGTAGGGATCCAAAAAAAAATATAAATTTTGAAATTACAAAAAATTGAGTTCTTTTGCTTAAAACAAAACTACGTACCTAGAATAAAATATAAATATCCAAATTACCAAAAATTGAGTTCTTTTTGTAAAACAAAAGTATGGATCCAAAATAAAATATAAATTTCAAAAAATTGAGTTCTTCCGGATAAAACAAAAGTACTGGATCGAAAAAGAATATAGGTATCCAAATTACTAAAAAATTGAGTTCTTTTTCTAAAGCAAAAGTAGGGATCCAAAATAAAATATAAATTACAAAATTACAAAAATTAGTTCTTTTGCATAAAACAAAAGTACGTATCGAGAATAAAATATAAATATCCAAATTACCAAAAACCGAGTTCTTTTTGTAGAACAAAGGTAGGGATCCAAAATAAAATATAAATTTTGAAATTACAAAAATTGAGTTCTTTTGCATAAAACAAAAGTACTGGATCGAAAAGAAAATATGAATATCCAAATTACTAAAAATTGAGTTCTTTTTGTAAAGCAAAAGTAGGGATCCAAAATAAAATATAAATTGCAAAATAACAAAAAATTGAGTTCTTTTACATATAACAAAAGTACGTATCCGAATAAAATTTAAATATCCAAATTACCAAAAATTCAGTTCTTTATGTAAAACAAAAGTAGGGATCAAAAATAAAATGTAAATTTTGAAATTACATAAAATTGAGTTCTTTTGCATAAAACAAAAGTACGTATCGAGAATAAAATATAAATATCCAAATTACTAAAGATTGAGTTCTTTTGTAAAACCGGACTAGGGATCCAAAAAAATATAAATTTTGAAATTACAAAAATTGAGTTCTTTTGCTTAAAACAAAACTACGTATCGGGAATAAAACATAAATATCTAAATTACCAAAAATTGAGTTCTTTTGTAAAACAAAAGTAGGGATCCAAAAAAAGTATAAATTTTGAAATTACAAAAAATTGAGTTCTTTTGCTTAAAACAAAACTACGTATCGAGAATAAAATAAAAATATCCAAATTACCAAAAATTGAGTTCTTTTTGTAAAACAAAAGTAGGTATCCAAAATAAAATATAAATTTCAAAATTACAAAAAATTGAGTTCTTCTGCATAAAACAAAAGTACAGATCGAAAAAAGAATATAATTATCCAAATTACTAAAAATTGAGTTCTTTTTGTAAAGCAAAAGTAGGGATCCAAAATAAAATATAAATTTTGAAATTACAAAAAATTGAGTTCTTTTGCATAAAACAAAAGTACGTATCGAGAATAAAATATAAATATCCAAATTACTAAAAATTGAGTTCTTTTTGTAAAACAAAAGTAGGGATCCAAAAAAATATAAATTTTGAAATTACAAAAATTGAGTTCTTTTGCTTAAAACAAAACTACGTACCTAGAATAAAATATAAATATCCAAATTACCAAAAATTGAGTTCTTTTTGTAAAACAAAAGTATGGATCCAAAATAAAATATAAATTTCAAAAAATTGAGTTCTTCCGGATAAAACAAAAGTACGGATCGAAAAAAGAATATAGGTATCCAAATTACTAAAAATTGAGTTCTTTTTCTAAAGCAAAAGTAGGGATCCAAAATAAAATATAAATTACAAAATTACAAAAAATTAGTTCTTTTGCATAAAACAAAAGTACGTATCGAGAATAAAATATAAATATCCAAATTACCAAAAACCGAGTTCTTTTTGTAGAACAAAGGTAGGGATCCAAAATAAAATATAAATTTTGAAATTACAAAAATTGAGTTCTTTTGCATAAAACAAAAGTACTGGATCGAAAAGAAAATATGAATATCCAAATTACTAAAAATTGAGTTCTTTTTGTAAAGCAAAAGTAGGGATCCAAAATAAAATATAAATTGCAAAATAACAAAAAATTGAGTTCTTTTACATATAACAAAAGTACGTATCCAGAATAAAATTTAAATATCCAAATTACCAAAAATTCAGTTCTTTATGTAAAACAAAAGTAGGGATCAAAAATAAAATGTAAATTTTGAAATTACATAAAATTGAGTTCTTTTGCATAAAACAAAAGTACGTATCGAGAATAAAATATAAATATCCAAATTACTAAAAATTGAGTTCTTTTTGTAAAACAAAAGTAGGGATCCAAAAAAAAATATAAATTTTGAAATTACAAAAAATTGAGTTCTTTTGCTTAAAACAAAACTACGTACCTAGAATAAAATATAAATATCCAAATTACCAAAAATTGAGTTCTTTTTGTAAAACAAAAGTATGGATCCAAAATAAAATATAAATTTCAAAAAATTGAGTTCTTCTGGATAAACCAAAAGTACGGATCGAAAAAAGAATATAGGTATCCAAATTACTAAAAAATTGAGTTCTTTTTCTAAAGCAAAAGTAGGGATCCAAAATAAAATATAAATTACAAAATTACAAAAAATTAGTTCTTTTGCATAAAACAAAAGTACGTATCGAGAATAAAATATAAATATCCAAATTACCAAAAACCGAGTTCTTTTGTAGAACAAAGGTAGGGATCCAAAATAAAATATAAATTTTGAAATTACAAAAATTGAGTTCTTTTGCATAAAACAAAAGTACTGGATCGAAAAGAAAATATGAATATCCAAATTACTAAAAATTGAGTTCTTTTGTAAAGCAAAAGTAGGGATCCAAAATAAAATATAAATTGCAAAATAACAAAAAATTGAGTTCTTTTACATATAACAAAAGTACGTATCCAGAATAAAATTTAAATATCCAAATTACCAAAAATTCGAGTTCTTTATGTAAAACAAAAGTAGGGATCAAAAATAAAATGTAAATTTTGAAATTACATAAAATTGAGTTCTTTTGCATAAAACTAAAGTACGTATCGAGAATAAAATATAAATATCCAAATTACTAAAGATTGAGTTCTTTTTGTAAAACCAGACTAGGGATCCAAAAAAAAATATAAATTTTGAAATTACAAAAAATTGAGTTCTTTTGCTTAAAACAAAACTACGTATCGGGAATAAAACATAAATATCTAAATTA
Source organism: Lablab purpureus (assembly GCA_030347555.1). Classification (NCBI taxonomy): domain Eukaryota; kingdom Viridiplantae; phylum Streptophyta; class Magnoliopsida; order Fabales; family Fabaceae; genus Lablab; species Lablab purpureus. Next base: position 23,536,686 of record CM059256.1, on the reverse strand, counting down.
CCAAAAATTGAGTATAAATTTTGAAATTACAAAAAATTGAGTTCTTTTGCTTAAAACAAAACTACGTATCGAGAATAAAATATAAATATCCAAATTACCAAAAATTGACTTTTTTTTGTAAAACAAAAGTAGGGATCCAAAATAAAATATAAATTTCAAAAAATTGAGTTCTTCTGCATAAAACAAAAGTACAGATCGAAAAAAGAATATAATTATCCAAATTACTAAAAATTGAGTTCTTTTGTAAAGCAAAAGTAGGGATCCAAAATAAAATATAAATTTTGAAATTACAAAAAATTGAGTTCTTTTGCATAAAACAAAAGTACGTATCGAGAATAAAATATAAATATCCAAATTACTAAAAATTGAGTTCTTTTTGTAAAACAAAAGTAGGGATCCAAAAAAATATAAATTTTGAAATTACAAAAATTGAGTTCTTTTGCTTAAAACAAAACTACGTACCTAGAATAAAATATAAATATCCAAATTACCAAAAATTGAGTTCTTTTTGTAAAACAAAAGTATGGATCCAAAATAAAATATAAATTTCAAAAAATTGAGTTCTTCTGGATAAAACAAAAGTACGGATCGAAAAAAGAATATAGGTATCCAAATTACTAAAAAATTGAGTTCTTTTTCTAAAGCAAAAGTAGGGATCCAAAATAAAATATAAATTACAAAATTACAAAAATTAGTTCTTTTGCATAAAACAAAAGTACGTATCGAGAATAAAATATAAATATCCAAATTACCAAAAACCGAGTTCTTTTTGTAGAACAAAGGTAGGGATCCAAAATAAAATATAAGTTTTGAAATTACAAAAATTGAGTTCTTTTGCATAAAACAAAAGTACTGGATCGAAAAGAAAATATGAATATCCAAATTACTAAAAATTGAGTTCTTTTTGTAAAGCAAAAGTAGGGATCCAAAATAAAATATAAATTGCAAAATAACAAAAAATTGAGTTCTTTTACATATAACAAAAGTACGTATCCAGAATAAAATTTAAATATCCAAATTACCAAAAATTCAGTTCTTTATGTAAAACAAAAGTAGGGATCAAAAATAAAATGTAAATTTTGAAATTACATAAAATTGAGTTCTTTTGCATAAAACAAAAGTACGTATCGAGAATAAAATATAAATATCCAAATTACTAAAGATTGAGTTCTTTTTGTAAAACCGGACTAGGGATCCAAAAAAATATAAATTTTGAAATTACAAAAATTGAGTTCTTTTGCTTAAAACAAAACTACGTATCGGAATAAAACATAAATATCTAAATTACCAAAAATTGAGTTCTTTTGTAAAACAAAAGTAGGGATCCAAAAAAAAGTATAAATTTTGAAATTACAAAAAATTGAGTTCTTTTGCTTAAAACAAAACTACGTATCGAGAATAAAATAAAAATATCCAAATTACCAAAAATTGAGTTCTTTTTGTAAAACAAAAGTAGGTATCCAAAATAAAATATAAATTTCAAAATTACAAAAAATTGAGTTCTTCTGCATAAAACAAAAGTACAGATCGAAAAAAGAATATAATTATCCAAATTACTAAAAATTGAGTTCTTTTTGTAAAGCAAAAGTAGGGATCCAAAATAAAATATAAATTTTGAAATTACAAAAATTGAGTTCTTTTGCATAAAACAAAAGTACGTATCGAGAATAAAATATAAATATCCAAATTACTAAAAATTGAGTTCTTTTTGTAAAACAAAAGTAGGGATCCAAAAAAATATAAATTTTGAAATTACAAAAAATTGAGTTCTTTTGCTTAAAACAAAACTACGTACCTAGAATAAAATATAAATATCCAAATTACCAAAAATTGAGTTCTTTTTGTAAAACAAAAGTATGGATCCAAAATAAAATATAAATTTCAAAAAATTGAGTTCTTCCGGATAAAACAAAAGTACGGATCGAAAAAGAATATAGGTATCCAAATTACTAAAAAATTGAGTTCTTTTTCTAAAGCAAAAGTAGGGATCCAAAATAAAATATAAATTACAAAATTACAAAAAATTAGTTCTTTTGCATAAAACAAAAGTACGTATCGAGAATAAAATATAAATATCCAAATTACCAAAAACCGAGTTCTTTTTGTAGAACAAAGGTAGGGATCCAAAATAAAATATAAATTTTGAAATTACAAAAAATTGAGTTCTTTTGCATAAAACAAAAGTACGGATCGAAAAGAAAATATGAATATCCAAATTACTAAAAATTGAGTTCTTTTTGTAAAGCAAAAGTAGGGATCCAAAATAAAATATAAATTGCAAAATAACAAAAAATTGAGTTCTTTTACATATAACAAAAGTACGTATCCGAATAAAATTTAAATATCCAAATTACCAAAAATTCAGTTCTTTATGTAAAACAAAAGTAGGGATCAAAAATAAAATGTAAATTTTGAAATTACATAAAATTGAGTTCTTTTGCATAAAACAAAAGTACGTATCGAGAATAAAATATAAATATCCAAATTACTAAAGATTGAGTTCTTTTTGTAAAACCAGACTAGGGATCCAAAAAAAAATATAAATTTTGAAATTACAAAAAATTGAGTTCTTTTGCTTAAAACAAAACTACGTATCGGGAATAAAACATAAATATCTAAATTACCAAAAATTGAGTTCTTTTTGTAAAACAAAAGTAGGGATCCAAAAAAAAGTATAAATTTTGAAATTACAAAAAATTGAGTTCTTTTGCTTAAAACAAAACTACGTATCGAGAATAAAATAAAAATATCCAAATTACCAAAAATTGAGTTCTTTTTGTAAAACAAAAGTAGGTATCCAAAATAAAATATAAATTTCAAAATTACAAAAAATTGAGTTCTTCTGCATAAAACAAAAGTACAGATCGAAAAAAGAATATAATTATCCAAATTACTAAAAATTGAGTTCTTTTTGTAAAGCAAAAGTAGGGATCCAAAATAAAATATAAATTTTGAAATTACAAAAAATTGAGTTCTTTTGCATAAAACAAAAGTACGTATCGGGAATAAAACATAAATATCTAAATTACCAAAAATTGAGTTCTTTTTGTAAAACAAAAGTAGGGATCCAAAAAAAAGTATAAATTTTGAATTTACAAAAAATTGAGTTCTTTTGCTTAAAACAAAACTACGTATCGAGAATAAAATATAAATATCCAAATTACCAAAAATTGACTTTTTTTTGTAAAACAAAAGTAGGGATCCAAAATAAAATATAAATTTCAAAAAATTGAGTTCTTCTGCATAAAACAAAAGTACAGATCGAAAAAAGAATATAATTATCCAAATTACTAAAAATTGAGTTCTTTTTGTAAAGCAAAAGTAGGGATCCAAAATAAAATATAAATTACGAAATTACAAAAAATTAGTTCTTTTGCATAAAACAAAAGTACGTATCGAGAATAAAATATAAATATCCAAATTACCAAAATTTGAGTTCTTTTTGTAAAACAAAAGTAGGGATCCAAAATAAAATATAAATTGCGAAATAACAAAAAATTGAGTTGTTTTGCATAAAACAAATGTACGTATCGAGAATAAAATATAAATATCCAAATTCCCAAAAGTTGAGTTCTTTTTGTAAAACAAAAGTAGGGATCCAAAATAAAATATAAATTTTGAAATTACAAAAAATTGAGTTCTTTTGCATAAAACAAAGGGACGGATCGAAAAGAAAATATAAATATCCAAATTACCAAAAATTGAGTTCTTTTTGTAAAACAAAAGTAGGGATCCAAAATAAAATATAAATTTCAAAATTACAAAAAATTGAGTTCTTCTGCATAAAACAAAAGTACGGATCGAAAAAAGAATATAATTATCCAAATTACTAAAAATTTAGTTCTTTTTGTAAAGCAAAAGTAGGGATCCAAAATAAAATATAAATTACGAAATTACAAAAAATTCGTTCTTTTGCATAAAACAAAAGTACGTATCGAGAATAAAATATAAATATCCAAATTACCAAAAATTGAGTTCTTTTTGTAGAACAAAGGTAGGGATCCAAAATAAAATATAAATTTTGAAATTACAAAAAATTGAGTTCTTTTGCATAAAACAAAAGTACGGATCAAAAAGAAAATATAAATATCCAAATTACTAAAAATTGAGTTCTTTTTGTAAAGCAAAAGTAGGGATCCAAAATAAAATATAAATTACGAAATTACAAAAAATTAGTTCTTTTGCATAAAACAAAAGTACGTATCGAGAATAAAATATAAATATCCAAATTACCAAAAATGGAGTTCTTTATGTAAAACAAAAGTAGGGATAAAAAATAAAATGTAAATTTTGAAATTACAAAAAATTGAGTTCTTTTGCATAAAACAAAAGTACGTATCGAGAATAAAATATAAATATCCAAATTACTAAAAATTGAGTTCTTTTTGTAAAACAAAACTAGGGATCCAAAAAAAATATAAATTTTGAAATTACAAAAAATTGAGTTCTTTTGCTTTAAACAAAACTACGTATCGAGAATAAAATATAAATATCCAAATTACCAAAAATTGAGTTCTTTTTGTAAAACAAAAGTAGGGATCCAAAATAAAATATAAATTTCAAAATTACAAAAAATTGAGTTCTTCTGCATAAAACAAAAGTACGGATCGAAAAAATAATATAATTATCCAAATTACTAAAAATTGAGTTCTTTTTGTAAAGCAAAAGTAGGGATCCAAAATAAAATATAAATTACGAAATTACAAAAAATTAGTTCTTTTGCATAAAACAAAAGTACGTATCGAGAATAAAATATAAATATCCAAATTACCAAAATTTGAGTTCTTTTTGTAAAACAAAAGTAGGGATCCAAAATAAAATATAAATTGCGAAATAACAAAAAATTGAGTTCTTTTGCATAAAACAAAAGTACGTATCGAGAATAAAATATAAATATCCAAATTACCAAAAATTTAGTTCTTTTTGTAAAACAAAAGTAGGGATCCAAAATGAAATATAAATTTTGAAATTACAAAAAATTGAGTTCTTTTGCATAAAACAAAAGGACGGATCGAAAAGAAAATATAAATATCCAAATTACCAAAAATTGAGTTCTTTTTGTAAAGCAAAAGTAGGGATCCAAAATAAAATATAAATTTTTAAATTAAAAAAAATTGAGTTCTTTTGCATAAAACAAAAGTACGTATCGAGAATAAAATATAAATATCCAAATTACCAAAAATTGAGTTCTTTTTGTAAAACAAAAGTAGGGATCCAAAATAAAATATAAATTTTGAAATTACAAAACATTGAATTCTTTTGCATAAAACAAAAGTACGGATCGAAAAGAAAATATAAATATCCAAATTACTAAAAATTGAGTTCTTTTTGTAAAGCAAAAGTAGGGATCCAAAATAAAATATAAATTGCGAAATAACAAAAAATTGAGTTCTTTTGCATAAAACAAAAGTACGTATCGAGAATAAAATATAAATATCCAAATTACCAAAAATTGAGTTCTTTTTGTAAAACAAAAGTAGGGATCCAAAATAAAATATAAATTTTGAAATTACGAAAAATTGAGTTCTTTTGCATAAAACAAAAGTAGGATCGAAAAGAAAAAACAAATATCCAAATTACTAAAAATTGAGTTCTTTTTGTAAAGCAAAAGTAGGGATAAAAAAAATATAAATTGCAAAATTACAAAAAATTGAGTTCTTTTGCTTAAAACTGTTGGCATATTTCAAGTCCAGAGTTTTATGGAGACCTACAGTTTTGATGATGAAGTTTTTAGGAAGTTTCAATCAACATTAAAGACTTGTGCCATCTCACAAAGGAAGGTTGCTTGATAAGAAAGGAAAGGCATAAAAGAGCATTCAAAGCTTTCAAGAGAGAAGGTTGATGATGATTTTCTCAAGAGCTGAAGGATCAAAGGAAGAAGGTTCTGTTTTGGGTGTTGGATAAAAAGAGTAAGTCATAAATCCCATTCAAGACCTTCCCAAACAAGAGAGCAAGGTGTTTTCTCACAAAAACGTTTTTCTACGCTTTTAATCGATTACCATACGTAGATAATCGATTATTTAACTTAGAATTTGAATAAAAAATGTTTAACGAGCAAAATAATCGATTAAGTGTCTTTGATAATCGATTATATTGATTCTGGGTTAATATAATCGATTATGACCTTAATCTAATCGATTAAATCAGACGATATTTGTTTTCTAGTTTTTAAACATGATATAATCGATTAAGCTTTTAATATAATCGATTAAATGAGTCGTTTTTATGAAATTAATTTTAAATCAACCTAAGAATGGAAACTTTGGAGCATTTTCGAATTATCAAATGAAAGAGAATGTCTTAGGTTTAACACATCTAAACAAACACAAAATATTCAAAGTGTTTCTGCGCCTTAGCTTTTTCAAAGCCGCTTTCTGCTCTCTTCGGTTTGATCAAGTCTTTGGAAGTGGTGATCATTGTGCTTAAGCTTTCTATCCAACACATTTAAGGTGTATTCTTTTCTTGTTTTACGTAAAGGGAAAATTCATCCCTTGGATCTGTTCTAAGGGAGGTGTTTCATCTCTTGTGTGTCAAGAGAGGTGGGTTTCATCCTCGGTGTAATGCAGGGAGGTGTTTCATCCTTAGTGTGTCCGAGGAGGTGTTTCAGTTTATCTTTATCTTGTTATTGCATGAATTGGTGTTTGTAATTTCAATTAAAGATAGTGGGGAAAATCATCACGGATTTGTGGTGGTTGGGAAGCTGGACGTAGGATTGGCTTAATCCGAACCGAGTATAAATCTACGTGTTATTTCTCTTTCTCTATCTCTTTTAATTGTGGATCATTATAACAATTGCTAATCCCAACAGCGTTAATCAAAGGATTGGAAAAATTCACATCCAAGTTTTTGAAAGTTTTTCAAAACACGAAAATTAATTTGAAAGAGAAAATTTCTTTAAAAACCCAATTCACCCCCTCTTGGTTTTTACACTGCAGTCTTTATTTAACAATTGGCCTCGACTGGTTTTGAAAGTTATTCAAAAACAAGATCCTTATGGCGAGACAAAACTCAAACTTTTCGTTGAAGGTGCATCTATTCATAGACCACCACTTTTACTGGTGAAAACTATCCTTTTTGGAAAAAGAGGATGGAAATTTTCTAAGGTCTAATGATCAAGGCGTTTGGGATGTTGTTGTAAATGGTCCATTTATTCCTATGGTTGTTGTTGAAGAAGCGCAGGTACCTAAGAAGAAAGCAAATTGGAGCAGGGACGAATACAACCGGAATCAATGCGACATAAGGGCGTGTAACATGATAGCATCTGCCTTAACCATTGATGAGTTTTACGAGGTTATCGGATTGCACTATTGCAAAGGAGATGTGGGACACTCTAGAAGTCACACATGAAGGAACGGAAGAAGTGAAACGATCAAGGAAGAACACCTTGATTCGGGAATATGAAATGTTCAGTATGAGCAAAGGAGAAACCATATGCGACGTACAAAGAGATTTACTCACATCGTAAATCATCTCAAGGCATTAGGTAAGAAATTCGATCTTGAAGAATTAAATGTCAAAATTTTGAAATCTTTGGACGAGGACTTGGCAACCTAAAGTGACGGCCATCACGGAATCAAAGAATCTGTCAAACATGAACATGACAACTCTCTTCGGGAAACTAAGAGAACATGAAATGGAACTTGGGCGCTTCAAAGGAGAAGAAGAAGAAGTCAAAAGAAAGGTGTTGCTCTTAAAGCGGAATCCCACAAAGATGAGAGTAGTGACACGGATGATGATCTTGAATGCGAGTGACATAAGCTTGTTTGTCAAAAAGTACAAAAAGTTCATCAAGAACAAGAACAAAGGGAATTACAAGAAAGGTAAGAAAAGCTGAAAACCTAAATTCTCTTGATAATTTTAAATGCTATGGTTGTGGAAAAAGGGGACACTTGAAGTCGGATTGCCCCAACATCAAGAAGGATGAGGAAAAGGCAAAGAAATACAAGAAGCCTTTTGACAAAAAGAAAAAGAAGGCATACATCGCGTGGGAAGATAATGGGAAGATAATGACGTGAGTTCTTCTAGTGCAAGTGAATCAGAAGAAGAAGCCAATATCTGTCTTATGGCGGATGATGATGATGATGCAGAATCCACATGTAGCAAGGTAAGTGATTCTGGCATTCCAAATAATTATGATGATTTGCTTGAAGAGTTTTTGGAATTATGTGAAAAATCTGAAAAATTAACTTTCTTTCACAATAAATTAAAAAATGACTACAAGAGTCTTGAAAAGAAAATTTCAGATTTGGAACAAGAGAAAATCGTTTTAAAGGATGATTTGAAAACAGCGCTTATCCCTTGCAAATGCAAAGCGAAAATTCCTATTTGTGAAAATTGTAGCGTTCTTGCAAACAAAGTTTCTTATCTTGAAAAGTCTCTTTCAAAAATTACAATGGGTAATAATAATTTAAATAATGTTTTGAAAGACAACAAAGGTTTATACGAAAAGCGAGGACTTGGTTACAATTTCAAAAATAAAAATAATTCAAACAAAATTGTTTTTGTTCAAGGAGAATCATCAAATACGAAAAAGGTTTTTGAAGTTCCTTATTTCAAAAATAAAACAAATGAACCTAAAAAGAAGTTTTATAAAAATGCGTACATACCAAGAAAAACAAATGTTCCTACATGTTTTTATTGTATGCATAAAGGTCATTCGGTAAATAGATGCAATATTAAGCGTTTTAGTGTTCCTAATGGGAAATATAAATGGGTTCCCAAAGGAAAATCTGTTTCTAACCCATGAGGACCCTAATAAGTGACTTTAGGGGACCTAAATTTTTTCTTATGATGCAGGTTGGTCCCAAGTCCAAAAAGTCACTATGGTATCTTGATAGTGGTTGTTCAAGGCACATGACGGGTGATAAAAGCAAATTCAAAAGCTTCAAGAAGAAAGAACAAGGTTTTGTAACCTATGGTGACAACAATAAGGGAAAAATCATTGGTAGCGGAATGGTTGGAGACTCCCTAAAGATTCATGATGTTCTTCTTGTTGATGGATTGAAGCACAATTTGCTAAGCATTAGTCAACTTTGTGATAAAGGTTTAAAGGTAACGTTTGATAGTGATCTTTGCAAAATTCATCACAAGGACTCAAATGAAATCGCCCTCATTGGTAAGAGACATAATAACATTTATTTGATTGATATTGATTGTGCATCTACATCTAATAATCTGCCTTGTTTAGTTGCGAAAGAAGAGGATCCATGGTTATGGCATAGAAGAAGCTGCTCACATTCATATGCCTCATCTAAGTAAACTCATATCTAAAGAGTTAGTGATTGGTTTGCCAAAACTGGTTTTTGAAAAGAACAAACTATGTGCAGCTTGTCAAAAGGGAAGCAAGCGAAAAGTTCTTTTAAATCTAAAAATGTTGTTTCCACTTCAAAACCTTTAGAATTACTGCACATGGATTTATTTGGTCCCTCTAGAACAAAAAGTTTTGGTGGCAATTATTATGCTCTTGTGATTGTTGATGATTACTCTAGATTCACTTGGACTCTTTTTCTTTCATCTAAAAGTGATGCTTTTAAAGAATTTAGAAAATTTGCCAAGGTTATTCAAAATGAAAAAGATTTAAAAATCAAGTTTTTACGAAGTGATCATGGCGGTGAATTTCAAAATATTTCTTTTGAAAATTTTTGTGAAGAAAATGGAATTTCTCATAATTTTTCAGCACCAAGAACACCTCAACAAAATGGTGTGGTTGAAAGGAAAAATAGATCTTTGGAAGAACTTGCAAGAACTATGTTGAGCGAAAATAATTTACCTAAATATTTTTGGGGTGATGCTCGTAAGTACCGCATGTCACGTTTTAAACAGAGTTTTAATAAGACCTATTTTAAAATTAACTCCTTATGAGCTTTTCAAAGGGAGAAAACCAAATATTTCTTATTTCAGAATTTTTGGATGTAAATGTTTTGTTTTGAATAACGGAAAAGATAGCCTTGGGAAATTTGATGCTAAATCGATGAAGCTACATTTTTAGGTTATTCTTTGCATAGTAAAGCATATAGAGTTTTTAATAAGAGGACTTTAACCATTGAAGAATCTATACATGTTGTCTTTGATGAATATCTAGACCTTGAGGAAACCCCTCTTGAGTCAAAAAGATTCTTTGCGGATGATGAAGGAGTACATCAAGAAGAAACTCCTCTTGAAGAAGCCGTTGAAGAAATCAGTTTGGATGAGAATCCTTCTCATGATGAGAGTCTACCAAAAGAATGGAGACCACCTAGAAACGTTTCCTTGGAAAATATCATTGGAGACATATCAACAGGTGTAAGAACAAGGAGGAATATGAATAATTTCTGCATGAATGTTGCTTTTGTTTCACAGGTTGAACCGAAAAATGTAGAAGAAGCATTGACGGATGAACATTGGTGTATTGCAATGCAAGAAGAGCTAAATCGGTTTGAAAGAAATCGGGTATGGGATTTAATTCCTAAGACTAATAATATGCAGGTCATAGGTACAAGATGGGTCTTTAGAAATAAGCTTGATGAAGATGGAAACATCACAAAGAACAAAGCAAGGCTGGTTGCAAAAGGTTATAGACAAGAAGAAGGCATAAATTATGATGAAACCTATGCTCCAGTAGCAAGACTTGAAGTTATCCAGCTTGTTGTTAGCATATGCCTCCATTATGGGATTCAAATTATTTCAAATGGATGTAAAAAGTGCTTTTCTAAGCGGATATATCAAGGAAGAAGTCTATGTAGAACAACCTCCAGGCTTTGAAGATTTCAAAAATCCTAATCATGTCTACAAATTGAAGAAAGCTTTATATGGACTCAAACAAGCCCCAAGATCTTGGTATGAAAGGTTAAGTAATTTCTTACTTGAAAATAGTTTTAGAAGAGGTAAAGTTGATTCTACTCTTTTTATTAAGAAATCAAAGAAACATATTCTCATTGTTCAAGTTTATGTTGATGATATTATTTTTGGATCAACTAACGATGATCTTTGCCAAGAGTTTGCTAGAAATATGCAGGGAGAGTTTGAAATGTCCATGATGGGAGAACTAAATTTCTTTCTTGGCTTGCAAATCAAACAATTGAAGAAAGGTATTTTTATATGTCAAACAAAGTATTGCAAGGAACTCTTGAAGAAATTTGAGATGGAAAGTTCGAAAGAAGCCTCAACCCCCATGGCTACATCTTGCTATCTAGATCAAGATTTAAGCGGTAAGGCGGTAGATCAAACACGGTATCGAGGTATGATCGGATCATTACTTTATCTTACTTGCTAGTAGACTGATATAATGCAAAGTGTGTGTGTTTGTGCTAGGTTTCAAGCCAACCCTAGAGAGTCTCACCTAAAAGTCGTTAAGAGAATCCTTAAGTACCTTAGAGGAACAACATCCTTTGGTTTATGGTACCCTTCGGGAGCCTCACCTAGTATCATAGGTTTTTCGGACTCGGATTATGGTGGTCGTAGAATAGATAGGAAGAGTACTAGTGGTACATGTCATCTTTTAGGATGTTCCTTAGTTTCATGGCATTCTAAGAAACAGGCTAGTGTTGCTCTTTCAACCACGGAGGCTGAGTATATAGCAGCAGGGAGTTGTTGTGCTCAAATACTGTGGATGAAGCAGCAATTAGAAGACTTTGATATATTTCTAGATCATATCCCTCTTAAGTGTGATAACACTAGTGCCATTAACCTGACTAGGAACCCTATCATGCATTCTAAGACCAAGCATATAGAAATTAGACATCATTTCATTAGAGATCATATAGCTAAAGGAGATTGCATTATAGAATATATAGATACCAAACATCAACTAGCTGATATCTTCACCAAACCTTTGCCTAGAGATAGATTTTATGAGCTTAGAAGAGATCTAGGAATTGTTTGTGATAAATCTGTTGCCTAATTGATGTTTGTTGTTGTTTTTTTTTGTTATTTCAGCGTTTTACGAAAATTTACGTATTTAATCGATTAGGTTTCGTGTGTTAATCGATTAAACGCGGTGTTTGTGAAAATGTTTTAAAATATAATTGATTAAGTTTATGACATAATCGATTAAATCGCTGGGGAGCAATTTAATCGATTAAGGAATGCACATAATCGATTAAATTTCTGGGTTTTCGTTTTCTGGAAATTTTTTTGAAGGCAAATAATCGATTAAATGAGAATATAATCGATTAAATGCACCGTTCGTGTTTTTACGCAAATCGATTTTCGAACGTTGGCCATGTTTTCACGTGTTTTGTCTTTTTAAGCGGCTATATTCGTTCCCAACGGATATATTTTCATTAAATCAACGTTTTATGACCCGGATTTCATTCTATAAATAGCTGGTTTGAGAATCAAAGTGACTCACTCACTCTCTCTTTCACTCTTGCTTGTTTCTCGCTGTTATTTCTTTGTCTTGTGCGAATTTTAATTCTCTGTCGTTGTCTCTGTTATTCCATTATCTTGTTGTGCAATTTCTCTTGTCTTTTATATCACCAAAATGGCTGATCAAAGAAGAAGGAAGATGCCATCAAGGAGAAGGGGCAAGGAGCCAATGACTTCTCAAGAAAGGAGACCTCCAACTCTAGCTGGTTGGATTTCAGATGAGGATCTGCAAATTGGTTTTGTTAACAAGTGGAAGGATAGAAAAATTCTTACCCCTAAATTCTTGTCTTGTGAATTTTTAGATCTCATGGTTTTCAATTTCGGGAATTTTTAGTAGGAAGTGGACTACAACAATTTGTGGAGATGGAAGGGGCATTCTACCCGGATTTGGTTAGAGTGTTCTACATGAACTTGACATCAAGAACAGCCAGCCCAAGCACCAAAGTGAAAGGTGTAAGGATCTTCTTTGATGAAGATTTGTGGAACAATGTAGCTGGTCTCTCAACTCAAGGCATAAACATCACATATGGCTTTGAGGACTTTAACAAGTTGGTAGAATTTAGAAAATTTTGCAAGGATCCTAACCTACAAGTTGAGAACTTGTATAAAGTTGGTAATGTAAAGTTAAATGAAAGAATGTTGCATTATGTTATTGTTTGGATTTTAGTTGCAAGAGGCATTAATCATGCCCAACTTACTAAGGAAGACATTCTTCTAATGTATGGATTCCTTAATAATGTGAGCATAGATTGGCCCTCAATTATCCTTGATAATATGTTTAAAGCCACTAGGCTTTCCTCTTTTGCATTACCCTATGCTGTGTTTGTTTCTAAGATTTTAGAATACAAAGGTGTTGATCTTGAAGGAGAGAATAAACAGATTTTGCTAAGCAATAGCAAAATTGGCAAAAATGTTCTAAGGCATATGGGCCTCATAGAACAAGGCAACGAGGTTTACCCAAAGAGAAGAAGGAGCTGCTTGCCATGGAAGAAGATGATGAAGACCAACCTCAACCTCCACCTCAATTTCAACCTCAACCGGGATCGGTGGAGGAGCTTCTCATATCAAGAATGGATTCTATGATGAATCTTCACTCCAAGGAATTTCAAGGCCTTTCTCATCAACTCTCAAGGCTTAATAGAAGAATGTATAGAGTTGAAAGAAAGATGAACATTGAAGAATTATCTCCTGAAGAAGATAATACAACATCCTCAAGAGGCAAACATCCAGCCAATGTTGAGGAAGATGAAGATAGTGAAGAAACTGAATAGGCTACAAGTTCACTTTTCCTTAGCTTGTTCTTCATTATTTTCCAGCTGCTGTATTTTTTCTCTCTATTATTTTACGTGTATTAATTTAGCCTGCTTGTAATTATCTCTCGAAAATGTAATCTTTTTGAAAATGATAAAAATAAAGGGGAGAAAATATTTGTCTTGATTGAAAATCTGTCTAGTTAATATAGCTTTTAAGAAAATTAATTTCAAGGGAACTTTAGGAAATAATTCAAATAAGTGCCTTATATAGCTTAAACAATTAAGAGCATAGTTTAAGGGGGAGTTTTTAGAAATTATTTCCACTCATTAATTCCTTGAAATCTCTTTTTCAAAATTCAAATTGAAACTTAAATGCTATATGACTGCCTACTTTATTTCCTTTGTGGACTAATATTTATGATGGAAATATCCATACATTATTTTCAAGATTTTCAGGATATTATCACAAGTCTCTAGGTTTCTTTTTATCATCATAAAAAACGGGGAGATTGTTGGCATATTTCAAGTCCAGAGTTTTATGGAGACCTACAGTTTTGATGATGAAGTTTTTAGGAAGTTTCAATCAACATTAAAGACTTGTGCCATCTCACAAAGGAAGGTTGCTTGATAAGAAAGGAAAGGCATAAAAGAGCATTCAAAGCTTTCAAGAGAGAAGATTGATGAAGATTTTCTCAAGAGCTGAAGGATCAAAGGAAGAAGGTTACTGTTTTGGGTGTTGGATAAAAGAGTAAGTCATAAATCCCATTCAAGACCTTCCCAAACAAGAGAGCAAGGTGTTTTCTCGCAAAAGCGTTTTCTACGCTTTTAATCGATTACCATACGTAGAATGTCGATTATTTAACTTAGAATTTGAATAAAAAATGTTTAACGAGCAAAATAATCGATTAAGTGTCTTTGATAATCGATTATATTGATTCTGGGTTAATATAATCGATTATGACCTTAATCTAATCGATTAAATCAGACGATATTTGTTTTCCAATTTTTAAACATGATATAATCGATTAAGCTTTTAATATAATCGATTAAATGAGTCGTTTTTATGAAATTAATTTTAAATCAACCAAAGAATGGAAACTTTGGAGCATTTTCGAATTATAAAATGAAAGAGAATGTCTTAGGTTTAACACATCTGAACAAACACAAAATATTCAAAGTGTTTATGCGCCTTAGCTTTTTCAAAGCCGCTTTCCTGCTCTCTTCAGTTTGATCAAGTCTTTGGAAGTGGTGATCATTGTGCTTAAGCTTTCTATCCAGCACATTTCAGGTGTATTCTTTTACTATTTTCTGTAAAGGGAAAATTCATCCCTTGGATCTGTTATAAGGGAGGTGTTTCATCTCTTGTGTGTCAAGAGAGGTGGGTTTCATCCTCAGCGTGTCTGGGGAGGTGTTTCATCCTTAGTGTGTCTGAGGAGGTGTTTCCGTTTATCTTTTCTTGTTATTGCATGAATTGGTGTTTGTAATTTCAATTAAAGATAGTGGGGAAAATCATCACGGATTTGTGGTGGTTTGGAACTGGACGTAGGATTGCCTTAATCCGAATCAGTATAAATCTCTGTGTTATTTCTCTTTCTCTATCTCTTTTAATTGTGGATCATTATAACAATTTCTAATCCCAACAGCGTTAATCAAAGGATTGGAAAAATTCACATCCAAGTTTTTGAAAGTTTTTTCAAAACCTGAAAATTAATTTGAAAGAGAATTTCTTTAAAAACCCAATTCACCCCCCCTCTTGGTTTTTACACTGCCATCTTTATTTAACAAAATAAAAAGTACGTATCGAGAATAAAATATAAATATCCAAATTACCAAAAATTGGGTTTGTTTTGTAAAACAAAAGTAGGGATCCAAAATAAAATATAAATTTTGAAATTACAAAAAATTGAGTTCTTTTGCATAAAACAAAAGTACGGATCGAAAAGAAAATATAAATATAAAAATTACTAAAAATTGAGTTCTTTTTGTAAAGCAAAAGTAGGGATCCAAAATAAAATATAAATTGCGAAATAACAAAAAATTGAGTTCTTTTGCATATAACAAAAGTACGGATCGAGAATAAAATATAAATATCATAATTACCGAAAATTGAGTTCTTTTTGTAAAACAAAAGTAGGGATCCAAAAAAAATATAAATTTTTAAATTACAAAAAATTGAGTTCTTTTGCATAAAACAAAAGTACGGATCGAGAGTAAAATATAAAAATCCAAATTACCAAAAATTGACTTCTTTTTGTAAAAAAAAAAGTAGGGATCCAAAATAAAATATAAATTTTGAAATTACAAAAAATTGAGTTCTTTTGCATAAAACAAAAGTACAGATCGAAAAGAAAATATAAATATCGAAATTAATAAAAAATGAGTTCTTTTTGTAAAGCAAAAGTAGGGATCCAAAATAAAATATAAATTGAGAAATAACAAAAAATTGAGTTCTTTTGGATATAACAAAAGTACGTATCGAGAATAAAATATAAATATCAAAATTACCAAAAATTGAGTTCTTTATGTAAAACAAAAGTAGGGATCCAAAATAAAATATAAATTTTGAAATTACGAAAAATTGAGTTCTTTTGCATAAAACAAAGGTACGTATCGAGAATAAAATATAAATATCCAAATTACTAAAAATTGAGTTCTTTTCGTAAAACAAAAGTAGAGATCCAAACAAAAATATAAATTTTGAAATTACCAAAAATTGAGTTCTTTTGCTTAAAACAAAACTACGTATCGAGAATAAAATATAAATATCCAAATTACCAAAAATTGAGTTCTTTTTGGAAAACAAAAGTAGGGATCCAAAATAAAATATAAATTTTAAAATTACAAAAAATTGAGTTATTTAGCATAAAACAAAAGTACGGATCGAAAAAAGAATATAATTATCCAAATTACTAAAAATTGAGTTCTTTTTGTAAAGCAAAAGTAGGGATCCAAACTAAAATATAAATTACGAAGTTACAAAAAATTAGTTCTTTTGCATAAAACAAAACTACGTATCGAGAATAAAACATAAATATCCAAATTACTAAAAATTGAGTTCTTTTTATAAAACAAAAGTAGGGATCCAAAATAAAATATAAATTTTGAACTTACGAAACATTGAGTTCTTTTGCATAAAACAAAAGTACAAATCGAAAAGAAAATATAAATATCCAAATTACTAAAAATTAAGTTCTCTTTGTAAAGCAAAAGTAGGGATAAAAAAAAATATAAATTGCCAAATTACAAAAAATTGAGTTCTTTTGCTAAAAACAAAAGTACGTATCGAGAATAAAATATAAATATCCAAATTACCAAAAATTGGGTTTGTTTTGTAAAACAAAAGTAGAGATCCAAAATAAAATATAAATTTTGAAATTACAAAAAATTGAGTTCTTTTGCATAAAACAAAAGTACGGATCGAAAAGAAAATATAAATATCCAAATTACTAAAAATTGAGTTCTTTTTGTAAAGCACAAGTAGGGATCCAAATAGAATATAAATTGCGAAATAACAAAAAATTGAGTTCTTTTGCATATAACAAAAGTACGTATCGACAATAAAATATAAATATCCAAATTACCAAAAATTGAGTTCTTTTTGTAAAACAATAGTAGGGATCCAAAATAAAATATAAAGTTTTAAATTACAAAAAATTGAGTTCTTTTGCATATAACAAAAGTACGGATCGAGAATAAAATATAAATATGCAAATTACCGAAAATTGAGTTCTTTTTGTAAAACAAAAGTAGGGATCCAAAAAAAAATATAAATTTTTAAATTACTAAAAATTGAGTTCTTTTGCATAAAAGAAGACTACGGATCGAGAGTAAAATATAAATATCCAAATTACCAAAAATTGAGTTCTTTTTGTAAAACAAAAGTAGGTATCCAAAATAAAATATAAATTTTGAAATTACGAAAAATTGAGTTCTTTCGCATAAAACAAAAGTACGTATCGAGAATAAAATATAAATATCCAAATTACTAAAAATTGAGTTCTTTTTGTAAAACAAAAGTAGAGATCCAAAAAAAAATATAAATATTGAAATTACAAAAAATTGAGTTCTTTTGCTTAAAACAAAACTACGTATCGAGAATAAAATATAAATATCCAAATTACCTAAAATTGAGTTCTTTTTCTAAAACAAAAGTAGGGATCCAAAATAAAATATAAATTTCAAAATTACAAAAAATTGAGTTCTTTTGCATAAAACAAAAGTACGGATCGAAAAAAGAATGTAATTATCCAAATTACTAAAAATTGAGTTCTTTTTGTAAAGCAAAAGTAGGGATCCAAACTAAAATATAAATTACGAAATTACAAAAAATTAGTTCTTTTGCATAAAACAAAAGTACGTATCGAGAATAAACTATAAATATCCAAATTACCAAAAATTCAGTTATTTTTGTAAAAAAAAAGTAGGGATCCAAAATAAAATATAAATATTGAAATTACAAAAAATTGAGTTCTTTTGCTTAAAACAAAACTACGTATCGAGAATAAAATATAAATATCCAAATTACCTAAAATTGACTTATTTTTGTAAAAAAAAAGTAGGGATCCAAAATAAAATATAAATTGCGAAATAACAAAAAATTGAGTTCTTTTGCATAAAACAATAGTACGTATCGAGAATAAAATATACATATCCAAATTACCAAAAATTTAGTTGTTTTTGTAAAAAATAAAATATAAATTTTTAAATTACAAAAAATTGAGTTCTTTTGCATAAAACAAAAGTACGGATCGAGAGTAAAATATAAGTATCCAAATCATCAAAAATTGAGTTCTTTTTGTAAAACAAAAGTAGGGATCCAAAATAAAATATAAATTTCAAAATTACAAAAAATTGAGTTCTTTTGCATAAAACTAAAGTACGTATCGAGAATAAAATATACATATCCAAATTACCAAAAATTGAGTTGTTTTTATAAAACAAAAGAAGGAATCAAAAATAAAATATAAATTTTTAAATTACAAAAAATTGAGTTCTTTTGCATAAAACAAAAGTACGGATCGAGAGTAAAATATAAATATCCAAATCATCAAAAATTGAGTTCTTTTTGTAAAACAAAAGTAGGGATCCAAAATAAAATATATATTTCAAAATTACAAAAAATTGAGTTCTTTTGCATAAAACAAAAGTACGGATCGAAAAAAGAATATAATTATCCAAATTACTAAAAATTGAATTATTTTTGTAAAGCAAAAGTAGGGATCCAAAATAAAATATAAATTACGAAATAACATAAAATTGAGTTCTTTTGCATAAAACAAAAGTACGTATCGAGAATAAAATATAAATATCCAAATTACCAAAAATTGAGTTCTTTTTGTAAAGCAAAGGTAGGTATTCAAAATAAAAAATAAATTTTTAAATTACAAAAAATTGAGTTCTTTTGCATAAAACAAAAGTACGGATCGAGAGTAAAATATAAATATCCAAATTACCAAAAATTGAGTTCTTTTTGTAAAACAAAAGTACAGATCCAAACTAAAATATAAATTTTGAAATTACAAAAAATTGAGTTCTTTTGCATAAAACAAAAGTACGGATCAAAAAGAAAATATAAATATCAAAATTACCAAAAATTGAGTTATTTTGTAAAACAAAACTAGGGATCCAAAATAAAATATAAAGTTTGAGATTACAAAAAATTGAGTTCTTTTGCATAAAACAAAAGTACGTATCGAGAATAAAATATAAATATCCAAATTACCGAAAATTGAGTTCTTTTTGTAAAACAAAAGTAGGGATCCAAAAAAAAATATAAATTTTTCAATTACAAAAAATTTAGTTCTATTGCATAAAACAAAAGTACGGATCAAGAGTAAAATATAAATATCCAAATTACCAAAAATTGAGTTCTTTTTCTAAAACAAAACTAGGGATCCAAAATAAAATATAAATTTTTAAATTACAAAAAATTGAGTTCTTTTGCATCAAACAAAAGTACGGATCGAAAAGAAAATATAAATATCCAAATTACTAAAAATTGAGTTCTTTTTGTAAAGCAAAAGTAGGGATCCAAAATAAAATATAACTTGCGAAATAACAAAAAATTAGGTTCTTCTGCATAAAACAAAAGTACGTATCGAGAATAAAATATAAATACCAAATTACCAAAAATTGAGTTCTTTTTGTATAACAAAGGTAGGGATAAAAAATAAAATATAAATTTTGAAATTACGTAAAGTTGATTCTTTTGCATAAAACAAAAGTACGGATCGAAAAGAAAATATAAATATCCAAGTTACTAAAAATTGAGTTCATTTGCATAAAACAAAAGTACGTATCGACAATAAAATAAATTTATCCAAATTACCAAAAATTGAGTTCGTTTTGTCAAACAAAAAGTAGGGATCCAAAATAAAATATAAATTGCGAAATAACAAAAAATTGAGTTCTTTTGCATAAAACAAAAGTATGTATCGAGAATAAAATATAAATATCCAAATTACCAAAAATTGAGTTCTTTTGGTAAAACAAAAGTAGGGATTCAAAATAAAAAATAAATTTTTAAATTACAAAAAATTGAGTTCTTTTGCATCAAACAAAAGTACGGATCGAGAGTAAAATATAAATATCCAAATTACCAAAAATTGAGTTCTTTTTGTAAAACAAAAGTACAGATCCAAATTACCAAAAATTGAGTTCTTTTTGTAGAACAAAGGTAGGGATCCAAAATAAAATATAAATTTTGAAATTACAAAAAATTGAATTCTTTTGCATAAAACAAAAGTACGAATCAAAAAGAAAATATAAATATCAAAATTACCAAAAATTGAGTTATTTTGTAAAACACAAGTAGGGATCCAAAATAAAATATAAAGTTTGAGATTACAAAAAATTGAGTTCTTTTGCATAAAACAAAAGTACGTATCGAGAATAAAATATAAATATCCAAATTACCGAAAATTGAGTTCTTTTTGTAAAACAAAAGTAGGGATCCAAAAAAAAATATAAATTTTTCAATTACGAAAAATTGAGTTCTATTGCATAAAACAAAAGTACGGATCAAGAGTAAATTATAAATATCCAAATTAACAAAAATTGAGTTCTTTTTCTAAAACAAAACTAGGGATCCAAAATAAAATATAAATTTTGAAATTACAAAAAATTGAGTACTTTTTGCATAAAACAAAAGTACGGATCGAAAAGGAAATATAAATATCCAAATTACTAAAAATTGACTTCTTTTTGTAAAGCAAAAGTAGGGATCCAAAATAAAATATAAATTCAGAAATAACAAAAAATTGAGTTCTTTTGCATATAACAAAAGTACGTATCAAGAATAAAATATAAATATCCAAATTACCAAAAATTGAGTTCTTTATGTAAAACAAAAGTAGGGATCCAAAATAAAATATAAATTTTGAAATTACGAAAAATTGAGTTCTTTTGCATAAAACAAAAGTATGCATCGAGAATAAAATATAAATATCCAAATTCCTAAAAATTGAGTTCTTTTTGTAAAAACAAAGTAGAGATTCAAAAAAAATATAAATTTTGAAATTAGAAAAAAATGAGTTCTTTTGCTTAAAACAAAATTACGTATCGAGAATAAAATATAAATATCCAAATTACCAAAAATTGAGTTCTTTTTGTAAAACAAAAGTAGGGATCCAAAATAAAATATAAATCTTGAAATTACAAAAAATTGAGTTCTTTTGCATAAAACAAAAGTACGGATCGAAAAGAAAATATAAATATCCAAATTACTAAAAATTGAGTTCTTTTTGTAAAGCAAAAGTAGGGATCAAAAATAAAATATAAATTACGAAATTACAAAAAATTGAGTTCTTTTGCATAAAACAAAAGTACGTATCGAGAATAAAATATAGATATCCAAATTACCAAAAATTGAGTTCCTTTTGTAAAGCAAAAGTAGGGATCCAAAATAAAATATAAATTTTGAAATTACAAAA
Source organism: Lablab purpureus (assembly GCA_030347555.1). Taxonomy (NCBI): domain Eukaryota; kingdom Viridiplantae; phylum Streptophyta; class Magnoliopsida; order Fabales; family Fabaceae; genus Lablab; species Lablab purpureus. The sequence continues at coordinate 23,515,157 of CM059256.1, read as the reverse complement.
AATTGAGTTCTTTTGCATAAAACAAAAGTACGTATCGAGAATAAAATATAAATTTGAAAATTATGAAAATTGAGTTTCTTTTTTGTAACTCAAAACTACGGATGAAAAATAATATATCAATTTCAAAATTAATAAAAATTGAATTTCTTTTGTAAAATAGAAGTACGGATCGAAAAAAAAATTTAAATTTCGAAATTACTAAAAATAGAGTTTTTTTGTGTAAAACAAAAATACGGATAAAGAAAATATAAATATGCAAATTACTAAAAATTGAGTTCTTTTTGTAAAACAAAAGTAGGGATCCAAAATAAAATATAACTTTTGAAATTACAAAAAATTGAGTTCTTTTGCTTCAAACAAAAGTACGTATCGAGAATAAAATATAAATATCCAAATTACCGAAGATTGAGTTCTTTTTGTAAAACAAAAGTAGGGATCCAAAATAAAATATAAATTTTGAAATTTCAAAAAATTGAGTTCTTTTCCATAAAATAAAAGTACGGATCGAAAAGAAAATATAAATATCCAAATTACTAAAAATTGAGTTGTTTTTGTAAAGCGAAAGTAGGGATCAAAAATAAAATATAAATTACAAAATTACAAAAAATTGAGTTCTTTTGCATTAAAACAAAAGTACGAATCGAGAATAAAATATAAATATCCAAATTACGAAAAATTGAGTTCTTTTGTAAAACAAAAGTCGGGATCCAAAATAAAATATAAATTTTTAAATTACAAAAAATTGAGTTCTTTTGCATAAAACAAAAAGTATGTATCGAGAATAAAATATAAATATCCAAATTACCAAAGATTGAGTTCTTTTTGTAAAACAAAAGTAGGGATCCAAAGTAAAATATAGATTTCAAAATTACAAAAAATTGAGTTCTTTTGCACAAAACAAAAGTAAGTATCGAGAATAAAAAATAAATATCCAAATTAAAAAAAATTGAGTTCCTTTTGTAATACAAAAGTACGGATAAAAAATAAAATATAAATTTCAAAATTACAAAAAATTGAGTTCTTTTGCACAAAACAAAGGTACGTATCGAGAATAAAATATAAATATCCAAATTACCAAAAATTGAGTTCTCTTTGTAAAGCAAAAGAAGGGATCCAAAATAAAATATAAATTTCAAAATTACAAAAAATTGAGTTCTTTTGCATAAAACAAAAGTACGTATCGAGTGTAAAATATAAATATCCAAATTTCCAAAAATTAAGTTCTTTTTGTAAAACAAAAGTAGGGATCCAAAATAAAATATAAATTTTGAAATTACAAAAAATTGAGTTCTTTTGCATAAAACAAAAGTACGTATCGAGAATAAAATATAAATATCCAAATTACCAAAAATTGAGTTCTTTTTGTAAAACAAAAGTAGGGATCCAAAATAAAATATAAATTTTTAAATTACAAAAAATTCAGTTCTTTTGCATAAAACAAAAGTACGTATCGAGAATAAAATATAAATATCCAAATTTCCAAAAATTGAGTTCTTTTTGTCAAACAAAAGTAGGGATCCAAAATAAAATATAAATTTTTAAGTTACAAAAAATTAAGTTCTTTTGCATAAAACAAAAGTACGTTTCGAGAATAAAATATAAATATCCAAATTAACAAAAATTTAGTTCTTTTTGTAAAAAAAAGTAGGGATCCAAAATAAATATAAATTTCAAAATTACAAAAAATTGAGTTCTTTTGCATAAAACAAAAGTACGAATCGAGAATAAAATATAAATATCCAAATTACCAAAAATTGAGTTCTTTTTGTAAAACAAAAGTAGGGATCCAAAATAAAATATAAATTTTTAAATTACAAAAAAATGAGTTCTTTTGCATAAAACAAAAAGTATGTATCGAGAATAAAATATAAATATCCAAATTACCAAAGATTGAGTTCTTTTTGTAAAACAAAAGTAGGGATCCAAAGTAAAATATAGATTTCAAAATTACAAAAAATTGAGTTCTTTTGCACAAAACAAAAGTACGTATCGAGAATAAAAAATAAATATCCAAATTAAAAAAAATTGAGTTCCTTTTGTAATACAAAAGTACGGATAAAAAATAAAATATAAATTTCAAAATTACAAAAAATTGAGTTCTTTTGCATAAAACAAAAGTACGTATCGAGTATAAAATATAAATATCCAAATTTCCAAAAATTGAGTTCCTTTTGTAAAACAAAAGTAAGGATCCAAAATAAAATATAAATTTTGAAATTACAAAAAATTGAGTTCTTTTGCATAAAACAAAAGTACGTATCGAGAATAAAATATAAATATCCAAATTAACAAAAATTGAGTTCTTTTTGTAAAAAAAAGTAGGGATCCAAAATAAAATATAAATTTCAAAATTTCAAAATTACAAAAAATTGAGTTCTTTTGCATAACACAAAAGTACGTATCGAGAATAAAATATAAATATCCAAATTACCAAACATTGAGTTCTCTTTGTAAAGCAAAAGAAGGGATCCAAAATAAAATATAAATTTCTAAATTACAAAAAATTGAGTTCTTTTGCATAAAACAAAAGTACGTATCGAGTATAAAATATAAATATCCAAATTTCCAAAAATTGAGTTCTTTTTGTAAAACAAAAGTACGGATCCAAAATAAAATATAAATTTTGAAATTACAAAAAATTGAGTTCTTTTGCATAAAACAAAAGTACGTATCGAGAATAAAATATAAATATCCAAATTACCAAAAATTGAGTTCTTTTTGTAAAACAAAAGTAGGGATCCAAAATAAAATATAAATTTTTAAATTACAAAAAATTGAGTTCTTTTGCATAAAACAAAAGTACGTATCGAGAATAAAATATAAATATCTAAATTACCAAAAATTGAGTTCTTTTTGTAAAACAAAAGTAGGGATCCAAAATAAAATATAAATTTCAAAATTACAAAAAATTGAGTTCTTTTGCATAAAACAAAAGTACATATCGAGAATAAAATACAAATATCCTAATTACCAAAAATTGAGTTCTTTTGCATAAAACAAAAGTACGTATCGAGAATAAAATCTAAATATCCAAATTACCAAAAATTGAGTTCTCTTTGTAAAGCAAAAGTAGGTATCCAAAATAAAATATAAATTTCAAAATTACAAAAAATTGAGTTCTTTTGCATAAAACAAAAGTACGTATCGAGAATAAAATATAAATATCCAAATTACCAAAAATTGAGTTCTTTTTGTAAAACAAAGGTAGGGATCCAAAATATAAATATAAATTTTGAAATTACCAAAAATTGAGTTCTTTTGCATATAACAAAAGTACGTAACGAGTATCAAATATGAATATCCAAATTACCAAAAATTGAGTTCTTTTTGTAAAACAAAAGTAGGGATCCAAAATAAAATATAAATTTCAAAATTACAAAAAATTGAGTTCTTTTGCATAAAAAAAAAGTACGTATCGAGAATAAAATATAAATATCCAAATAACCAAAAATTGAGTTCTTTTTGTAAAACAAAAGTAGGGATCCAAAATAAAATATAAATTTTTAAATTACAAAAAATTGAGTTCTTTTGCATAAAACAAAAGTACGGATGGAAAAGAGAGTATAAATATCCAAATTACTAAAAATTGAGTTCTTTTTGTAAAACAAATGTAGGGATCCAAAATACAATATAAATTTTGAAATTACATCAAAAAATTGAGTTCTTTTGCATAAAACAAAAGTACGTATCGAGAATAAAATAGAAATATCTAAATTATCAAAAATTGAGTTCTTTTTGTAAAACAGAAGTAGGTATCCAAAACAACATATAAATTTTGAAATTACAAAAAATTGAGTTCTTTTGCATAAAACAAAAGTACGTAACGAGTACAAAATATAAATATCTAAATTAACAAAAATTGAGTTCTTTTTGAAAAACAAAAGTAGGGATCCAAAATAAATTATAAATTTCAAAATTACAAAAAATTGAGTTCTTTTGCATAAAACAAAAGTACGTATCGAGAATAAAATATAAATATCCAAATTACCAAAAATTGAGTTCTTTTTGTAAAACAAAAGTAGGGATCCAAAATAAAATATAAATTTTTAAATTACAAAAAATTGAGTTCTTTCGCATAAAACAAAAGTACGTATCGAGAATAAAATATAAATATCTAAATTACCAAAAATTGAGTTCTTTTTGTAAAACTAAAGTAGGGATCCAAAATAAAATATAAATTTTTAAATTACAAAAAATTGAGTTCTTTTGCATAAAACAAAAGTACGTACCGAGAATAAAATATAAATATCTAAATTATCAAAAATTGAGTTCTTTTTGTAAAACAGAAGTAGGTATCCAAAACAACATATAAATTTTGAAACTACAAAAAATTGAGTTCTTTTGCATAAAACAAAAGTACGTAACGAGTATAAAATATAAATATCTAAATTAACAAAAATTGAGTTCTTTTTGAAAAACAAAAGTAGGGATCCAAAATAAATTATAAATTTCAAAATTACAAAAAATTGAGTTCTTTTGCATAAAACAAAAGTACGTACCGAGAATAAAATATAAATATCCAAATTACCAAAAATTGAATTCTTTTTGTAAAACAAAAATAGGGATCCAAAATAAAATATAAATTTCAAAATTACAAAAAATTGAGTTCTTTTGCATAAAACAAGAGTACGTATCGAGAACAAAATCTAAATATCCAAATTACCAAAAATTGAGTTCTCTTTGTAAAGTAAAAGTAGGTATCCAAAATAACATATAAATTTTGAAATTACAAAACATTGAGTTCTTTTGCATAAAACAAAGTACGTATCGAGTATAAAATATAAATATCCAAATTACAAAAAATTGAGTTCTTTTTGTAAAACAAAAGTAGGGATCCAAAATAAAATATAAATTTTTAAATTACAAAAAATTGAGTTCTTTTGCATAAAACAAAAGTACGGATCGAAAAGAAAATATAAATATCCAAATTACGAAAAATTGAGTTCTTTTTGTAAAGCAAAACTAGGGATCCAAAATAAAATATAAATTTTAAATTACAAAAAATTGAGTTCTTTTGCATAAAACAAAAGTACGTATCGAGAATAAAATATAAATATCTAAATTACCAAAAATTGAGTTCTTTTTGTAAAACAAAAGTAGGGATCCAAAATAAAATATAAATTGCGAAATTAGAAAAAATTGAGTTCTTTTGCATAAAACAAAAGTACGTATTGAGAATAAAATATAAATATCCTAATGACCAAAAATTGAGTTCTTTTTGTAAAACAAAAGTAGGGATCCAAAATAAAATATAAATTTTTAAATTACAAAAAATTGAGTTCTTTTGTATTAAACAAAAGTACGTATAGAGAATAAAATATAAATATCCTAATTACCAAAAATTGAGTTCTTTTTGTAAAACAAAAGTAGTGATCCCAAATAAATTATAAATTGCGAAATTAGAAAAAATTGAGTTCTTCTGCATAAAACAAAAGTACGTATTGAGAATAAAATATAAATATCCTAATTACCAAAAATTGGGTTCTTTTTGTAAAACAAAAGTAGCGATCCAAAATAAAATATAAATTTTGAAATTACAAAAAATTGAGTTCTTTTGCATAAAACAAAAGTACTTCTAGAGAATAAAATATAAATATCCAAATTACCAAAAATTGAGTTCTTTTTGTAAAACAAAAGTGGCGATCCAAAATAAAATATAAATTTTTAAATTACAAAAAATTGAGTTCTTTTGCATAAAACAAAAGTACGGATCGAAAAGAAAATATAAATATCCAAATTACTAAAAATCGAGTTCTTTTTGTAAAACAAAAGTAGGGATCCAAAATAAAATATAAATTGCGAAATTAGAAAAAATTTATTTCTTTTGCATAAAACAAAAGTACGTATTGAGAATAAAATATAAATATCCTAATTACCAAAAATTGAGTTCTTCTTGTAAAACAAAAGTAGGGATCCAAAATAAAATATAAATTTTTAAATTACCAAAACTTGAGTTCTTTTGCATAAAACAAAAGTACGGATCGAAAAGAAAATATAAATATCCAAATTACGAAAAATTGAGTTCTTTTTGTAAAGCAAAAGTAGGGATCCAAAATAAAATATAAATTTTAAATTACAAAAAATTGAGTTCTTTTGAATAAAACAAAAGTACGCATCGAGAATAAAATATAAATATCCAAATTACCAAAAATTGAGTTCTTTTTGTAAACCAAAAGTAGGGATCCAAAATAAAATATAAATTTTTAAATTAGAAAAAATTGAGTTCTTTTGCATAAAACAAAAGTACGCATCGAGAATAAAATATAAATATCCAAATTACCAAAAATTGAGTTCTTTTTGTAAACCAAAAGTAGGGATCCAAAATAAAATATAAATTTTTAAATTAGAAAAAATTGAGTTCTTTTGCATAAAACAAAAGTACGTATCGAGAATAAAATATAAACATCCAAATTACCAAAAATTGAGTTCTTTTTGTAAAACAAAAGTAGGGATCCAAAATAAAATATAAATTGTGAAATTAGAAAAAATTGAGTTCTTTTCCATAAAACAAAACTACGTATTGTGAATAAAATATAAATATCCTAATTACCAAAAATTGAGTTCTTTTTGTAAAATAAAAGTAGCGATCCAAAATAAAATATAAATTTTGAAATTACAAAAAATTGAGTTCTTTTGCATTAAACAAAAGTACGTATAGAGAATAAAATATAAATATCCTAATTACCAAAAATTGAGTTCTTTTTGTAAAACAAAAGTAGCGATCCAAAATAAAATATAAATTTTGAAATTACAAAAAATTGAGTTCTTTTGCATAAAACAAAAGTACGTATCGAGAATAAAATATTAATATCCAAATTACCAAAAATTGAGTTCTTTTTGTAAAACAAAAGTAGGGATCCAAAATAAAATATCAATTGCGAAATTAGAAAAAATTGAGTTCTTTTGAATAAAAAAAAAGTACGGATCAAAAAGAAAATATAAATATCCAAATTACTAAAAATCGAGTTCTTTTTGTAAAACAAAAGTAGGGATCCAAAATAAAATATAACTTGCGAAATTACAAAAAATTGAGTTCTTTTGCATAAAACAAAAGTACGGATCGAAAAGAAAATATAAATATCCAAATTACGAAAAATTGAGTTCTTTTTGTAAAGCAAAACTAGGGATCCAAAATAAAATATAAATTTTAAATTACAAAAAATTGAGTTCTTTTGCATAAAACAAAAGTACGTATCGAGAATAAAATATAAACATCCAAATTACCAAAAATTGAGTTCTTTTTGTAAAACAAAAGTAGGGATCCAAAATAAAATATAAATTGTAAAATTAGAAAAAATTGAGTTCTTTTCCATAAAACAAAACTACGTATTGTGAATAAAATATAAATATCCTAATTACCAAAAATTGAGTTCTTTTTGTAAAATAAAAGTAGCGATCCAAAATAAAATATAAATTTTGAAATTACAAAAAATTGAGTTCTTTTGCATTAAACAAAAGTACGTATAGAGAATAAAATATAAATATCCTAATTACCAAAAATTGAGTTCTTTTTGTAAAACAAAAGTAGCGATCCAAAATAAAATATAAATTTTGAAATTACAAAAAATTGAGTTCTTTTGCATAAAACAAAAGTACGTATCGAGAATAAAATATTAATATCCAAATTACCAAAAATTGAGTTCTTTTTGTAAAACAAAAGTAGGGATCCAAAATAAAATATAAATTGCGAAATTAGAAAAAATTGAGTTCTTTTGAATAAAACAAAAGTACGGATCAAAAAGAAAATATAAATATCCAAATTACTAAAAATCGAGTTCTTTTTGTAAAACAAAAGTAGGGATCCAAAATAAAATATAACTTGCGAAATTACAAAAAATTGAGTTCTTTTGCATAAAACAAAAGTACGGATCGAAAAGAAAATATAAATATCCAAATTACGAAAAATTTAGTTCTTTTTGTAAAGCAAAACTAGGGATCCAAAATAAAATATAAATTTTAAATTACAAAAAATTGAGTTCTTTTGCATAAAACAAAAGTACGTATCGAGAATAAAATATAAACATCCAAATTACAAAAAATTGAGTTCTTTTTGTAAAACAAAAGTAGGGATCCAAAATAAAATATAAATTGTGAAATTAGAAAAAATTGAGTTCTTTTCCATAAAACAAAACTACGTATTGTGAATAAAATATAAATATCCTAATTACCAAAAATTGAGTTCTTTTTGTAAAATAAAAGTAGCGATCCAAAATAAAATATAAATTTTGAAATTACAAAAAATTGAGTTCTTTTGCATTAAACAAAAGTACGTATAGAGAATAAAATATAAATATCCTAATTACCAAAAATTGAGTTCTTTTTGTAAAACAAAAGTAGCGATCCAAAATAAAATATAAATTTTGAAATTACAAAAAATTGAGTTCTTTTGCATAAAACAAAAGTACGTATCGAGAATAAAATATTAATATCCAAATTACCAAAAATTGAGTTCTTTTTGTAAAACAAAAGTAGGGATCCAAAATAAAATATAAATTGCGAAATTAGAAAAAATTGAGTTCTTTTGAATAAAACAAAAGTACGGATCAAAAAGAAAATATAAATATCCAAATTACTAAAAATCGAGTTCTTTTTGTAAAACAAAAGTAGGGATCCAAAATAAAATATAACTTGCGAAATTACAAAAAATTGAGTTCTTTTGCATAAAACAAAAGTACGGATCGAAAAGAAAATATAAATATCCAAATTACGAAAAATTGAGTTCTTTTTGTAAAGCAAAACTAGGGATCAAAAATAAAATATAAATTTTAAATTACAAAAAATTGAGTTCTTTTGCATAAAACAAAAGTACGTATCGAGAATAAAATATAAATATCTAAATTACCAAAAATTGAGTTCTTTTTGTAAAACAAAAGTAGGGATCCAAAATAAAATATAAATTGCGAAATTAGAAAAAATTGAGTTCTTTTGCATAAAACAAAAGAACGTATTGAAAATAAAATATAAATATCCTAATTACCAAAAATTGAGTTCTTTTGTAAAACAAAAGTAGGGATCCAAAATAAAATATAAATTTTTAAATTACAAAAATTGAGTTCTTTTGCATAAAACAAAAGTACGGATCGAAAAGAAAATATAAATATCCAAATTACTAAAAATCGAGTTCTTTTGTAAAAGAAAAGTAGGGATCCAAAATAAAATATAAATTGTGAAATTACAAAAAATTGAGTTCTTTTGCATAAAACAAAAGTACGTATCGAGAATAAAATATAAATATCCAAATTACCAAAAATTGCGTTCTTTTTGTAAAACAAAAGTAGGGATCCAAAATAAAATATAAATTTTTAAATTACAAAAAATTGAGTTCTTTTGCATAAAACAAAAGTACGGATCGAAAAGAAAATATAAATATCCAAATTACGAAAAATTGAGTTCTTTTTGTAAAGCAAAACTAGGGATCCAAAATAAAATATAAATTTTAAATTACAAAACATTGAGTTCTTTTGCATAAAACAAAAGTACGTATCGAGAATAAAATATAAATATCCAAATTACCAAAAATTGAGTTCTTTTTGTAAAACAAAAGTAGGGATCCAAAATAAAATATAAATTTTTAAATTACAAAAAATTGAGTTCTTTTGCATAAAACAAAAGTACGGATCGAAAAGAAAATATAAATATCCAAATGACGAAAAATTGAGTTCTTTTTGTAAAGCAAAACTAGGGATCCAAAATAAAATATAAATTTTAAATTACAAAAAATTGAGTTCTTTTGCATAAAACAAAAGTACATATCGAGAATAAAATATAAATATCCAAATTACCAAAAATTGAGTTCTTTTTGTAAAACAAAAGTAGGGATCCAAAATAAAATATAAATTGCGAAATTAGAAAAAATTGAGTTCTTTTGCATAAAACAAAAGTACGTATTGAGAATAAAATATAAATATCCTAATTACCAAAAATTGAGTTCTTTTTGTAAAACAAAAGTAGGGATCCAAAATAAAATATAAATTTTTAAATTACAAAGATTGAGTTCTTTTGTATAAAACAAAAGTACGGATCGAAAAGAAAATATAAATATCCAAATTACTAAAAATCGAGTTCTTTTTGTAAAACAAAAGTAGGGATCCAAAATAAAATATAAATTGCGAAATTACAAAAAATTGAGTTCTTTTGCATAAAACAAAAGTACGTATCCAGAATAAAATATAAATATCCAAATTACCAAAAATTGAGTTCTTTTTGTAAAACAAAATTAGGGATCCAAAATAAAATATAAATTTTTAAATTACAAAAAATTGAGTTCTTTTGCATAAAACAAAAGTACGGATCGAAAAGAAAATATAAATATCCAAATTACGAAAAATTGAGTTCTTTTTGTAAAGCAAAACTAGGGATCCAAAATAAAATATAAATTTTAAATTACAAAAAATTGAGTTCTTTTGCATAAAACAAAAGTACGTATCGAGAATAAAATATAAATATCCAAATTACCAAAAATTGAGTTCTTTTTGTAAAACAAAAGTAGGGATCCAAAATAAAATATAAATTGCGAAATTAGAAAAAATTGAGTTCTTTTGCATAAAACAAAAGTACGTATTGAGAATAAAATATAAATATCCTAATTACCAAAAATTGAGTTCTTTTTGTAAAACAAAAGTAGGGATCCAAAATAAAATATAAATTTTTAAATTACAAAGATTGAGTTCTTTTGTATAAAACAAAACTACGGATCGAAAAGAAAATATAAATATCCAAATTACTAAAAATTGAGTTCTTTTTGTAAAACAAAAGTAGGGATCCAAAATAAAATATAAATTGCGAAATTACAAAAATTGAGTTCTTTTGCATAAAACAAAAGTAACGTATCGAGAATAAAATATAAATATCCAAATTACCAAAAATTGAGTTCTTTTTGTAAAACAAAAGTACGGATCCAAAATAAAATATAAATTTTTAAATTACAAAAATTGAGTTCTTTTGCATAAAACAAAAGTACGGATCGAAAAGAAAATATAAGTATCCAAATTACGAAAAATTGAGTTCTTTTTGTAAAGCAAAACTAGGGATCCAAAATAAAATTTAAATTTTAAATTACAAAAAATTGAGTTCTTTTGCATAAAACAAAAGTACGTATCGAGAGTAAAATATAAATATCCAAATTACCAAAAATTGAGTTCTTTTTGTAAAACAAAAGTAGGGATCCAAAATAAAATATAAATTGCGAAATTAGAAAAAATTGAGTTCTTTTGCATAAATCAAAAGTACGTATTGAGAATAAAATACAAATATCCTAATTACAAAAAATTGAGTTCTTTTTGTAAAACAAAAGTAGGGATCCAAAATAGAATATAAATTTTTAAATTACAAAAAATTGAGTTCTTTTGCATAAAACAAAAGTACGGATCGAAAAGAAAATATAAATATCCAAATTACTAAAAATCGAGTTCTTTTTGTAAAACAAAAGTAGCGATCCAAAATAAAATATAAATTTTGAAATTACAAAAAATTGAATTCTTTTGCATAAAACAGAAGTACGTATCGAGAATAAAATATAAATATCCAAATTACCAAAAATTGAGTTCTTTTTGTAAAACAAAAGTAGGGATCCAAAATAAAATATAAATTGCGAAATTAGAAAAAATTGAGTTCTTTTGCATAAAACAAAAGTACGTATTGAGAATAAAATACAAATATCGTAATTACCAAAAATTGAGTTCTTTTTGTAAAACAAAAGTAGGGATCCAAAATAAAATATAAATTTTTAAATTACAAAAAATTGAGTTCTTTTGCATAAAACAAAAGTACGGATCGAAAAGAAAATATAAATATCCAAATTACGAGAAATTGTGTTCTTTTTATAAAGCAAAACTAGGGATCCAAAATAAAATATAAACTTTAAATTACAAAAAATTGAGTTCTTTTGCATAAAACAAAAGTACGTATCGAGAATAAAATACAAATACCCAAATTACGAGAAATTGAGTTCTTTTTGTAAAGCAAAACTAGGGATCCAAAATAAAATATAAATTTTAAATTACAAAAAATTGAGTTCTTTTGCATAAAACAAAAGTACGTATCAAGAATAAAATATAAATATCCAAATTACCAAAAATGGAGTTTTTTTTGTAAAACAAAAGTAGGGATCCAAAATAAAAGATAAATTGCGAAATTAGAAAAAATTGAGTTCTTTTGCGTAAAACAAAAGTACGTATTGAGAATAAAATATAAATATCCAAATTACCAAAAATTGAGTTCTTTTTTTAAAACAAAAGTAGCGATCCAAAATAAAATATAAATTTTGAAATTACAAAAAATTGAGCTCTTTTGCATAAAACAAAAGTACGTATCGAGAATAAAATATAAATATCCAAATTACCAAAAATTGAGTTGTTTTTGTAAAACAAAAGTAGGGATCCAAAATAAAATATAAATTGCGAATTTAGAAAAAATTGAGTTCTTTTGCATAAAACAAAAGTACGTATTGAGAATAAAATATAAATATCCTAATTACCAAAAATTGAGTTCTTTTTTTAAAACAAAAGTAGCGATCCAAAATAAAATATAAATTTTGAAATTACAAAAAATTGAGCTCTTTTGCATAAAACAAAAGTACGTATCGAGAATAAAACATAAATATCAAAATTACCAAAAATTGAGTTCTTTTTGTATAAAACAAAAGTAGCGATCCAAAATAAAATATAAATTTTGAAATTACAAAAAATTGAGCTCTTTTGCATAAAACAAAAGTACGGATCAAAAAGAAAATATAAATATCCAAATTACTAAAAATCGAGTTCTTTTTGTAAAACAAAAGTAGGGATCCAAAATAAAATATAACTTGCGAAATTACAAAAAATTGAGTTCTTTTTGTAAAGCAAAACTAGGGATCCAAAATAAAATATAAATTTTTAAATTACAAAAAATTGAGTTCTTTTGCATAAAACAAAAGTACGTATCGAGAATAAAATATAAATATCCAAATTACTAAAAATTGAGTTCTTTTTGTAAAACAAAAGTCGGGATCCAAAATATAATATAAATTTTGAAATTACAAAAAATTGAGTTCTTTTGCATAAAACAAAAGTACGGATCAAAAAGAGAATATAAATATCCAAATTACTAAAACTCGAGTTCTTTTTGTAAAGCAAAACTAGGGATCCAAAATAAAATATAAATTGCGAAATTACAAAAAATTGAGTTCTTTTGCATAAAACAAAAGTACTTATCGAGAATAAAATATAAATATCCAAATTACTAAAAATTGAGTTCTTTTGCATAAAACAAAAGCACGGATCAAAAAGAGAATATAAATATCCAAATTGCTAAAAATCGAGTTCTTTTTGTAAAGGAAAAGTAGGGATCATAAATAAAATATAAATTGCGAAATTACAAAAAATTGAGTTCTTTTTGTAAAGCAGACTAAGGATCCAAAATAAAATATAAATTTTTAAATTACAAAAAATTGAGTTCTTTTGCATAAAATAAAAGTACGTATCGAGAATAAAATATAAATATCCAAATTACCAAAAATTGAGTTCTTTTTGTACAACAAAAGTAGGGATCCAAAATAAAATATAAATTTTGAAATTACAAAAAATTGAGTTCTTTTGCATAAAACAAAAGTACGTATCGAGAATAAAATATAAATATCCTAATTACCAAAAATTGAGTTCTTTTTGTAAAACAAAAGTAGCGATCCAAAATAAAATATAAATTTTGAAATTACAAAAAATTGAGTTCTTTTGCATAAAACAAAAGTACGTATCGAGAATAAAATATAAATATCCAAATTACCAAAAATTGAGTTCTTTTTGTAAAACAAAAGTAGGGATCCAAAATAAAATATAAATTTTTAAATTACAAAAAATTGAGTTCTTTTGCATAAAACAAAAGTACGTATCGAGAATAAAATATAAATATCCTAATTACCAAAAATTGAGTTCTTTTTGTAAAACAAAAGTAGCGATCCAAAATAAAATATAAATTTTGAAATTACAAAAAATTGAGTTCTTTTGCATAAAACAAAAGTACGTATCGAGAATAAAATATAAATATCCAAATTACCAAAAATTGAGTTCTTTTTGTAAAACAAAAGTAGCGATCCAAAATAAAATATAAATTTTTAAATTACAAAAATTGAGTTCTTTTGCATAAAACAAAAGTACGTATCGAGAATAAAATATAAATATCCAAATTACCAAAAATTGAGTTCTTTTTGTAAAGCAAAAGTAGCGATCCAAAATAAAATATAAATTTTGAAATTACAAAAAATTGAGTTCTTTTGCATAAAAAAAAAGTATGTATTGAGAATAAAATATAAATATCCAAATTACCAAAAATTGAATTCTTTTTGTAAAACAAAAGTTGGGATCCAAAATAAAATATAAATTTTTAAATTACAAAAAATTGAGTTCTTTTTGTAAAGCAAAAGTAGGGATCCAAAATAAAACATAAATTGCGAAATTAGAAAAAATTGAGTTCTTTTGCATAAAACCAAAGTACGTATCGAGAATAAAATATAAACATCCAAATTACCAAAAATTGAGTTCATTTTGTAAAATCAAAGTAGGGATCCAAAATAAAATATAAATTTTAAAATTACAAAAAATTGAGTTTTTTTCCATAAAACAAAAGTACGTATCGAGAATAAAATATAAATATCCAAATTACCAAATATTAAGTTCTGTTTGTAAAAAAAAAGTAGGGATCCAAAATAAAATATAAATTCTGAAATTACCAAAAATTGAGTTGTTTTGCATAAAACAAATGTACGGATCGAAAAGAGAATATAAATATCGAAATTACAAAAAATTGAGTTCTTTTGCATAAAATAAAAGTACGGATCGAAAAGAAAATATAAATATCCAAATTACGAAAAATTGAGATCTTTTTGTAAAGCAAAACTAGGGATCCAAAATAAAATATAAATTTTTAAATTACAAAAAATTGAGTTCTTTTGCAGAAAACAAAAGTACGTATCAAGAATAAAATATAAATATCCAAATTACCAAAAATTGAGTTCTTTTTGTAAAACAAAAGTAGGGATCCAAAATAAAATATAAATTTTGAAATTACAAAAAATTGAGTTCTTTTGCATAAAAGAAAAGTACGGATCAAAAACAGAATACAAATATCCAAATTACTAAAAATCGAGTTCTTTTTGTAAAGCAAAAGTAGGGATCATAAATAAAATATAAATTGCGAAATTACAAAAAATTGAGTTCTTTTGCATAAAACAAAAGTACTTATCGAGAATAAAATATAAATATCCAAATTACTAAAAATTGAGTTCTTTTTTTAAAACAAAGGTAGGGATCCAAAATGAAATATAATTTTTGAAATTACAAAAAACTGAGTTCTTTTGCATAAAAGAAAAGTACGTATTGAGAATAAAATATAAATATCCAAATTACCAAAAATTGAGTTCTGTTTGTAAAAAAAAAGTAGGGATCCAAAATAAAATATCAATTCTGAAATTACAAAAAATTGAGTTGTTTTGCATAAAACAAAT
Source organism: Lablab purpureus (assembly GCA_030347555.1). NCBI lineage: Eukaryota > Viridiplantae > Streptophyta > Magnoliopsida > Fabales > Fabaceae > Lablab > Lablab purpureus. The sequence goes on along the minus strand of CM059256.1, from coordinate 23,499,682 downwards.
GTACGGATCGAAAAGAGAATATAAATATCCAAATTACAAAAAATTGAGTTCTTTTGCATAAAATAAAAGTACGGATCGAAAAGAAAATATAAATATCCAAATTACAAAAAATTGAGATCTTTTTGTAAAGCAAAACTAGGGATCCAAAATAAAATATAAATTTTTAAACTACAAAAAATTGAGTTCTTTTGCATAAAACAAAAGTACGTATCAAGAATAAAATATAAATATCCAAATTACCAAAAATTGAGTTCTTTTTGTAAAACAAAAGTAGGGATCCAAAATAAAATATAAATTTTGAAATTACAAAAAATTGAGTTCTTTTGCATAAAACAAAAGTACGGATCAAAAAGAGAATATAAATATCCAAATTACTAAAAATCGAGTTCTTTTTGTAAAGCAAAAGTAGTGATAAAAAATAAAATATAAATTGGGAAATTACAAAAAATTGAGTTCTTTTGCATAAAACAAAAGTACTTATCAAGAATAAAATATAAATATCCAAATTACCAAAAATTGAGTTCTTTTGCATAAAACAAAAGTACGGATCAAAAAGAGAATATAAATATCCAAATTACTAAAAATCGAGTTCTTTTTGTAAAGCAAAAGTAGGGATCCAAAATAAAATATAAATTGCGAAATTACAAAAAATTGAGTTCTTTTGCATAAAACAAAAGTACTTATCGAGAATAAAATATAAATATCCAAATTACTAAAAATTGAGTTCTTTTGCATAAAACAAAAGTACGGATCAAAAAGAGAATATAAATATCCAAATTACTAAAAATCGAGTACTTTTTGTAAAGCAAAAGTAGGGATCATAAATAAAATATAAATTGCGAAATTACAAAAAAATTGAGTTCTTTTGCATAAAACAAAAGTACTTATCGAGGATAAAATATAAATATCCAAATTACGAAAAATTGAGTTCTTTTTGTAAAGAAAAACTACGGATCCAAAATAAAATATAAATTTTTAAATTACAAAAAATTGAGTTCTTTTGCACAAAACAAAAGTATGTATCGAGAATAAAATATAAATATCGAAATTACCAAAAATTGAGTTCTTTTTGTAAAACAAAAGTAGGGATCCAAAATAAAATATAAATTTTGAAATTACAAAAAATTGAGTTCTTTTGCATAAAACAAAAGTACATATCGAGAATAAAATATAAATATCCAAATTACCAAAAATTGAGTTCTTTTTGTAAAACAAAAGTAGGGATCCAAAATAAAATATAAATTTTGAAATTACAAAAAATTGAGTTCTTTTGCATAAAACAAAAGTACGTATCGAGAATAAAATATAAATATGCAAATTACCAAAAATTGAGTTCTTTTTGTAAAGCAAAAGTAGCGATCCAAAATAAAATATAAATTGCGAAATTACAAAAAATTGAGTTCTTTTGCATAAAACAAAAGTATGTATCGAGAATAAAATATAAATATCCAAATTACCAAAAATTGAGTTCTTTTTGTAAAACAAAAGTAGGGATCCAAAATAAAATATAAATTTTGAAATTACAAAAAATTGAGTTCTTTTCCATAAAACAAAAGTACGGATCAAAAAGAGAATATAAATATCCAAATTACTTAAAATCGAGTTCTTTTTGTAAAGCAAAAGTAGGGATCCAAAATAAAATATAAATTGCGAAATTACAAAAAATTGAGTTCTTTTGCATAAAACAAAAGTACTTATCGAGAATAAAATATAAATATCCAAATTACCAAAAATTGAGTTCTTTTTGTAAAACAAAAGTAGGGATCCAAAATAAAATATAAATTTTTAAATTACAAAAAATTGAGTTCTTTTCCATAAAACAAAAGTACGGATCAAAAAGAGAATATAAATATCCAAATTACTAAAAATCGAGTTCTTTTTGTAAAACAAAAGTTGAGATCCAAAATAAAATATAAATTTTTAAATTACAAAAAATTGAGTTCTTTTGCATAAAACAAAAGTACGGATCAAAAAGAAAATATAAATATCCAAATTACTACAAATTGAGTTCTTTTTGTAAAGCAAAAGTAGGGATCCAAAATAAAATATAAATTGCGAAATTAGAAAAATTTGAGTTGTTTTGCATAAAACAAAATTACGTATCGAGAATAAAATATAAGCATCCAAATTACCAAAAATTGAGTTCCTTTTGTAAAACAAAAGTAGGGATCCAAAATAAAATATAAATTGCGAAATTATAAAAAATTGAGTTTTTTTCCATAAAACAAAAGTACGTATCGAGAATAAAATATAAATATCCAAATTACGAAAAATTGAGTTCTTTTTGTAAAGCAAAACTAGGGATCCAAAATAAAATACAAATTTTTAAATTATCAAAAATTGAGTTCTTTTGCATAAACCAAAGTACGGATCGAAAAGAAAATATAAATATCCAAATTACGAAAAATTGAGTTCTTTTTGTAAAGCAAAACTAGGGATCCAAAATAAAATACAAATTTTTAAACTATCAAAAATTGAGTTCTTTTGCATAAAACAAAAGTACGGATCGAAAAGAAAATATAAATATCCAAATTACGAAAAATTGAGTTCTTTTTGTAAAGCAAAACTAGGGATCCAAAATAAAATATAAATTTTTAAATTACAAAAAATTGAGTTCTTTTGCACAAAACAAAAGTATGTATCGAGAATAAAATATAAATATCCAAATTACGAAAAATTGGGTTCTTTTTGTAAAACAAAAGTAGGGATCCAAAATAAAATATAAATTTTGAAATTACAAAAAAGTGAGTTCTTTTGCATAAAACAAAAGTACATATCGAGAATAAAATATAAATACCCAAATTACCAAAAATTGAGGTCTTTTTGTAAAACAAAAGTAGGGATCCAAAATAAAATATAAATTTTGAAATTACAAAAAATTGAGTTCTTTTGCATAAAACAAAGGTACGTATCGAGAATAAAATATAAATATCCCAATTACCAAAAATTGAGTTCTTTTTGTAAAGCAAAAGTAGGGATCCAAAATAAAATATAAATTGGGAAATTACAAAAAATTGAGTTCTTTTGCATAAAACAAAAGTACGTATCAAGAATAAAATATAAACATCCAAATTACAAAAAATTGAGTTCTTTTTGTAGAACAAAAGTAGGGATCCAAAATAAAATATAAATTTTGAAATTACAAAAAATTGAGTTCTTTTGCATAAAACAAAAGTACGTATCGAGAATAAAATATAAATATCCCAATTACCAAAAATTGAGTTCTTTTTGTAAAGCAAAAGTAGGGATCCAAAATAAAATATAAATTGGGAAATTACAAAAAATTGAGTTCTTTTGCATAAAACAAAAGTACGTATCGAGAATAAAATATAAATATCCCTATTACCAAAAATTGAGTTCTTTTTGTAAAGCAAAAGTAGGGATCCAAAATAAAATATAAATTGGGAAATTATAAAAAATTGAGTTCTTTTGGATAAAACAGAAGTACGTATCAAGAATAAAATATAAACATCCAAATTACCAAAAATTGAGTTCTTTTTGTAAAACAAAACTGGGGATCCAAAATAAAATATAATTTTTGAAATTACAAAAAATTCAGTTCTTTTGCATAAAACAAAAGTACGTATCACGAATAAAATATAAATATCCTAATTATAAAAAATTGAGTTCTTTTTGTAAAAAAAAAGTAGGGATCCAAAATAAAATATAAATTCTGAAACTACAAAAAATTGAGTTCTTTTGCATAAAACAAAAGTACGTATCGAGAATAAAATATAAACATCCAAATTACCAAAAATTGAGTTCTTTTTGTAAAACAAAAGTAGAGATCCAAAATAAAATATAAATTTTGAAATTACGAAAAATTGAGTTCTTTTACGTAAAACAAAAGTACGTATCGAGAATAAAATATAAATATCCAAACTACCAAAAATTGAGTTATTTTTGTAAAACAAAAGTAGGGATCCAGAATAAAATATAAATTTTGAAGTTACAAAAAATTGAATTCTTTTGCATAAAAATAAAGTACAGATCGAAAAGAAAATATAAATATCCAAATTATTAAAAATTGAGTTCTTTTTGTAAAGCAAAAGTAGGGATCCAAAATAAAATATAAATTGCGAAATTACAAAAAATTGAGTTCTTTTGCAGAAAACAAAAGTACGGATCGAAAAGAAAATATATATATCCAAATTACTAAAAATTGAGTTCTTTTTGTAAAGCAAAACTATGGATCCAAAATAAAATATAAATTTTTAAATTACAAAAAATTGAGTTCTTTTACATAAAACAAAAATACGTATCGAGAATAAAATATAAATATCGAAATTATCAAAAATTGAGTTCTTTTTGTAAAACAAAAGTTGGGATCCAAAATAAAATATAAATTTTTAAATTACAAAAAACTGAGTTCTTTTGAATAAAACAAAAGTACGGATCAAAAAGAAAATATAAATATCCAAATTACTAAAAATTGAGTTCTTTTTGTAAAGCAAAAGTAGGGATCCTAAATAAAATATAAATTGTGAAATTACAAAAAATTGAGTTCTTTTGCATAAAACAAAAGTACGTATCGAAAATAAAATATAAATATCCGAATTACTAAAAATTGAGTTCTTTTTGTAAAGCAAAAGTTGGGATCCAAAATAAAATATAACTTGTGAAATTACAAAAAATGGAGTTCTTTTGCATAAATCAAAAGTACGTATCGAGAATAAAATATTAATATCCAAATTACTAAAAATTGAGTTCTTTTGCATAAAAAAAAAGTACGTATCGAGAAAAAAATATAAATATCCAGATTACCAAAAATTCAGTTCTTTTTGTAAAAGAAAAGTAGAGATCCAAAATAAAATATAAATTTTGAAATTACAAAAAATTGAGTTCTTTTGCATAAAACATAAGTACGTATCGGGAATAAAATATAAATATCCAAATTACTAAAAAATGAGTTCTTTTTGTAAAGCAAAAGTAGGGATCCAAATAAAATATAAATTGCGAACTTACAAAAAATTGAGTTCTTTTGCATAAAACAAAAGTACGTATCGAGAATAAAATATAAATATCCAAATCACTAAAAATTGAGTACTTTTTGTAAAACAAAAGTAGGGATCCAAAATACAATAAAAATTTTGAAATTACAACAAATTGAGTTCTTTTGCATAAAATTAAAGTACGGATCGAGAATAAAATATAAATATCCAAATTACCAAAAATTGAGTTCTTTTTGTAAAACAAAAGTAGGGATCCAGAATAAAATATAAATTTTTAAGTTACAAAAAATTGAATTCTTTTGCATATAACAAAAGTACGGATCGAAAAGAAAATATAAATATCCAAATTATTAAAAATTGAGTTCTTTTTGTAAAGCAAAAGTAGGGATCCAAAATAATATAAATTATGAAATTACAAAAAATTGAGTTCTTTTGCATAATAAAACAAAAGTACGGATCCAAAAGAAAATATAAATATCCAAATTACTAAAAATTGAGTTCTTTTTGTAAAGCAAAACTAGGGATCCAAAATAAAATACAAATTACGAAATAACATAAAATTGAGTTCTTTTGCATAAAACAAAAGTACGTATCGAGAATAAAATATAAATATCGAAATTACTAAAAATTGAGTTCTTTTGGTAAATCAAAAGTTGGGATCCAAAATAAAATATAAATTTTTAAATTACAAAAAATTGAGTTCTTTTGAATAAAACAAAAGTACAGATCAAAAAGAAAATATATATATCCAAATTACCAAAAATTGAGTTCTTTTCGTAAAGCAAAAGTAGGGATCCTAAATAAAATATAAATTGTGAAATTAAAAAAAATTAACTTCTTTTGCATAAAACAAAAGTACGTATCGAAAATAAAATATAAATATCCGAATTACTCTAAATTGAGTTCTTTTTGTAAAGCAAAAGTTGGGATCCAAAAATAAAATATAAATTGCGAAATTAGAAAAAATTGAGTTCTTTTGTATAAAACAAAAAGTACGGATCGAGAATAAAATATAAACATCCAAATTACCAAAAATTGAGTTCTTTTTGTAAAACAAAAGTGGGGATGCAAAATAAAATATAAATTTTCAAATTGCAAAAAATTGAGTTCTTTTGCATAAAAAAAAAGTACGTATCGAGATTAAAATATAAATATCTAAATTACCAAAAATTGACTTCTTTTTGTAAAACAAAAGTTGGGATCCAAAATAAAATATAAATTTTTAAATTACAAAAAATTGAGTTTTTTTGCGTAAAACAAATGTACGGATCGAAAAGAAAATATAAATATCCAAACTAGTAAAAATTGAGTTCTTTTTGTAAAGCAAAAGTAGGGACCCAAAATAAAATATAAGTTGCGAAATTACAAAAAATTGAGTTCTTTTGCATAAAACAAAGGTACGTATCGAGAATAAATTATAAATATCCAAATTACTTAAAATTGAGTTCTTTTTGTAAAGCAAAAGTAGGGATCCAAATAAAATATAAATTGCGAAATTACAAAAAATTGAGTTTTTTTGCATAAAACAAAAGTACGTATCGAGAATAAAATATAAATATCCGAATTACTAAAAATTGAGTTCCTTTTGTAAAGCAAAAGTTGGGATCCAAAAATAAAATATAAATTGCAAAATTACAAAAAATTGAGTTCTTTTGCATCAAACAAAAGTACGTATCGAGAATAAAATATAAATATCCAAATTACTAAAAATTGAGTTCTTTTTGTAAAGCAAAAGTAGGGATCAAACTAAAATATAAATTTCGAAATTACAAAAAATTGAGTTCTTTTGCAGAAAACAAAAGTACGTATCGAGAATAAAATGTAAATATCCAAATTACTAAAAGTTGAGTACTTTTGGTAAAACAAAAATAGGGATCCAAAATACAATATAAATTTTGAAATTACAACAAATTGAGTTCTTTTGCATAAAACAAAAGTACGGATCGAAAAGGAAATATAAATATCCAAATTACTAAAAATTGAGTTCTCTTTGTAAAACAAAAGTAGGGATCCAAAATAAAATATAAATTGCGAAATTACAAAAAAATTGAGTTCTTTTGCATAAAACAAAAGTACGGATCGAGAATAAAATATAAATATCGAAATTATCAAAAATTGAGTTCTTTTTGTAAAACAAAAGTAGGGATCCAAAATAAAATATAAATTTTGAAATTACAAAAAATTGAGTTCTTTTGCTGAAAACAAAAGTACGTATCGGGAATAAAATATAAATATCCAAATTACCAAAATTTGAGTTCTTTTTGTAAAACAAAAGTTGGGATCCAAATAAAATATAAATTGCGAAATTACAAAAAATTGAGTTTTTTTGCATAAAACAAAAGTACGTATCGAGAATAAAATATAAATATCCGAATTACTAAAAATTGAGTTCTTTTTGTAAAGCAAAAGTTGGGATCCAAAATAAAATATAAATTGCAAAATTACAAAAAATTGAGTTCTTTTGCATAAAACAAAAGTACGTATGGAGAATAAAATATAAATATCCAAATTACTAAAAATTGAGTACTTTTGGTAAAACAAAAATAGGGATCCAAAATACAATATAAATTTTGAAATTACAACAAATTGAGTTCTTGTGCATAAAATAAAAGTACGGATCGAAAAGAGAATATAAATATCCCAATTACTAAAAATTGAGTTCTTTTTGTAAAGCAAAAGTAGGGATCCAAAATAAAATATAAATTTTGAAATTACAAAAAATTGAGTTCTTTTGCAAAAAACAAAAGTACGTATCGAAAATAAAATATAAATATCCAAATTACCAAAAATTGAGTTCTTTTTGTAAAACAAAAGTTGGGATTTAAAATAAAATATAAATTTTTAAATTACAAAAAATTGAGTTCTTTTGCATAAAACAAAAGTACGGATCGAAAAGGAAATATAAATATCCAAATTACTAAAAATTGAGTTCTCTTTGTAAAGCAAAAGTAGGGATCCAAAATAAAATATAAATTGCGAAATTACAAAAAAATTGAGTTCTTTTGCGTAAAACAAAAGTACAGATCGAGAATAAAATATAAATATCGAAATTACCAAAAATTCAGTTCTTTTTGTAAAACAAAAATAGAGATCCAAAATAAAATATAAATTTTGAAATTACAAAAAATTGAGTTCTTTTGCAGATAACAAAAGTAAGTATCGGGAATAAAATATAAATATCCAAATTACCAAAATTTGAGTTCTTTTTGTAAAACAAAAGTATAGATCCAAAATAAAATAAAAATTACGAAATTACAAAAAATTGAGTTCTTTTGCATAAAACAAAAGTACGGATCGAAAAGAAAATATAAATATCCAAATTACTAAAAATTGAGTTCTTTTGGTAAAAGAAAAGTAGGCATCCAAAATAAAATATAAATTTTGAAATTACAAAAAATTGAGTTCTTTTCCATAAAACAAAAGTACGTATCGGGAATAAAATATAAATATCCAAATTACCAAAAATTGAGTTCTTTTTGTAAAAACAAAACTTGGGATCCAAAATAAAATATAAATTTTGAAATTACAAAAAATTGAGTTCTTTTGCATAAAACAAAAGTACGTATCGAAAAGGAAATATAAATATCCAAATTACTAAAAATTGAGTTCTTTTTGTGAAGCAAAAGTAGGGATCCAAATAAAATATAAATTGCGAAATTACAAAAAATTGAGTTTTTTTGCATAAAACAAAAGTACGTATCGAGAATAAAATATAAATATCCGAAGTACTAAAAATAGAGTTCTTTATGTAAAGCAAAAGTTGGCATCCAAAGTAAAATATAAATTGCGAAATTACAAAAAATTGAGTTCTTTTGCATAAAACAAAAGTACGTATCGAGGATAAAATATAAATATCCAAATTACTAAAAATTGAGTTCTTTTTGTAAAGCAAAAGTAGGGATCCAAAATAAAATATAAATTTTGAAATTACAACAAATTGTGTTCTTGTGCATAAAACAAAAGTACGTATCGAAAAGAGAATATAAATATCCCAATTACTAAAAATTGAGTTCTTTTTGTAAAGCAAAACTAGCGATCCAAAATAAAATATAAATTTTGAAATTACAAAAAATTGAGTTCTTTTGCAAAAAACAAAAGTACGTATCGAGAATAAAATATAAATATCCAAATTACCAAAAATTGAGTTCTTTTTGTAAAACAAAAGTTGGGATTTAAAATAAAATATAAGTTTTTAAATTACAAAAAATTGAGTTCTTTTGCATAAAACCAAAGTACGGATCGAGAATAAAATATAAATATCGAAATTACCAAAAATTCAGTTCTTTTTGTAAAACAAAAGTAGGGATCCAAAATAAAATATAAATTTTGAAATTACAAAAAATTGAGTTCTTTTGCATAAAACAAAAGTACGTATCGAGATTAAAATACAAATATCCAAATTACCAAAAATTGAGTTCTTTTTGTAAAACAAAAGTTGGGATCCAAAATAAAATATAAATTTTGAAATTGCAAAAAATTGAGTTCTTTTGCATAAAACAAAAGTACGGATCGAAAAGAAAGTATAAATATTCAAATTACTAAAAATTGAGTTCTTTTTGTAAAGCAATAATAGGGATCCAAAATAAAATATAAATGGCGAAATTACAAAAAATTGAGTTCTTTTGCATAAAACAAAAGTACGGATCGAGAATAAAATATAAATATCAAAATTACCAAAAATTCAGTTCTTTTTGTAAAACAAAAGTAGGGATCCAAAATAAAATATAAATTTTGAAATTACAAAAAATTGAGTTCTTTTGCATAAAACAAAAGTACGTATTGGGAATAAAATATAAATATCCAAATTACCAAAAATTGAGTTCTTTTTGTAAAACAAAAGTTGGGATCCAAAATAATATATAAATTTTGAAATTACCAAAAATTGAGTTCTTTTGCATAAAACAAAAGTACGTATCGAAAAGGAAATATAAATATCCAAATTACTAAAAATTGAGTTCTTTTTGTAAAGCAAAAGTAGGGATCCAAATAAAATATAAATGCGAAATTAGAAAAAATTGAGTTTTTTTTGCATAAAACAAAAGTACGTATCGAGAATAAAATATAAATATCCGAATTACTAAAAATTGAGTTCTTTTTGTAAAGCAAAAGTTGGGATCCAAAATAAAATATAAATTGCGAAATTACAAAAAATTGAGTTCTTTTGCATAAAACAAAAGACCGGATCGAGAATAAAATATAAATATTGAAATTACCAAAAATTGAGTTCTTTTTGTAAAACAAAAGTAGGGATCCAAAATAAAATATAAATTTTGAAATTACACAAAATTGAGTTCTTTTGCAGAAAACAAAAGTACGTATAGAGAATAAAATATAAATATCCAAATTACCAAAATTTGAGTTCTTTTTGTAAAAGAAAAGTAGGGATCCAAAATAAAATATAAATTTTTAAATTACGAAAAATTGAGTTCTTTTGCATAAAACAAAAGTACGTATCGAGATTAAAATATAAATATCCAAATTACCAAAAATTGAGTTCTTCTTGTGAAACAAAAGTTGTGATCCAAAATAATATATAAATTTTGAAATTACAAAAAATTGAGTTCTTTTGCATAAAACAAAAGTACGGATCGAAAAGGAAATATAAATATCCAAATTACTAAAAATTGAGTACTTTTGGTAAAACAAAAATAGGGATCCAAAATACAATATAAATTTTGAAATTACAACAAATTGAGTTCTTTTGCATAAAACAAAAGTACGGATCGAAAAGGAAATATAAATATCCAAATTACCAAAAATTGAGTTCTTTTTGTAAAACAAAAGTTGGGATCCAAAATAAAATATAAATTTTGAAATTACAAAAAATTGAGTTCTTTTGCATAAAACAAAAGTACGGATCGAAAAGATAGTATAAATATTCAAATTACTAAAAATTGAGTTCTTTTTGTAAAGCAATAGTAGGGATCCAAAATAAAATATAAATGGCGAAATTACAAAAAATTGAGTTCTTTTGCATAAAACAAAAGTACGGATCGAGAATAAAATATAAATATCAAAATTACCAAAAATTCAGTTCTTTTTGTAAAACAAAAGTAGGGATCCAAAATAAAATATAAATTTTGAAATTACAAAAAATTGAGTTCTTTTGCATAAAACAAAAGTACGTATTGGGAATAAAATATAAATATCCAAATTACCAAAAATTGAGTTCTTTTTGTAAAACAAAAGTTGAGATCCAAAATAATATATAAATTTTGAAATTACCAAAAATTGAGTTCTTTTGCATAAAACAAAAGTACGTATCGAAAAGGAAATATAAATATCCAAATTACTAAAAATTGAGTTCTTTTTGTAAAGCAAAAGTAGGGATCCAAATAAAATATAAATTGCGAAATTAGAAAAAATTGAGTTTTTTTTGCATAAAACAAAAGTACGTATCGAGAATAAAATATAAATATCCGAATTACTAAAAATTGAGTTCTTTTTGTAAAGCAAAAGTTGGGATCCAAAATAAAATATAAATTGCGAAATTACAAAAAATTGAGTTCTTTTGCATAAAACAAAAGACCGGATCGAGAATAAAATATAAATATTGAAATTACCAAAAATTGAGTTCTTTTTGTAAAACAAAAGTAGGGATCCAAAATAAAATATAAATTTTGAAATTACACAAAATTGAGTTCTTTTGCAGAAAACAAAAGTACGTATAGAGAATAAAATATAAATATCCAAATTACCAAAATTTGAGTTCTTTTTGTAAAAGAAAAGTAGGGATCCAAAATAAAATATAAATTTTTAAATTACGAAAAATTGAGTTCTTTTGCATAAAACAAAAGTACGTATCGAGATTAAAATATAAATATCCAAATTACCAAAAATTGAGTTCTTCTTGTGAAACAAAAGTTGTGATCCAAAATAATATATAAATTTTGAAATTACAAAAAATTGAGTTCTTTTGCATAAAACAAAAGTACGGATCGAAAAGGAAATATAAATATCCAAATTACTAAAAATTGAGTACTTTTGGTAAAACAAAAATAGGGATCCAAAATACAATATAAATTTTGAAATTACAACAAATTGAGTTCTTTTGCATAAAACAAAAGTACGGATCGAAAAGGAAATATAAATATCCAAATTACCAAAAATTGAGTTCTTTTTGTAAAACAAAAGTAGGGATCCAGAATAAAATATAAATTTTGAAGTTACAAAAAATTGAATTCTTTTGCATAAAACAAAAGTACAGATCGAAAACAAAATATATATATCCAAATTACTAAAAATTGAGTTCTTTTTGTAAAGACAAACTATGGATCCAAAATAAAATATAAATTTTTAAATTACAAAAAATTGAGTTCTTTTACATAAAACAAAAATACGTATCGAGAATAAAATATAAATATCGAAATTACCAAAAATTGAGTTCTTTTTGTAAAACAAAAGTTGGGATCCAAAATAAAATATAAATTTTTAAATTACAAAAAATTGAGTTCTTTTGAATAAAACAAAAGTACGGATCAAAAAGAAAATATAAATATCCAAATTACTAAAAATTGAGTTCTCTTTAAAAAGCAAAAGTAGGGATCCTAAATAAAATATAAATTGTGAAATTACAAAAAATTGAGTTCTTTTGCATAAAACAAAAGTACGTATCGAAAATAAAATATAAATATCCGAATTACTAAAAATTGAGTTCTTTGTGTAAAGCAAAAGTTGGGATCCAAAATAAAATATAAATTGTGAAATTACAAAAAATGGAGTTCTTTTGCATAAATCAAAAGTACGTATCGAGAATAAAATATAAATATCCAAATTACTAAAAATTGAGTTCTTTTGCATAAAACAAAAGTACGGATCGAGAATAAAATATAAATATCGAAATTATCAAAAATTGAGTTCTTTTTGTAAAACAAAAGTAGGGATCCAAAATAAAATATAAATTTTGAAATTACAAAAAATTGAGTTCTTTTGCTGAAAACAAAAGTACGTATCGGGAATAAAATATAAATATCCAAATTACCAAAATTTGAGTTCTTTTTGTAAAACAAAAGTTGGGATCCAAATAAAATATAAATTGCGAAATTACAAAAAATTGAGTTTTTTTGCATAAAACAAAAGTACGTATCGAGAATAAAATATAAATATCCGAATTACTAAAAATTGAGTTCTTTTTGTAAAGCAAAAGTTGGGATCCAAAATAAAATATAAATTGCAAAATTACAAAAAATTGAGTTCTTTTGCATAAAACAAAAGTACGTATGGAGAATAAAATATAAATATCCAAATTACTAAAAATTGAGTTCTTTTTGTAAAGCAAAAGTAGGGATCCAAATAAAATATAAATTTCGAAATTACAAAAAATTGAGTTCTTTTGCAGAAAACAAAAGTACGTATCGAGAATAAAATATAAATATCCAAATTACTAAAAATTGAGTACTTTTGGTAAAACAAAAATAGGGATCCAAAATACAATATAAATTTTGAAATTACAACAAATTTGTTGGACTTGAAGACTTGGTTTCAAGTGGATTTGATGTCTCCAACCACCTTTAATGATGAAGATGTTGGTGCTTGAAGAATGAAGATTTTTTCTTAGGATTAGAGAGTCTTAGGTTGTGTGGTATGATGCATTTGAATCTATCTTGATCTTAGTCTTGGAGTTTAAAATGTTTTGAAATGTTTTAAAAAGGTTTTAAAATGATTTCAAAGGTTTAACTGTTTTTTAACTGGTTAAAAATCTGATTTCAACTAGTTAAACTGTTCTTCATTTTCAAAGCTTTGTATTTTGAAAATTTCAGCTGACTGTTTTCGATATTTAAACCAGTTAAAATCCTGGTAGCTTTGTTTCAGGAAATTCGAGTCTTCGGAATAGCTAGTTAAAGCGAGATTTCAATCGACTGTTTTCAAGTTTCGAGTAAAGCAGTGCTCACTGGAAAATTGGTTTTTAATGAAAACAACCAGGCTAAAGCAGCGTTTCAACCGACTATTTCTGCAGAATCAGTTTTAACAGTTTTCTATATATATCTTGAAACTTAAAGAACTAAGTGACGAAACCTTTTCTAAAAGACCCATTGAGCAAGAACGTTCCTAATACACTCTAAAACATTTTGCGAATCACTCCAAGACGATCAAGATTCATTTGAGTGCGAATCAAATCAAGAATTGCATGCTCTGTTTTTTCTGTTCTTGTTGGTGCTCTGTTTTCGTTTCTGCATTGAATTTCCAGGTGAATTCAATCCAATTCTTTGTGTGTTGGCTAGCTACGTGTTTGTATCTTAATCAGGGTGATTAAGAGATCTTGTAATAGGGTTTTGCAGGTGTTTAGAAGTCTTGTAGGGTTCAAGACTTGGTGCAGCTTTCTGGTTTCGGTTTTGCATGTAGTGTTCATGTAAAAGCTGGTTTTAGTGAATTGATTGAATTTGTTTGTTTAGGAAGCTGGATGTAGCCTTTGTTGAAAGGTGAACCAAGTATAAATCTGCTGTGTTGTTCTTCTTCCCTTGAACTCTTTACATTCGGTAATTGAAGTTTAAATTGAAATTGAATTGGATATATGATCAATTGATAAAGAGCATTTCAAGAACCTATAAAACTGATTTAAATCTTCAATCCGAATCTGGTTTTTCATAATTGGGCATTGGGTTTCGAAAATCTTTGAAAGTTTAATTCACCCCCCCTCTTAAACTCAGCCATTTATTCCAACAATTGGTATCAAGAGCTGGTTCTTGAAAAATATTCAAGTTTTCGAAAAATTTCAAATATGGTGAAGGAAAATTGCCTTTTGCGGAGGGTGCTTCTATAAGCAGGCCACCTATGTTTTACGGGGTAAACTATCCATTTTGGAAAGTGAGAATGAAGATTTTCATTGAATCAATTGATATAGGGATTTGGAATGCTATAGTCAATGGACCAGTATATCCCTAAAGAAGAAAAACCATGGGAAAGTTTAAATGCTTGATGAACAAAAGAAAGTGCAATATGATTGTAAAGCAAAGAACATCATTACATCTGCACTTAATCTTGATGAATTCTTTCGTGTTTCACAGTGTTCCAATGCTAAAGAGATGTGGGAAGTTTTGGAGGTTACTCATGAAGGAACAGTGATGTAAAAGAGCAAGAAAGCATACTTTAATCCAAGAGTATGAGATGTTCGGAATGCTTCCTGGAGAACTGTTTCGAGATGTGCAAAGAGGTTTACACACATTATAAACCATCTGATCGGCCTTGGAAAAGTCTTTGAGAAAGAGGAGTTGAACATCAAAGTGCTTGAAATGTTTGGATCGAAGTTGG
Organism: Lablab purpureus; assembly: GCA_030347555.1. Lineage (NCBI taxonomy): Eukaryota > Viridiplantae > Streptophyta > Magnoliopsida > Fabales > Fabaceae > Lablab > Lablab purpureus. Next base: position 23,484,482 of record CM059256.1, on the reverse strand, counting down.
CAACCCAAAGTTACAGACAATTTCGAATCCAAGGACTTGTCAACAATGAGTGTTGCTGCACTTTTTGGAAAGCTAAGGGAACATGAGCTAGAGTTGAATAGACTTGCTGAACAAGAAGACAATGACAAGAAAAAGAAAGGGCTTGCCTTGAAGACTTTGGTTCACAAAGAGGATAATAGTGAGGATGAAGGACATGGAGGAAGTGATGCAGAAAATCTGAACCTCTTAGTTAGAAAGTTCAACAAGTTCTTGAAATACAAGAACAAAGATTACAAGAACAAGAGGTACAATAAAAATCTGATTTAGCTTCTTCTAACTTTACCTGTTTTGGTTGTGGAAAGCGAGGGACATATAAAGGTCTGAATGTCCAAACTCACAAAACAAAGAGAGAAATGGAGAAAAGAAGCATGAAAGATCATTCAAAACCAAGAAGGCTTACATAGCATGGGATGAGAATGATATCTCCTCTAGTGACTCTTCAAGTGATGATGAAAGAGCCAATCTTTGTCTTATGGCTAATGGTGATACACCAAGTAGTGTAAGTTCCTCCACTACTCAAAATGGTCTTCCTTATGATCAGCTGCTGCAAAATTTTCTGGAATTACATGAAGAGGCTAATAAGGTTGCTTGTTCTAACAATAGGCTTAAAGGTATGAACAATTGGCTAGAGAACAAGGTGAAAGAGCTAGAGAAAGAGCTGGAAAATTCAAAAACTGATTTTGAAAATCTGGAAATGATTTACAAAGCTTCAAGTTGCAATGATGAACATGCTGGAAAAATCTGCACAAACTGCAGAACTTTAGAAAATCAAATTGAGTATTTGAACAAATCTCTAGCTAAATTCACCATGGGAAGAGCCAACTTGGACACACTTTTAGAATTTAAAAATTGTGTAACGAATAAAGCTGGACTTGGATTTAAAAATGGTTTTCAAAAGAAACAAAAAGCTTATAGAAATTTCTTTTCACATAGAAAACCGTCCAGCACTTCATCCATTACTTGCTTCTATTGTATGAACAAGGGACATACTTCAAAATCATGCAAAATCAGAAAATTTGGTGTTCCTAGTGGTCAATTTATTTGGAAGCCAAAATGTGGTAGAAAGGTTATTAACTTTGTTGGACCCAAATTGATGTGGGTACCAAATTCTCTCCATTGATTGTGTTTTGCAGGTGTTCTTGAAGGCCAAGGAATCATTGTGGTATCTAGACAGTGGCTGTTCAAGGCACATGTGTGGTGACAAAAGGAAGTTTGTCAAACTCACCTTGAAAAATGGAGGTTTTGTCACATATGGAGATAATAATAAAGGGAAAATCCTTGGAAGTGGTGATGTTGGTAACATTTCTTCAATCCTCATTGAAAACGTATTATATGTTGAAGGTTTGAAGCATAATCTTCTTAGTATTAGCCAACTATGTGATAAAGGTTTTAGAATCACTTTTGAATCAAATCATTGCAAGATCCTTGAGAAAAATTCTGATAAAATCTGCATGTTAGGCAAGAGAATTGAAAACATTTATATGCTTGATCTTGATCATATGTGTGCAACTAATCTTACATGTCTCATGTCTAAGGAAGATAGTTCATGGCTTTGGCATAGGAGAGCTGCACATATTAACATGAACCATTTGGAAAAACTGTTTTCAAAAGAACTTGTTTTAGGGTTACCTAAACTGAAATTTGAGAAAGATAAAATCTGTCATGCATGCCAAAAGGGTAAACAAACCAAAGTTTCTTTTAATCTGAAAAATTATGTGTCAACATCAAAACCTTTGGAACTGCTGCATATGGATTTGTTTGGTCCATCTAGAACAATGAGTATTGGTGGAAACTATTATGCTTTAGTTATTGTTGATGACTATTCTAGGTTTACTTGGACTTTGTTTTTGAAAAATAAAAGTGATGCATTTCATACTTTTAAGAAACTTGCCAAGGTTTTACAAAATGAAAACAGCTGCAGCATAAGGGCTCTAAGGCGTGATCATGGAGGGGAATTTGAAAATGAAAAGTTCAATCATTTTTGTGAAAAATATGGGATTAAGCATAACTTTTCAGCACCTAGGACTCCTCAACAAAATGGTGTTGTTGAGAGGAAAAATAGATCACTTGAGGAACTAGCTAGGACAATGCTTAATGAATCAAACATCCCTAAATATTTTTGGGCGGATGCAGTAAATACTGCATGTTACATAATAAATAGGGTTTTGATAAAACCTATTTTGAAGAAAACCCCTTATGAATTGTACAAAGGGAGAAAACCCAACATAGCACATCTTAGAGTGTTTGGCTGCAAGTGTTTTGTTTTAAATAATGGCAAAGAAAAACTTGGCAAATTTGATGCTAAAGCTGATGATGCATTGTTTTTAGGCTATTCTTTACATAGCAAAGCATATAGGATCTTCAACAAGAGATTAGCTATCATTGAGGAATCAATACATGTTGTTTTTATGAGACTAATGTGCAAAATGAAGGTGCGAGTGAGTGGTGCAGGTGCAGGTGAAGAGAACTTAATTGAAGGTGTATCAAGCTGGACATGTAGAAACCGAAAAAGCTGCTGCAGGTGGTATTTTAGTCGGTGAAAATCAAAAAGAATGGCTGAAATCTGGCACCGAATTAAATTCTGCAGAAAATGATCTACCTAAAGAATGGAGGGTGCCTCGCAATCTGTCCATTGGAAATGTGATAGGAGATGTTCAAAGAGGTGTTTCTACAAGAAGGTCTATTCATGATACATGTTTAACTGCTGCATTTGTTTCCCAAGTTGAACCTAAATGTGTTGATGATGCTTTATTGGATGAAAACTGGATTTTGGCAATGCAAGATGAACTGAACCAATTTAAAAGGAATGAGGTATGGGAACTAGTTCCTTGCACACCTAACATGAATATAATTGGCACAAAGTGGGTGTTTAAAAATAAAATGAATGATCAAGGTGTAATAACTAGAAACAAGGCTAGACTTGTAGCTAAAGGGTATAACCAAGAGGAAGGAATAGACTATGAGGAAACATATGCTCCTGTTGCTAGGTTAGAAGCTGTTAGGCTATTACTTGCTTTCTCATGCATGATTGGATTCAAACTGCATCAAATGGATGTGAAAAGTGCATTTTTGAATGGATATATAAATGAAGAAATCTATGTTTCACAACCATCTGGATTTGTTGATCACAAATTGCCTAACCATGTATATAAGCTCAAAAAGGCTCTTTATGGACTCAAGCAAGCTCCAAGACAATGGTATGAAAGGTTAAGTAACTTCCTTATCTCTCAAAACTATGAAAGGGGCCAAGTTGATAAAACTTTGTTCATTAGAAAGTCTTTGGACAGACATTATCACTGGTGCGAGGTTTATGTGGATGATATTATCTTTGGATCCACTAATGAGAAGCTTTGTGAAGAATTTGTTGCAGCTATGCAGGGGGAGTTTGAGATGTCAATGATGGGTGATCTAAACTTCTTCTTAGGCTTACAAGTCAAGCAATTAGATCATGGAACATTCCTCAATCGATCAAAATATTGCAAAGAGTCAGTTAAAGAAATATGAGATGGACAGTTGCAAAGAATCAAGCACACCCATGGCTACCAGCAGCTATCTTGATGCAGATGAAAGTGGTAAACCTTTTGATTCCACTAAGTATAGAGGTTTGATTGGTTCACTATTATATCTAACTGCTAGTAGGCCTGATATAATGTTTAGTGTATGCATGTGTGCTAGGTTTCAATCTAATCCCAAAGAATCACATTTTGCAATTGCTAAAAGAATTTTGAAATATCTAAAAGGAACTATTAATGTTGGTTTGTGGTATCCTAAAGGTGCTTCTTTTAATCTAGTGGGCTATTCGGATGCAGACTTTCTTTGGATGTAAACTTGATAGAAAAAGCACTAGTGGAACTTGTCATCTACTAGGAAGTAGTCTAGTATCATGGCATAGCAAAAAGCAAGCTAGTGTGGCTTTGTCTACTGCTGAAGGCTGAGTATGTTGCGGTTGGGAGTCTGTTGTGCTCAAACTCTTTGGTTAAAGCAATGACTTTTTGATTATGGTTTGAAACTAGATCACATTCCTATTAGGTGTGACAATACAAGTGCTATAAACTTAACAAAAATCCTATTTTGCACTCTAGAACGAAACATATAGAAATAAGGCACCATTTCATTAGGGATCATGTTCAAAAGGTGATTGCATAATTGAATTTGTTGACTCTAATAACCAACTTGCGATATATTTACCAAACCACTCCCAAAAGATAGGTTTTTCCAATTAAGAAATGAGTTGGGTGTTCTTGATGTTTCAAATGTGATGTAATTCCTGTATATGATTCATTTCTAGCTGTTAATCATGCTTGTATTTGTGTGTTTGAATGCTTAAATCTGCATAATTCTTGATTAATTACAGTTAGATTTGCATATTGTATGTTATAAGTGAAATCTGCAATGTTATTCGAGATTTTAGCTAGTTGTTTCGGGCTTTTAATCGGTTGTTTTGCCTAATTTGGGGCTGCAGTGGATGTGCGAGTAATATCCGTTTCTATTTTAGCCGGTTGATCGATCGATTTAGTCGATTAAAATCAATTATCTGCATTAAACCGATGATCAGGATTTCGTTTTAATCAGCTGTTTTCATAAATCAACTGACTGAAATTGCCTGTCACCATGCAAAGTTTAAAATTTGTGCTAATTTGCTGTTATACTGCATTGATTCATATTCAATTGGTGCATTTAAGTTGATTAATTGAGAATTGAGCATTTAAACATGATAGATAAAGCTGATTCAAAGAATCTTGATTCTTTGTTTTGTCTTGTAGTGCCTTTGCTTTACTTTTTAACTGGTTTCTCTCTCCAAATACGTGTTGCATTGAACTAACTGAATTCTCTGGTTAAAAGCGTGCCTCCTGCATATCTCTGTCAATATATTCCAACTCGAATGCAATTGATTCCTTCTTTGACTGAGCAAAGCACTAATTTCTTAATAAATTGAAAATCTGCAATGTTAAATACATGTGGGTAGCATTGTTACTTTAGCATTCACTTTACTAGCGCAAAAACTCTGCATATACTCTGTTTCTGTGCATTTCTTTTTCTGCAATGGCCTCCTCAAGCAACCCAAGGAAGAGATCAAAAAGAGGCTGGGTCATCCAAAGGTAAGGAACCAGAAATTCCAGCAACTCATACTTATAGACATGGGTCTATAGAAGCTTGGTTTGAAGGTGATGAAGAGAGGATTGAGAAGTTTCAATCTCATATCGGTAGGAAGAGCTGTAAACTCACCCAAAGTGCTTAGTTCTCGGTGGTTGGAAGATGAAGGATCGACTGATATTATAGCTATGATTCAACATCGGGATCTGCAGAAATTTCTGGAATTAAATGGGTTCATATACCCGGATTTGGTGAAAGTATTCTACACAAATCTCAAACATGATGGATCTGTTTTAACTTCCAAAGTGAAAGGAACAGAAATTGTTATAAACAATTGCATGCGGAAAAGAATTGGGGGTTCAAAGCTGATGGCATTGTGGTTAGCGGGGGTTTGTGTGGTTCATTGGAAGATTTTAACAAGGTGCAAACATACGAGAGAGTGTTTGAGAAATTCTCAAGGTTACGTTCGTGGATTCCAAGTTGGTGGACTTACATTGACGACAAGGGTGCTTACATTTATCATCACATGGATGATCACTCCAAGGGCGAGCAATCATGCTACAATGAATGAAGGTGATCTTCTTCTACTTTTTTGTCTAATGAAATCTGTAAGAATTAATTGGATTCATATCATCAAAGATCACATGATGAAGTCCAAAAGGCTGCCTGATTATCGTCTTCCATATGCTGTGATTATCTCCAAATTCTTTGAGTATTTTGGTGTGGACATTAGAGGTGAGCAGAAAATCGAGTATAGGGAGAACCCACCAGCTGGACAATAGCTTTCTCTTTAAGTTTGGATTTACCAAAAGCAATGGAACTTGGACTGCTGCACAAGATACTGTCAACGAAGGGCAAAATTCTGCTGGAACGTCTGCTGGTGCTGGAACTGCAACTGATGAAGCTGGAAATTCTGAAGCTGGTGCAGAAGGATACTCCATGGGAGATATTGTACCTTATGTTCCTCCAGTTGACCGTGGACCTCCACTTTCATTGTTTGAACAGGCAGTGTTCCAAAGATTTGATGCCATCCAATCTCATCAACAATATCATCACAACTACTGCATTAATAGGTTTGGGCGCATTGATCAAAGTATTGAAGATTTACATGCCCAACTTGCGCAGATTAATATGGGTTCCTATGCTACTCCTGGTGATGATAGTGAAGAAGATAATGACTCGATATCAGTTGCTTGAAGTTACGCTTTCGTCACTTGAATCTGCTGTAGTTGGTTTCGACATGTTGTCCCTCATGCTATTGTTATTTTTCGTGTATCTCTTGTGCCTTCTAATTTCTATTAGTTTGTGTTGCTGTTTGTGTTGTTAATTGGGTTAAATTCTCATGTATCTAAAACAATTTAAAATTTGCTGCATATGCTATGCTATTTCTTTTCTCCTGTGCTATTTGATGATTCCAAAGGGGGAGAAATTGTTGAATGCATTTGAAGGCACGTGAAGAGCAAGTGAAAGATGAAAGGGGAGAATCTGAATCTGCTAAGGGGGAGAATCTGCTGCTGCTGATTTTTTTTCTCTGCTGCTATTTCTCTGATAAATTGTTTTACCACACTGTTATGCTATTTCTGCTGCTGTTTTTTTTGTTTTGTACAAGACTCCTACATTCTTCAAAGACAATGAATGCATCAAGTGGTTGTCATCATCAAATAGGGGGAGTTTGTTGGACTTGAAGACTTGGTTTCAAGTGGATTTGATGTCTCCAACCACCTTTAATGATGAAGATGTTGGTGCTTGAAGAATGAAGATTTTGTCTTAGGATTAGAGAGTCTTAGGTTGTGTGGTATGATGCATTTCAATCTATCTTGATCTTAGTCTTGGAGTTTAAAATGTTTTGAAATGTTTTAAAAGGTTTTAAAATGATTTCAAAGGTTTAAGCTGTTTTTAGCGGTTAAAAATCTGATTTCAACTAGTTAAGCTGTTCTTCATTTTCAAAGCTTTGTATTTTGAAAATTTCAGTGATTGTTTTCGAAATTTAAACCGGTTAAAATCCTGGTAGCTTTGTTTCAGGAAATTCGAGTTTTACGGAATAGCTAGTTAAAGCGAGATTTCAACTGACTGTTTTCAAGTTTCGATAAAGCAGGTGCTCACTTGGAAAATTGGTTTTTAATGAAAACAACCAGGCTAAAGCAGCGTTTCAGCAGACTATTTCCTGCAGAATCGGTTTTAACGGTTTTCTATATATATCTTGAAACTTAAAGAACTAAGTGACGAAACCTTTTCTAAAAGACCCATTGAGCAAGAACGTTCCTAATACACTCTAAAACATTTTGCGAATCACTCCAAGACGATCAAGATTCATTTGAGTGCGAATCAAATCAAGAATTGCATGCTCTGTTTTTACGTTCTTCTTTGGTGCTCTGTTTTCGTTTACGCATTGAATTTCCAGGTGAATTCAATCCAATTCTTTGTGTGTTGGCTAGGCTGCGTGTTTGTATCTTAATCGGGGTGATTAAGAGATCTTGTAATAGGGTTTTACAGGTGTTTAGAAGTCTTGTAGGGTTCAAGACTTGGTGCAGCTTTCTGGTTTCGGTTTTGCATGTAGTGTTCATGTAAAAGCTGGTTTTTAGTGAATTGATTGAATTTGTTTGTTTAGGAAGCTGGATGTAGCCTTTGTTGAAAGGTGAACCGAGTATAAATCTCTTGTGTTGTTCTTCTTCCCTTGAACTCTTTACATTCGGTAATTGAAGTTTAAATTGAAATTGAATTGGATATATGATCAATTGATAAAGAGCATTTCAAGAACCTATAAAAACTGATTTAAATCTTCAATCCGAATCTGGTTTTTCATAATTGGGCATTGGGTTTCGAAAATCTTTGAAAGTTTAATTCACCCCCCCTCTTAAACTCAGCCATTTATTCCAACAAAATTGAGTTCTTGTGCATAAAACAAAAGTACGGATCGAAAAGAGAATATAAATATCCCAATTACTAAAAATTGAGTTCTTTTTGTAAAGCAAAAGTAGGGATCCAAAATAAAATATAAATTTTGAAATTACAAAAAATTGAGTTCTTTTGCAAAAAACAAAAGTACGTATCGAGAATAAAATATAAATATCCAAATTACCAAAAATTGAGTTCTTTTTGTAAAACAAAAGTTGGGATTTAAAATAAAATATAAATTTTTAAATTACAAAAAATTGAGTTCTTTTGCATAAAACAAAAGTACGTATCGAGATTAACATATACATATCCAAATTTCCAAAAATTGAGATCTTTTTGTTAAACAAAAGTTGGGATCCAAAATAAAATATAAATTTTCAAATTACAAAAAATTGAGTTCTCTTGCATAAAACAAAAGTACGGATCGAAAAGGAAATATAAATATCCAAATTACTAAAAATTGAGTACTCTTTGTAAAGCAAAACTAGGGATCCAAAATAAAATATAAATTGCGAAATTACAAAAAATTGAGTTCTTTTGCATAAAACAAAAGTACGGATCGAAAATAAAATATAAATATCCAAATTACCAAAAATTGAGTTCTTTTTGTAAAACAAAAGTTGGGATTTAAAATAAAATATAAATTTTTAAATTACAAAAAATTGAGTTCTTTTGCATAAAACAAAAGTACGTATTGAGATTAACATATACATATCCAAATTTCCAAAAATTGAGATCTTTTTGTTAAACAAAAGTTGGGATCCAAAATAAAATATAAATTTTCAAATTACAAAAAATTGAGTTCTCTTGTATAAAACAAATGTACGGATCGAAAAGGAAATACAAATACCCAAATTACTAAAAATTGAGTTCTCTTTGTAAAGCAAAAGTAGGGATCCAAAATAAAATATAAATTGCGAAATTACAAAAAAATTGAGTTCTTTTGCATAAAACAAAAGTACGTATCGGGAATAAAATATAAATATCCAAATTACCAAAATTTGAGTTCTTTTTGTAAAACAAAAGTAGGGATCCAAAATAAAATATAAATTACGAAATTACAAAAAATTGAGTTCTTTTGCATAAAACAAAAGTACGGATCGAAAAGAAAATATAAATATCCAAATTACTAAAAATTGAGTTCTTTTGGTAAAAGAAAAGTAGGCATCCAATGTTAAATAAAGACGGCAGTGTAAAAACCAAGATGGGGGGTGAATTGGGTTTTTAAAGAAATTTTCTCTTTCAAATAAATTTTAGGTTTTGAAAGACTTTCAAAAACTTGGATGTGAATTTTTCTTAATCCTTTGATTAACGTTGTTGGGATTAGCAATTGTAATAATGATCCACAATTAAGAGATAAAGAGAAAGAGAAAGAACACAGAGATTTATACTGGTTCAGATTAAGCCAATCCTACATCCAGGTTCCCAACCACCACAAATCAGTGATGATTTTCCCACTTATCTTTAATTGAAATTACAAACACCAATTCATGCAATAACAAGAAAAGATAAACGGAAACACCTCCTTAGACACACTAAGGATGAAACACCTCCCCAGACACACTGAGGATGAAACCCACCTCTCTTGACACACAAGAGATGAAACACCTCCCTTAGAAGCAGATCCAAGGGATGAATTTTCCCTTTACGAGAAAAGCAGTAAAAGAATACACCTGAAATGTCTTTGGATAGAAAGCTTAAGCACAATGATCACCACTTCCAAAGACTTGATCAAGCGAAGAGAAGCGGGAAGCGGCTTTGAAAAAGCTAAGGCGCGAAACACTTTGAATGTTTTGTGTTTGTTCGGATGTGTTAAACCTAAGACATTCTCTTTCATTTTATAATTCGAAAATGCTCCAAAGTTTCCATTCTTAGGTTGATTTAGAATTAATTTCGCAAAAGCGACTCATTTAATCGATTATATTAAAAGCTTAATCGATTATATCATGTTTAAAAAGCTGGAAAACAAATACGTCGATTTAATCGATTAGATTAAGGCCATAGTCGATTATATTAACCCGAGAATCAATATAATCGATTATCAAAGACACTTAATCGATTATTTTGCTCGTTAAACATTTTTATTCAAATATTAAGTTAAATAATCGATTATCTACGTATGGTAATCGATTAAAAGCGTAGAAAAACGTTTTTGCGAGAAAACACCTTGCTCTCTTGTTTGGGAAGGTCTTGAATGGGATTTATGACTTACTCTTTTTATCCTACACCCAAACAGAACCTTCTACCTTTGATCCTTCGACTCTTTAGAAAATCTTCATCAATCTTCTCTTTTGAAAGCTTTGAATGCTCTTTATGCCTTTCCTTTCTTATCAAGCAACCTTCCTTTGTGAGATGGCACAAGTCTTTAAAGTTGATTGAAACTTCCTAAAAACTTCATCATCAAAACTGTAGGTGTCCATAAAACTCTGGACTTGAAATATGCCAACAATCTCCCTTTTTGATGATGATAAAAAGAAACCTAGAGACTTGTGATAATATCCTGAAAATCTTGAAAATAATGTATGGATATCTCCATCATAAATATTAGTCCACAAAGGAAATAAAATAGGCGAGTCATATAGCATTTAAGTTTCAATTTGAATTTTGAAAAAGAGATTTCAAGGAATTAATGAGTGGAAATTATTTCTAAAAGCTCCCCCTTAAACTATGCTCTTAATTGTTTAAGCTATATAAGGCACTTATTTGAATTTTTTCCTAAAGTTCCCTTGAAATTAATTTTCTTAAAAGCTATATTAACTAGACAGATTTTCAATCAAGACAAATATTTTCTCCCCCTTTATTTTTATCATTTTCAAAAGATTACATTTTCGAGAGATAATTACAGCAGAAGCAAATTAATACACGAGAAAATAATAGAGAGAAAAAAATACAGCATTTGGAAAATAATGAAGAACAAGCTAAGGAAAAGTGAACTTGTAGCCTATTCGGTTTCTTCACTATCTTCTTCATCTTCCTCAACATTGGTTGGCTGTTTGCCTCTTGAGGATGTTGTATTATCTTCTTCAGGAGATATTTCTTCAATGTTCATCTTTCTTTCAACTCTATACATCCTTCTATTAAGCCTTGAGAGTTGATGAGAAAGGCCTTGAAATTCCTTGGAGTGAAGATTCATCATAGAATCCATTCTTGATATGAGAAGCTCCTCCACTGATCCTGGTTGAGGTTGAAATTGAGGTGGAGGTTGAGGTTGGTCTTCATCATCTTCTTCCATGGCAGCAGCTCCTTCTTCTCTTTGGGTAAACATGTTGCCTTGTTCTATGAGGCCCATATGCCTTAGAACATTTTTACCAATTTTGCTATTGCCTAGCAAAATCTGTTTATTCTCCCCTTCAAGATCAACACCTTTGTATTCTAGAATCTTAGAAACAAACACAGCATAGGGTAATGCAAAAGAGGAAAGCCTAATGGCTTTAAACATATTATCAAGGATAATTGAGGGCCAATCTATGCTCACATTATTAAGGAATCCATACATTAGAAGAATGTCTTCCTTAGTAAGTTGGGCATGATTAGTGCCTCTTGCAACTAAAATCCAAACAATAACATAATGCAACATTTTTTCATTTAACTTTACATTACCAACTTTATACAAGTTCTCAACTTGTAGGTTAGGATCCTTGCAGAATTTTCTGAATTCTACCAACTTGTTGAAGTCCTCAAAGCCATATGTGATGTTTATGCCTTGAGTTGAGAGACCAGCTACATTGTTCCACAAATCTTCATCAAGGAAGATCCTTACACCTTTCACTTTGGTGCTTGGACTTGCAGTTCTTGATGTCAAGTTCATGTAGAACACTCTAACCAAATCTGGGTAGAATGCCCCTTCCATCTCTACAAATTTTTGTAGTCCACTTCCTACTAAAAATTCCTGAAATTGAAAACCATGAGATCTAAAAAATTCACAAGACAAGAATTTAGGGGTAAGAATTTTTCTATCCTTCCACTTGTTAACAAAGGCAATTTGCAGATCTTCATCTGAAATCCAACCAGCTAGAGTTGGAGGTCTCCTTTCTTGAGAAGTCATTGGCTCCTTGCCCTTTCTCCTTGATGGCATCTTCCTTCTTCTTTGATCAGCCATTTCGGTGATATAAAAGACAAGAGAAATTGCACAACAAGATAATGGAATAACAGAGACAGCACAGAGAATTAAAATTCGCACAAGACAGCAAATAACAGCAGAAACAACAAGAGTGAGAGGGAGAGTGAGTGAGTCACTTTGATTCTCAAACCAGCTATTTATAGAATGAAATCCGGGTCATAAAGCGTTGATTTAATGAAAATATATCCGTTGGGAACGAATATAGCCGTTTAGGAAAGACAAAACACGTGAAAACATGGCCAGCGTTCGAAAATCAGATTTGCGAGAAAAACACGAGCGGTGCATTTAATCGATTATATTCTCATTTAATCGATTATTTTCCTTCAAAATTTTTCAGAAAATGAAAACCCGGAAATTTAATCGATTATGTGCATTCCTTAATCGATTAAATTGCTCCTCAGCGATTTAATCGATTATGTCATAAACGTAATCGATTATATTGTAAAACATTTTCATAAACACCGCGTTTAATCGATTAACACACGAAACTTACTCGATTAAATACGTAAATTTTTGTAAAACGCTGAAATAACATCAAAATCAACAACAATACTTACCTGGATCCTTTCTAAGCTCTTAAAATCTTACTTGAGATAAAAGATTGGTAAATATGCCAACTTGTTGATGTTTTTGTGCCTTCCTTCATAATCTTGATCACTTGCTAACTCATCACCAAAGAGGCCTTTTGGATATGGAACCGACCTGCAATATAAACAAGAAAAATTCTGGTTCCCTACAATCACTTATCGGGGTCCTCATGGGTTAGAAACAATTTTTCCTTTGGGAACCCATTTGTATCTCCCACTAGGAACACTAAAATGTTTAATATTGCATCTATTAACCGAATGACCTTTATGCATACAGTAAAAACATGTAGGAACATTTGTTTTCCTTGAAACATATGCATTTTTATAAAACTTTTTTGTAGGCACATTTTGTTTAAAGGAATTAGAATTTTCAAAAACCTTATTTGAATTAGACGATTCTCCTTTCACAAAAACAGTTTTAGTAGGTTTATGATTATACCTGAAATTATAACCAAGACCTGCTTTTTCATATAAACCTTTTTGCACTTTCAAAACATTATTTAAATTATTATTGCCCATCGTGATTTTTGAAAGAGATGTTTCAAGATAAGAAACCTTGTTAGCAAGTTCATTACAATTTTCACAAATAGGAATTTTCGTTTTGCATTTGCAAGGGATAAGCGTTGTTTTCAAATCATCCTTTAAAACGATTTTCTCTTGTTCCAAATCTGAAATTTTCTTTTCAAGACTCTTGTAGTCATTTTTTAATTTATTGTGAAAGAGAGTTAATTTTTCAGATTTTTCACATAATTCCAAAAACTCTTCAAGCAAATCATCATAATTATTTGGAAGGCCAGAATCACTTACCTTGCTACATGTGGATTCGGCATCATCATCATCATTCGCCATAAGACGGATATTGGCTTCTTCCTCCGATTCACTTGCACTAGAAGAACTCACGTCATTATCTTCCCATGCGATGTATGCCTTCTTTTTCTTTTTGTCAAAAGGCTTCTTGTATTTCTTTGCCTTTTCCTCATCCTTCTTGATGTTGGGGCAATCCGACTTCAAGTGTCCCCTTTTTCCACAACCATAGCATTTAAAATTATCAAGAGAATTTAGGTTTTCAGTTTTCTTACCTTTCTTGTAATTCCCTTTGTTCTTGTTCTTGATGAACTTTTTGTACTTTTTGACAAACAAGCTTATGTCACTGCATTCAAGATCATCATCCGTGTCACTACTCTCATCTTTGTGGGATTCCTGCTTTAAGAGCAACACCTTTTCTTTTGACTTCTTCTTCTTCTCCTTTGAAGCGTCCAAGTTCCATTTCATGTTCTCTGAGTTTCCCGAAAAGAGTTGTCATGTTCATGTTTGACAGGTTCTTTGATTCCGTGATGGCCGTCACTTTAGGTTGCCAAGTCCTGTCCAAAGATTTCAAAATTTTGACATTTAATTCTTCAGTATCGAATTTCTTACCCAATGCCTTGAGATGATTTACGATGTGAGTAAATCTCTTTTGTACGTCGCATATGGTTTCTCCTTTGCTCATACAGAACATTTCATATTCCTGAATCAAGGTGTTCTTCCTTGATCGTTTCACTTCTTCCGTTCCTTCATGTGTGACTTCTAGAGTGTCCCACATCTCCTTTGCAGTTGTGCAATCCGATAACCTGTAAAACTCATCAATGGTTAAGGCAGATGCTATCATGTTACATGCTCTTATGTCGCATTGATTTTGGTTGTATTCATCCTTGCTCCAATTTGCTTTCTTCTTAGGTACTGCGCTTCTTCAACAACAACCATAGGAATAAATGGACCATTTACAACGACATCCCAAACGCCTTGATCATTAGACCTTAGAAAAATTTCCATCCTCTTTTTCCAAAAGGGATAGTTTTCACCTGTAAAAAGTGGTGGTCTATGAATAGATGCACCTTCAGCAAAAGTTTGATTTTTGTCTGCCATAAGGATCTTGTTTTTGAATAACTTTCAAAAAACCAGCTCTGATACCAATTGTTAAATAAAGACGGCAGTGTAAAAACCAAGAGGGGGGGTGAATTGGGTTTTTAAAGAAATTTTCTCTTTCAAATAAATTTTAGGTTTTGAAAGACTTTCAAAAACTTGGATGTGAATTTTCTTAATCATTTGATTAACTTGCTGTTGGGATTAGCAATTGTAATAATGATCCACAATTAAGAGATAAAGAGAAAGAGAAAGAACACGAGATTTATACTTGGTTCGGATTAAGCCAATCCTACATCCAGGTTCCCAACCACCACAAATCAGTGATGATTTTCCCCACTATCTTTAATTGAAATTACAAACACCAATTCATGCAATAACAAGATAAAGATAAGCGGAAACACCTCCTTAGACACACTAAGGATGAAACACCTCCCGGACACACTCGAGGATGAAACCCACCTCTCTTGACACACAAGAGATGAAACACCTCCCTTAGAACAGATCCAAGGGATGAATTTTCCCTTTACAGAAAAACAGTAAAAGAATACACCTGAAATGTGCTGGATAGAAAGCTTAAGCACAATGATCACCACTTCCAAAGACTTGATCAAAGCGAAGAGAAGCGAGGAAGCGGCTTTGAAAAAGCTAAGGCGCAGAAACACTTTGAATGTTTTGTGTTTGTTCGGATGTGTTAAACCTAAGACATTCTCTTTCATTTTATAATTCGAAAATGCTCCAAAGTTTCCATTCTTAGGTTGATTTAGAATTAATTTCGCAAAAGCGACTCATTTAATCGATTATATTAAAAGCTTAATCGATTATATCATGTTTAAAAAGCTGGAAAACAAATATCGTCTGATTTAATCGATTAGATTAAGGCCATAGTCGATTATATTAACCCAGAATCAATATAATCGATTATCAAAGACACTTAATCGATTATTTTGCTCGTTAAACATTTTTATTCAAATATTAAGTTAAATAATCGATTATCTACGTATGGTAATCGATTAAAAGCGTAGAAAAACGTTTTTGCGAGAAAACACCTTGCTCTCTTGTTTGGGAAGGTCTTGAATGGGATTTATGACTTACTCTTTTTATCCAACACCCAAAGCAGAACCTTCTACCTTTGATCCTTCAGCTCTTTAGAAAATCTTCATCAATCTTCTCTCTTGAAAGCTTTGAATGCTCTTTATGCCTTTCCTTTCTTATCAAGCAACCTTCCTTTGTGAGATGGCACAAGTCTTTAAAGTTGATTGAAACTTCCTAAAAACTTCATCATCAAAACTGTAGGTGTCCATAAAACTCTGGACTTGAAATATGCCAACAATCTCCCCCTTTTTGATGATGATAAAAAGAAACCTAGAGACTTGTGATAATATCCTGAAAATCTTGAAAATAATGTATGGATATCTCCATCATAAATATTAGTCCACAAAGGAAATAAAATAGGCAGTCATATAGCATTTAAGTTTCAATTTGAATTTTGAAAAAGAGATTTCAAGGAATTAACGAGTGGAAATTATTTCTAAAAGCTCCCCCTTAAACTATGCTCTTAATTGTTTAAGCTATATAAGGCACTTATTTGAATTTTTTCCTAAAGTTCCCTTGAAATTAATTTTCTTAAACGCTATATTAACTAGACAGATTTTCAATCAAGACAAATATTTGAAATTACAAAAAATTTAGTTCTTTTGATTAAAACAAAAGTACGTATCGAGAATAAAATATAAATATCCAAATTACCAAAAATTGAGTTCTTTTTCTAAAACAAAAGTAGGGATCCAAAATAAAATATAAATTGCGAAATTACAAAAAATTGAGTTCTTTTGCATAAAACAAAAGTACGTATCGAGAATAAAATATAAATATCCAAATTACTAAAAATTGAGTTATTTTTGTAAAACAAAAGTAGGGATCCAAAATAAATTATAAATTTTGAAAGTACAAAAAATTGAGTTCCTTTGCTTAAAACAAAAGTACCTATCGAGAATAAAATATAAATATCCAAATTACCAAAAATTGAGTTCTTTTTGTAAAACAAAAGTAGGGATCCAAAATAAAAGATAAATTTTGAAATTACATAAAATTGAGTTCTTTTGCATAAAACAAAAGTGCGGATCGAAAAGAGAATATAAATATCAAAATTACTAAAAATTGAGTTCTTTTTGTAAAGCAAAAGTTGGGATCCAAAATAAAATATAAATTGCGAAATGACAAAATATTGAGTTCTCTTGCATAAAACAAAACTACGTATCGAGAATAAAATATAAATTTCAAAATTATGAAAGTTGAGTTTCTTTTTTGTAAAACCAAACTACGGATGAAAATTAATATATCAATTTCAAAATTATTAAAAATTGAATTTCTTTTGTAAAACAAAAGTACGGATCGAAAATAAAATTTAAATTTTGAAATTACTAAAAATATAGTTTTTTTTGTGTAAAACAAAAGTACGGATCAAAAAGAAAATATAAATATCCAAATTACTAAAAATAGAGTTCTTTTTGTAAAACAAAAGTAGGGATCTAAAATAAAATATAAATTTTGAAATTAGAGAAAATTGAGTTCTTTTGCTTAAAAATAAAGTACGTATCGAGAATAAAATATAAATATCCAAATTACCAAAAATTGAGTTCTTTTTGTAAAACAAAAGTAGGGATCTAAAATAAAATATAAATTTTGAAATTACAAAAAATTGAGTTCTTTTGCATAAAACAAAAGTACGTATCGAGAATAAAATATAAATATCCAAATAACCAAAAATTGAGTTGTTTCTGTAAAACAAAAGTAGCGATCCAAAATAAAATATAAATTTTGAAATTACAAAAAATTGAGTTCTTTTGCATAAAACAAGAGTACGGATCGAAAAAAGAATATAAATATCCAAATTACCAAAAATTGAGTTCTTTTTGTAAAACAAAAGTAGGGATCCAAAATAAAATATAAATTTTGAAATTACAAAAAATTGAGTTCTTTTGCATAAAACAAAAGTACGGATCGAAAAGAGAATATAAATATCCAAATTACCAAAAATTGAGTTCTTTTTGTAAAAGAAAAGTAGGGATCCTTAATAAAATATAAATTTTGAAATTACAAAAAATTGAGTTCTTTTGCATAAAACAAAAGTACAGATCCAAAAGAGAATATAGATATCCAAATTACTAAAAATTGAGTTCTTTTTGCAAAGCAAAAGTAGGGATCCAAAATCACATATAAATTGCGAAATTACAAAAAATTGAGTTCTTTTCCATAAAACAAAAGTACGTATCGAGAATAAAATATAAATATCCAAATTACCAAAAATTGAGTTCTTTTTGTAAAACAAAAGTAGGGATCCAAAATAAAATAAAATTTTGAAATTACAAAAAATTGAGTTCTTTTGCATAAAACAAAAGTATGAATCGAGAATTAAATATAAATATCCAAATTACCAAAAATTGAGTTCTTTTGTCAAACAAAAGTAGGGATCAAAAATAAAATACAAATTTTGAAATTACAAAAAATTGAGTTCTTCTGCATAAAACAAAAGTACGTATCGAGAATAAAATATAAATTTCAAAATTATGAAAATTGAGTTTCTTTTTTGTAAAACAAAACTACGGATGAAAAATAATATATCAATTTCAAAATTATTAAAAATTGAATTTCTTTTGTAAAACAAAACTACGGATCGAAAAGAAAATATAAATATGCAAATTACAAAAAATTGAGTTCTTTTTGTAAAACAAAAGTAGGGATCCAAAATAAAATATAAATTTTGAAAATACAAAAAATTGAGTTCTTTCGCTTAAAACAAAAGTACGTATCGAGAATAAAATATAAATATCATAATTACCAAAAATTGAGTTCTTTTTGTAAAACAAAAGTACGGATCCAAAATAAAATATAAATTTGAAACTACAAAAAATTGAGTTCTTTTGCATAAAACAAAAGTACGGATCAAAAAGAGAATATACATATCCAAATTACTAAAAATTGAGTTTTTTTTAAAAGAAAAAGTGGGGATCCAAAATAAAATATAAATTGCGAAATTACAAAAAATTGAGTTCTTTTGCATAAAACAAAAGTACGTATCGAGAATAAAATATAAATATCCAAATTACCAAAAATTGAGTTCCTTTTGTAAAACAAAAGTAGGGATCCAAAATAAAATATAAATTTTGAAATTACAAAAAATTGAGTTCTTTTGATTAAAACAAAAGTACGTATCGAGAATAAAATATAAATATCCAAATTACCAAAAATTGAGTTCTTTTTGTAAAACAAAAGTAGGGATCCAAAATAAAATATAAATTTTTAAATTACAAAAAATTGAGTTCTTTTGCATAAAACAAAAGTACGTATCGAGAATAAAATATAAATATCCAAATTACCAAAAATTGAGTTCTTTTGTAAAACAAAAGTAGGGATCCAAAATAAAAATATAAATTTTGAAATTACAGAAAATTGAGTTCTTTTGCATAAAACAAAAGTGCGGATCGAAAAGAGAATATAAATATCAAAATTACTAAAAATTTAGTTCTTTTGTAAAGCAAAAGTTGGGATCCAAAATAAAATATAAATTGCGAAATTACAAAATATTGAGTTCTCTTGCGTAAAACAAAACTACGTATCGAGAATAAAATATAAATTTCAAAATTATGAAAGTTGAGTTTCTTTTTGTAAAACAAAACTACGGATGAAAATTAATATATCAATTTCAAAATTATTAAAAATTGAATTTCTATTGTAAAACAAAAGTACGGATCGAAAATAACATTTAAATTTCGAAATTACTAAAAATATAGTTTTTTTGTGTAAAACAAAAGTACTGGATCAAAAAGAAAATATAAATATCCAAATTACTAAAAATAGAGTTCTTTTGTAAAACAAAAGTAGGGATCTAAAATAAAATATAAATTTTGAAATTAGAAAAAATTGAGTTCTTTTTGCTTAAAAATAAAGTACGTATCGAGAATAAAATATAAATATCCAAATTACCAAAAATTGAGTTGTTTTTGTAAAACAAAAGTAGGGATCCAAAATAAAATATAAATTTTTAAATTACAAAAATTGAGTTCTTTTGCATAAAACAAAAGTACGTATCTAGAATAAAATATAAATATCCAAATTACCAAAAATTGAGTTCTTTTTGTAAAACAAATGTAGGGATCTAAAATAAAATATAAATTTTGAAATTAGAAAAAATTGAGTTCTTTTGCATAAAACAAAAGTACGTATATCGAGAATAAAATATAAATATCCAAATTACCAAAAATTGAGTTCTTTTTGTAAAACAAATGTAGGGATCCAAAATAAAATATAAATTTTAAAATTACCAAAAAATTTAGTTCTTTTACAGAAAACAAAAGTACGGATCGAAAAGAGAATATAAATATCCAAATTAGTAAAAATTGAGTTCTTTTTGTAAAGCAAAAAAGTAGGGATAAAAAATAAAATAAAATTTTGAAATTACAAAAAATTGAGTTCTTTTACACAAAACAAAAGTACGTATCGAGAATAAAATATAAATATCCAAATTACCAAAAATTGAGTTCTTTTTGTAAAACAAAAGTAGGGATCCAAAATAAAATATAAATTTTGAAATTAGAAAAAATTGAGTTCTTTTGCATAAAACAAAAGTACGTATCGAGAATAAAATATAAATATCCAAATTACCAAAAATTGAGTTGTTTTTTGTAAAACAAAAGTAGGGATCCAAAATAAAATATAAATTTTTAAATTACAAAAAATTGAGTTCTTTTGCATAAAACAAAAGTACGTATCGAGATTACCAAAAATTGAGTTCTTTTTGTAAAACAAAAGTAGGGATCCAAAATAAAAATATAAATTTTGAAATTACAGAAAATTGAGTTCTTTTGCATAAAACAAAAGTGCGGATCGAAAAGAGAATATAAATATCAAAATTACTAAAAATTGAGTTCTTTTTGTAAAGCAAAAGTTGGGATCCAAAATAAAATATAAATTGCGAAATTACAAAATATTGAGTTCTCTTGCGTAAAACAAAACTACGTATCGAGAATAAAATATAAATTTCAAAATTATGAAAGTTGAGTTTCTTTTTGTAAAACAAAACTACGGATGAAAATTAATATATCAATTTCAAAATTATTAAAAATTGAATTTCTTTTGTAAAACAAAAGTACGGATCGAAAATAACATTTAAATTTCGAAATTACTAAAAATATAGTTTTTTTTGTGTAAAACAAAAGTACGGATCAAAAAGAAAATATAAATATCCAAATTACTAAAAATAGAGTTCTTTTTGTAAAACAAAAGTAGGGATCTAAAATAAAATATAAATTTTGAAATTAGAAAAAATTGAGTTCTTTTTGCTTAAAAATAAAGTACGTATCGAGAATAAAATATAAATATCCAAATTACCAAAAATTGAGTTGTTTTTTGTAAAACAAAAGTAGGGATCCAAAATAAAATATAAATTTTTAAATTACAAAAATTGAGTTCTTTTGCATAAAACAAAAGTACGTATCGAGAATAAAATATAAATATCCAAATTACCAAAAATTGAGTTCTTTTTGTAAAACAAAAGTAGGGATCCAAAATAAAAATATAAATTTTGAAATTACAGAAAATTGAGTTCTTTTGCATAAAACAAAAGTGCGGATCGAAAAGAGAATATAAATATCAAAATTACTAAAAATTTAGTTCTTTTGTAAAGCAAAAGTTGGGATCCAAAATAAAATATAAATTGCGAAATTACAAAATATTGAGTTCTCTTGCGTAAAACAAAACTACGTATCGAGAATAAAATATAAATTTCAAAATTATGAAAGTTGAGTTTCTTTTTGTAAAACAAAACTACGGATGAAAATTAATATATCAATTTCAAAATTATTAAAAATTGAATTTCTATTGTAAAACAAAAGTACGGATCGAAAATAACATTTAAATTTCGAAATTACTAAAAATATAGTTTTTTTGTGTAAAACAAAAGTACGGATCAAAAAGAAAATATAAATATCCAAATTACTAAAAATAGAGTTCTTTTGTAAAACAAAAGTAGGGATCTAAAATAAAATATAAATTTTGAAATTAGAAAAAATTGAGTTCTTTTTGCTTAAAAATAAAGTACGTATCGAGAATAAAATATAAATATCCAAATTACCAAAAATTGAGTTGTTTTTGTAAAACAAAAGTAGGGATCCAAAATAAAATATAAATTTTTAAATTACAAAAATTGAGTTCTTTTGCATAAAACAAAAGTACGTATCTAGAATAAAATATAAATATCCAAATTACCAAAAATTGAGTTCTTTTTGTAAAACAAAAGTAGGGATCCAAAATAAAATATAAATTTTGAAATTAGAAAAAATTGAGTTCTTTTGCATAAAACAAAAGTACGTATCGAGAATAAAATATAAATATCCAAATTACCAAAAATTGAGTTCTTTTTGTAAAACAAATGTAGGGATCCAAAATAAAATATAAATTTTAAAATTACCAAAAATTTAGTTCTTTTGCAGAAAACAAAAGTACGGATCGAAAAGAGAATATAAATATCCAAATTACTAAAAATTGAGTTCTTTTTGTAAAGCAAAAAAGTAGGGATAAAAAATAAAATAAAATTTTGAAATTACAAAAAATTGAGTTCTTTTACACAAAACAAAAGTACGTATCGAGAATAAAATATAAATATCCAAATTACCAAAAATTGAGTTCTTTTTGTAAAACAAAAGTAGGGATCCAAAATAAAATATAAATTTTGAAATTAGAAAAAATTGAGTTCTTTTGCATAAAACAAAAGTACGTATCGAGAATAAAATATAAATATCCAAATTACCAAAAATTGAGTTGTTTTTTGTAAAACAAAAGTAGGGATCCAAAATAAAATATAAATTTTTAAATTACAAAAAATTGAGTTCTTTTGCATAAAACAAAAGTACGTATCGAGAATAAAATATAAATATCCAAATTACCAAAAATTGAGTTCTTTTTGTAAAGCAAAAGTAGGGATCCAAAATAAAATATAAATTGCGAAATTACAAAAAATTGAGTTCTTTTGCATAAAACAAAAGTACGGATCGAAAAGAGAATATAAATATCCAAATTACCAAAAATTGAGTTATTTTTGTAAAACAAAAGTAGGGATCCAAAATAAAATATAAATTTTGAAATTACAAAAAATTGAGTTCTTTTGCATAAAACAAAAGTACGGATCGAAAATAAAATATAAATATCCAAATTACTAAAAATTGAGTTATTTTTGTAAAAGAAAAGTAGGGATCCAAAATAAAATATAAATTTTGAAATTACAAAAAATTGAGTTCTTTTGCATAAAACAAAAGTACGTATCGAGAATAAAATATAAATATCCAAATTACCAAAAATTGAGTTCTTTTGTAAAACAAAAGTAGGGATCCAAAATAAAATATAAATTTTGAAATTACAAAAATTGAGTTCTTTTGCATAAAACAAAAGTACGGATCGAAAAGAGAATATAAATATCCAAATTACCAAAAATTGAGTTATTTTTGTAAAACAAAAGTAGGGATCCAAAATAAAATATAAATTTTGAAATTACAAAAAATTGAGTTCTTTTGCATAAAACAAAAGTACGGATCGAAAATAAAATATAAATATCCAAATTACTAAAAATTGAGTTATTTTTGTAAAAGAAAAGTAGGGATCCAAAATAAAATATAAATTTTGAAATTACAAAAAATTGAGTTCTTTTTGCAAAGCAAAAGTAGGGATCCAAAATCACATATAAATTGCGAAATTACAAAAAATTGAGTTCTTTTCCATAAAACAAAAGTACGTATCGAGAATAAAATATAAATATCCAAATTACCAAAAATTGAGTTCTTTTTGTAAAACAAAAGTAGGGATCCAAAATAAAACAAAATTTTGAAATTACAAAAAATTGAGTTCTTTTGCATAAAACAAAAGTATGAATCGAGAATTAAATATAAATATCCAAATTACCAAAAATTGAGTTCTTTTTGTAAAACAAAAGTAGGGATCAAAAATAAAATACAAATTTTGAAATTACAAAAAATTGAGTTCTTCTGCATAAAACAAAAGTACGTATCGAGAATAAAATATAAATTTCAAAATTATGAAAATTGAGTTTCTTTTTTGTAAAACAAAACTACGGATGAAAAATAATATATCAATTTCAAAATTATTAAAAATTGAATTTCTTTTGTAAAACAAAACTACGGATCGAAAAGAAAATATAAATATGCAAATTACAAAAAATTGAGTTCTTTTTGTAAAACAAAAGTAGGGATCCAAAATAAAATATAAATTTTGAAAATACAAAAAATTGAGTTCTTTCGCTTAAAACAAAAGTACGTATCGAGAATAAAATATAAATATCATAATTACCAAAAATTGAGTTCTTTTTGTAAAACAAAAGTACGGATCCAAAATAAAATATAAATTTGAAACTACAAAAAATTGAGTTCTTTTGCATAAAACAAAAGTACGGATCAAAAAGAGAATATACATATCCAAATTACTAAAAATTGAGTTTTTTTTAAAAGAAAAAGTGGGGATCCAAAATAAAATATAAATTGCGAAATTACAAAAAATTGAGTTCTTTTGCATAAAACAAAAGTACGTATCGAGAATAAAATATAAATATCCAAATTACCAAAAATTGAGTTCCTTTTGTAAAACAAAAGTAGGGATCCAAAATAAAATATAAATTTTGAAATTACAAAAAATTGAGTTCTTTTGATTAAAACAAAAGTACGTATCGAGAATAAAATATAAATATCCAAATTACCAAAAATTGAGTTCTTTTTGTAAAACAAAAGTAGGGATCCAAAATAAATTATAAATTTTGAAAGTACAAAAAATTGAGTTCCTTTGCTTAAAACAAAAGTACCTATCGAGAATAAAATATAAATATCCAAATTACCAAAAATTGAGTTCTTTTTGTAAAACAAAAGTAGGGATCCAAAATAAAATATAAACTTTGAAATTACAGAAAATTGAGTTCTTTTGCATAAAACAAAAGTGCGGATCGAAAAGAGAATATAAATATCAAAATTACTAAAAATTTAGTTCTTTTTGTAAAGCAAAAGTTGGGATTCAAAATAAAATCTAAATTGCGAAATTACAAAATATTGAGTTCTCTTCCATAAAACAAAACTACGTATCGAGAATAAAATATAAATTTCAAAATTATGAAAGTTGAGTTTCTTTTTTGTAAAACAAAACTACGGATGAAAATTAATATATCAATTTCAAAATTATTAAAAATTGAATTTCTTTTGTAAAAGAAAAGTACGGATCGAAAATAAAATTTAAATTTCGAAATTACTAAAAATATTGTTTTTTTTGTGTAAAACAAAAGTACGGATCAAAAAGAAAATATAAATATCCAAATTACTAAAAATAGAGTTCTTTTTGTAAAACAAAAGTAGGGATCTAAAATAAAATATAAATTTTGAAATTAGAAAAAATTGAGTTCTTTTGCTTAAAACAAAAGTACGTATCGAGAATAAAATATAAATATCCAAATTACCAAAAATTGAGTTCTTTTTGTAAAACAAATGTAGGGATCTAAAATAAGATATAAATTTTGAAATTAGAAAAAATTGAGTTCTTTTGCATAAAACAAAAGTACGTATCGAGAATAAAATATAAATATCCAAATTACCAAAAATTGAGTTCTTTTTGTAAAACAAATGTAGGGATCCAAAATAAAATATAAATTTTAAAATTACCAAAAAATTAGGTCTTTTGCAGAAAACATAAGTACGGATCGAAAAGAGAATATAAATATCCAAATTACTAAAGATTTAGTTCTTTTTGTAAAGCAAAAAAGTAGGGATAAAAATAAAATAAAATTTTGACATTACAAAAAATTGAGTTCTTTTACACAAAACAAAAGTACGTATCGAGAATAAAATATAAATATCCAAATTACCAAAAATTGAGTTCTTTTGTAAAACAAAAGTAGGGATCCAAAATAAAATACAAATTGCGAAATTACAAAAATTGAGTTCTTTTGCATAAAACAAAAGTACGTATCGAGAATAAAATATAAATATCCAAATTACTAAAAATTGAGTTCTTTTTGTAAAACAAAAGCAGGGATCCAAAATAAATTATAAATTTTGAGAGTACAAAAATTGAGTTCCTTTGCTTAAAACAAAAGTACCTATCGAGAATAAAATATAAATATCCAAATTACCAAAAATTGAGTTCTTTTGTAAAACAAAAGTAGGGATCCAAAATAAAATATAAATTTTGAAATTACAGAAAATTGAGTTCTTTTGCATAAAACAAAAGTGCGGATCGAAAAGAGAATATAAATATCAAAATTACTAAAAATTTAGTTCTTTTGTAAAGCAAAAGTTGGGATCCAAAATAAAGTATAAATTGCGAAATCACAAAATATTGAGTTCTCTTGCATAAAACAAAACTACGTATCGAGAATAAAATATAAATTTCAAAATTATGAAAGTTGAGTTTCTTTTTTGTAAAACAAAACTACAGATGAAAATTAATATATCAATCTCAAAATTATTAAAAATTGAATTTCTTTTGTAAAACAAAAGTACGGATCGAAAATAAAATTTAAATTTCGAAATTACTAAAAATATAGTTTTTTTTGTGTAAAACAATAGTATGGATCAAAAGAAAATATAAATATCCAAATTACTAAAAATAGAGTTCTTTTTGTAAAACAAAAGTAGGGATCTAAAATAAAATATAAATTTTGAAATTAGAAAAAATTGAGTTCTTTTGCATAAAACAAAAGTACGTATATCGAGAATAAAATATAAATATCCAAATTACCAAAAATTGAGTACTTTTTGTAAAACAAAAGTAGGGATCCAAAATAAAATATAAATTGCGAAATTACAAAAAATTGAGTTCTTTTGCATAAAACAAAAGTACGTATCGAGAATAAAATATAAATATCCAAATTACTAAAAATTGAGTTCTTTTTGTAAAACAAAAGTAGGGATCCAAAATAAATTATAAATTTTGAAAGTACAAAAATTGAGTTCCTTTGCTTAAAACAAAAGTACGTATCGAGCATAAATTATAAATATCCAAATTACCAAAAATTGAGTTCTTTTTGTAAAACAAATGTAGGGATCTAAAATAAGATATAAATTTTGAAATTAGAAAAAATTGAGTTCTTTTGCATAAAACAAAAGTACGTATCGAGAATAAAATATAAATATCCAAATTACCAAAAATTGAGTTCTTTTTGTAAAACAAATGTAGGGATCCAAAATAAAATATAAATTTTAAAATTACCAAAAAATTAGGTCTTTTGCGAGAAAACATAAGTACGGATCGAAAAGAGAATATAAATATCCAAATTACTAAAGATTTAGTTCTTTTTGTAAAGCAAAAAAGTAGGGATAAAAATAAAATAAAATTTTGACATTACAAAAAATTGAGTTCTTTTACACAAAACAAAAGTACGTATCGAGAATAAAATATAAATATCCAAATTACCAAAAATTGAGTTCTTTTGTAAAACAAAAGTAGGGATCCAAAATAAAATACAAATTGCGAAATTACAAAAATTGAGTTCTTTTGCATAAAACAAAAGTACGTATCGAGAATAAAATATAAATATCCAAATTACTAAAAATTGAGTTCTTTTTGTAAAACAAAAGTAGGGATCCAAAATAAATTATAAATTTTGAGAGTACAAAAAATTGAGTTCCTTTGCTTAAAACAAAAGTACCTATCGAGAATAAAATATAAATATCCAAATTACCAAAAATTGAGTTCTTTTTGTAAAACAAAAGTAGGGATCCAAAATAAAATATAAATTTTGAAATTACAGAAAATTGAGTTCTTTTGCATAAAACAAAAGTGCGGATCGAAAAGAGAATATAAATATCAAAATTACTAAAAATTTAGTTCTTTTGTAAAGCAAAAGTTGGGATCCAAAATAAAGTATAAATTGCGAAATCACAAAATATTGAGTTCTCTTGCATAAAACAAAACTACGTATCGAGAATAAAATATAAATTTCAAAATTATGAAAGTTGAGTTTCTTTTTGTAAAACAAAACTACGGATGAAAATTAATATATCAATCTCAAAATTATTAAAAATTGAATTTCTTTTGTAAAACAAAAGTACGGATCGAAAATAAAATTTAAATTTCGAAATTACTAAAAATATAGTTTTTTTTGTGTAAAACAATAGTATGGATCAAAAAGAAAATATAAATATCCAAATTACTAAAAATAGAGTTCTTTTTGTAAAACAAAAGTAGGGATCTAAAATAAAATATAAATTTTGAAATTAGAAAAAATTGAGTTCTTTTGCATAAAACAAAAGTACGTATATCGAGAATAAAATATAAATATCCAAATTACCAAAAATTGAGTACTTTTTGTAAAACAAAAGTAGGGATCCAAAATAAAATACAAATTGCGAAATTACAAAAATTGAGTTCTTTTGCATAAAACAAAAGTACGTATCGAGAATAAAATATAAATATCCAAATTACTAAAAATTGAGTTCTTTTTGTAAAACAAAAGTAGGGATCCAAAATAAATTATAAATTTTGAAAGTACAAAAAATTGAGTTCCTTTGCTTAAAACAAAAGTACGTATCGAGAATAAATTATAAATATCCAAATTACCAAAAATTGAGTTCTTTTTGTAAAACAAATGTAGGGATCTAAAATAAGATATAAATTTTGAAATTAGAAAAAATTGAGTTCTTTTGCATAAAACAAAAGTACGTATCGAGAATAAAATATAAATATCCAAATTACCAAAAATTGAGTTCTTTTTGTAAAACAAATGTAGGGATCCAAAATAAAATATAAATTTTAAAATTACCAAAAAATTAGGTCTTTTGCGAGAAAACATAAGTACGGATCGAAAAGAGAATATAAATATCCAAATTACTAAAGATTTAGTTCTTTTTGTAAAGCAAAAAAGTAGGGATAAAAATAAAATAAAATTTTGACATTACAAAAAATTGAGTTCTTTTACACAAAACAAAAGTACGTATCGAGAATAAAATATAAATATCCAAATTACCAAAAATTGAGTTCTTTTTGTAAAACAAAAGTAGGGATCCAAAAT
This sequence comes from Lablab purpureus, assembly GCA_030347555.1. Lineage (NCBI taxonomy): Eukaryota > Viridiplantae > Streptophyta > Magnoliopsida > Fabales > Fabaceae > Lablab > Lablab purpureus. The sequence continues at coordinate 23,455,789 of CM059256.1, read as the reverse complement.
AAAATACAAATTGCGAAATTACAAAAAATTGAGTTCTTTTGCATAAAACAAAAGTACGTATCGAGAATAAAATATAAATATCCAAATTACTAAAAATTGAGTTCTTTTTGTAAAACAAAAGTAGGGATCCAAAATAAATTATAAATTTTGAGAGTACAAAAAATTGAGTTCCTTTGCTTAAAACAAAAGTACCTATCGAGAATAAAATATAAATATCCAAATTACCAAAAATTGAGTTCTTTTTGTAAAACAAAAGTAGGGATCCAAAATAAAATATAAATTTTGAAATTACAGAAAATTGAGTTCTTTTGCATAAAACAAAAGTGCGGATCGAAAAGAGAATATAAATATCAAAATTACTAAAAATTTAGTTCTTTTTGTAAAGCAAAAGTTGGGATCCAAAATAAAGTATAAATTGCGAAATCACAAAATATTGAGTTCTCTTGCATAAAACAAAACTACGTATCGAGAATAAAATATAAATTTCAAAATTATGAAAGTTGAGTTTCTTTTTTGTAAAACAAAACTACAGATGAAAATTAATATATCAATCTCAAAATTATTAAAAATTGAATTTCTTTTGTAAAACAAAAGTACGGATCGAAAATAAAATTTAAATTTCGAAATTACTAAAAATATAGTTTTTTTTGTGTAAAACAATAGTATGGATCAAAAAGAAAATATAAATATCCAAATTACTAAAAATAGAGTTCTTTTTGTAAAACAAAAGTAGGGATCTAAAATAAAATATAAATTTTGAAATTAGAAAAAATTGAGTTCTTTTGCTTAAAAATAAAGTACGTATCGAGAATAAAATATAATTATCCAAATTACCAAAAATTGAGTTGTTTTTTGTAAAACAAAAGTAGGGATCCAAAATAAAATATAAATTTTTAAATTACAAAAAATTGAGTTCTTTTGCATAAAACAAAAGTACGTATCGAGAATAAAATATAAATATCCAAATTACCAAAAATTGAGTTCTTTTTGTAAAACAAAAGTAGGGATCCAAAATAAAAATATAAATTTTGAAATTACAGAAAATTGAGTTCTTTTGCATAAAACAAAAGTGCGGATCGAAAAGAGAATATAAATATCAAAATTACTAAAAATTGAGTTCTTTTTGTAAAGCAAAAGTTGGGATCCAAAATAAAATATAAATTGCGAAATTACAAAATATTGAGTTCTCTTGCGTAAAACAAAACTACGTATCGAGAATAAAATATAAATTTCAAAATTATGAAAGTTGAGTTTCTTTTTTGTAAAACAAAACTACGGATGAAAATTAATATATCAATTTCAAAATTATTAAAAATTGAATTTCTTTTGTAAAACAAAAGTACGGATCGAAAATAACATTTAAATTTCGAAATTACTAAAAATATAGTTTTTTTGTGTAAAACAAAAGTACGGATCAAAAAGAAAATATAAATATCCAAATTACTAAAAATAGAGTTCTTTTTGTAAAACAAAAGTAGGGATCTAAAATAAAATATAAATTTTGAAATTAGAAAAAATTGAGTTCTTTTGCTTAAAAATAAAGTACGTATCGAGAATAAAATATAAATATCCAAATTACCAAAAATTGAGTTGTTTTTGTAAAACAAAAGTAGGGATCCAAAATAAAATATAAATTTTTAAATTACAAAAATTGAGTTCTTTTGCATAAAACAAAAGTACGTATCGAGAATAAAATATAAATATCCAAATTACCAAAAATTGAGTTCTTTTTGTAAAACAAAAGTAGGGATCCAAAATAAAAATATAAATTTTGAAATTACAGAAAATTGAGTTCTTTTGCATAAAACAAAAGTGCGGATCGAAAAGAGAATATAAATATCAAAATTACTAAAAATTTAGTTCTTTTGTAAAGCAAAAGTTGGGATCCAAAATAAAATATAAATTGCGAAATTACAAAATATTGAGTTCTCTTGCGTAAAACAAAACTACGTATCGAGAATAAAATATAAATTTCAAAATTATGAAAGTTGAGTTTCTTTTTGTAAAACAAAACTACGGATGAAAATTAATATATCAATTTCAAAATTATTAAAAATTGAATTTCTATTGTAAAACAAAAGTACGGATCGAAAATAACATTTAAATTTCGAAATTACTAAAAATATAGTTTTTTTGTGTAAAACAAAAGTACGGATCAAAAAGAAAATATAAATATCCAAATTACTAAAAATAGAGTTCTTTTGTAAAACAAAAGTAGGGATCTAAAATAAAATATAAATTTTGAAATTAGAAAAAATTGAGTTCTTTTGCTTAAAAATAAAGTACGTATCGAGAATAAAATATAAATATCCAAATTACCAAAAATTGAGTTGTTTTTGTAAAACAAAAGTAGGGATCCAAAATAAAATATAAATTTTTAAATTACAAAAAATTGAGTTCTTTTGCATAAAACAAAAGTACGTATCTAGAATAAAATATAAATATCCAAATTACCAAAAATTGAGTTCTTTTTGTAAAACAAATGTAGGGATCTAAAATAAAATATAAATTTTGAAATTAGAAAAAATTGAGTTCTTTTGCATAAAACAAAAGTACGTATCGAGAATAAAATATAAATATCCAAATTACCAAAAATTGAGTTCTTTTTGTAAAACAAATGTAGGGATCCAAAATAAAATATAAATTTTAAAATTACCAAAAAATTTAGTTCTTTTACAGAAAACAAAAGTACGGATCGAAAAGAGAATATAAATATCCAAATTACTAAAAATTGAGTTCTTTTTGTAAAGCAAAAAAGTAGGGATAAAAAATAAAATAAAATTTTGAAATTACAAAAAATTGAGTTCTTTTGCATAAAACAAAAGTACGTATCGAGAATAAAATATAAATATCCAAATTACCAAAAATTGAGTTCTTTTTGTAAAACAAAAGTAGGGATCCAAAATAAAATATAAATTTTGAAATTAGAAAAAATTGACTTCTTTTGCATAAAACAAAAGTACGTATCGAGAATAAAATATAAATATCCAAATTACCAAAAATTGAGTTCTTTTTAAAAAACAAAAGTAGGGATCTAAAATAAAATATAAATTTTGAAATTAGAAAAAATTGAGTTCTTTTGCATAAAACAAAAGTACGTATCGAGAATAAAATATAAATATCCAAATTACCAAAAATTGAGTTCTTTTTGTAAAACAAAAGTAGGGATCTAAAATAAAATATAAATTTTGAAATTAGAAAAAATTGAGTTCTTTTGCATAAAACAAAAGTACGTATCGAGAATAAAATATAAATATCCAAATAACCAAAAATTGAGTTCTTTTTGTAAAACAAAAGTAGGGATCTAAAATAAAATATAAATTTTGAAATTAGAAAAAATTGAGTTCTTTTGCATAAAACAAAAGTACGTATCGAGAATAAAATATAAATATCCAAATTACCAAAAATTGAGTTCTTTTTGTAAAACAAATGTAGGGATCCAAAATAAAATATAAATTTTAAAATTACCAAAAAATTTAGTTCTTTTGCAGAAAACAAAAGTACTGGATCGAAAAGAGAATATAAATATCCAAATTACTAAAGATTGAGTTCTTTTGTAGAGCAAGAAAGTAGGGATAAAAAATAAAATAAAATTTTGAAATTACAAAAAATTGAGTTCTTTTACACAAAACAAAAGTACGTATCGAGAATAAAATATAAATATCCAAATAACCAAAAGATGAGTTCTTTTTGTAAAACAAAAGTAGGGATCCAAAATAAAATACAAATTGCGAAATTACAAAAAATTGAGTTCTTTTGCATAAAACAAAAGTACGTATCGAGAATAAAATATAAATATCCAAATTACTAAAAATTGAGTTCTTTTTGTAAAACAAAAGTAGGGATCCAAAATAAAATATAAATTTTTAAATTACAAAAAATTGAGTTCTTTTGCATAAAACAAAAGTACGTATCGAGAATAAAATATAAATATCCAAATTACCAAAAATTGAGTTCTTTTTGTAAAACAAAAGTAGGGATCTAAAATAAAATTTAAATTTTGAAATTAGAAAAAATTGAGTTCTTTTGCATAAAACAAAAGTACGTATCGAGAATAAAATATACATATCCAAATTACCAAAAATTGAGTTCTTTTTGTAAAACAAATGTAGGGATCCAAAATAAAATATAAATTTTAAAATTACCAAAAAATTTAGTTCTTTTGCAGAACACAAAAGTACGGATCGAAAAGAAAATGTAAATATCGAAATTACTAAAAATTGAGTTCTTTTTGTAAAGCAAAAAAGTAGGGATAAAAAATAAAATAAAATTTTGAAATTACAAAAAATTGAGTTCTTTTACACAAAACAAAAGTACGTATCGAGAATAAAATATAAATATCCAAATAACCAAAAGATGAGTTCTTTTTGTAAAACAAAAGTAGGGATCCAAAATAAAATACAAATTGCGAAATTACAAAAAATTGAGTTCTTTTGCATAAAACAAAAGTACGTATCGAGAATAAAATATAAATATCCAAATTACTAAAAATTGAGTTCTTTTTGTAAAACAAAAGTAGGGATCCAAAATAAATTATAAATTTTGAAAGTACAGAAAATTGAGTTCCTTTGCTTAAAACAAAAGTACCTATCTAGAATAAAATATAAATATCCAAATTACCAAAAATTGAGTTCTTTTTGTAAAACACAAGTAGGGATCCAAAATAAAATATAAATTTTGAAATTACAGAAAATTGAGTTCTTTTGCATAAAACAAAAGTGCGGATCGAAAAGAGAATATAAATATCAAAATTACTAAAAATTTAGTTCTTTTTGTAAAGCAAAAGTTGGGATCCAAAATAAAATATAAATTGCGAAATTACAAAATATTGAGTTCTCTTGCATAAAACAAAACTACGTATCGAGAATAAAATATAAATTTCAAAATTATGAAAGTTGAGTTTTTTTTTGTAAAACAAAACTACGGATGAAAATTAATATATCAATTTCAAAATTATTAAAAATTGAATTTCTTTTGTAAAACAGAAGTACGGATCGAATATAAAATTTAAATTTCAAAATTACTAAAAATATAGTTTTTTTTGTGTAAAACAAAAGTACGGATCAAAAAGAAAATATAAATATCCAAATTACTAAAAATTGAGTTCTTTTTGTAAAACAAAAGTAGGGATCTAAAATAAAATATAAATTTTGAAATTAGAAAAAATTGAGTTCTTTTGCTTAAAAATAAAGTACGTATCGAGAATAAAATATAAATATCCAAATTACCAAAAATTGAGTTGTTTTTTGTAAAACAAAAGTAGGGATCCAAAATAAAATATAAATTTTTAAATTACAAAAAATTGAGTTCTTTTGCATAAAACAAAAGTACATATCGAGAATAAAATATAAATATCCAAATTACCAAAAATTGAGTTCTTTTTGTAAAACAAAAGTAGGGATCTAAAATAAAATATAAATTTTGAAATTAGAAAAAATTGAGTTCTTTTGCATAAAACAAAAGTACGTATCGAGAATAAAATATAAATATCCAAATTACCAAAAATTGAGTTGTTTTTTGTAAAACAAAAGTAGGGATCCAAAATAAAATATAAATTTTTAAATCACAAAAAATTGAGTTCTTTTGCATAAAACAAAAGTACGTATCGAGAATAAAATATAAATATCCAAATTACCAAAAATTGAGTTCTTTTTGTAAAACAAAAGTAGGGATCTAAAATAAAATATAAAATTTGAAATTAGAAAAAATTGAGTTCTTTTGCATAAAACAAAAGTACGTATCGAGAATAAAATATAAATATCCAAATAACCAAAAATTGAGTTCTTTTTGTAAAACAAAAGTAGGGATCTAAAATAAAATATAAATTTTGAAATTAGAAAAAATTGAGTTCTTTTGCATAAAACAAAAGTACGGATCGAGAATAAAATATAAATATCCAAATTACCAAAAATTGAGTTCTTTTTGTAAAACAAATGTAGGGATCCAAAATAAAATATAAATTTTAAAATTACCAAAAAATTTAGTTCTTTTGCAGAAAACAAAAGTACGGATCGAAAAGAGAATATAAATATCCAAATTACTAAAGATTGAGTTCTTTTGTAGAGCAAAAAGTAGGGATAAAAATAAAATAAAATTTTGAAATTACAAAAATTGAGTTCTTTTACACAAAACAAAAGTACGTATCGAGAATAAAATATAAATATCCAAATAACCAAAAGATGAGTTCTTTTTGTAAAACAAAAGTAGGGATCCAAAATAAAATACAAATTGCGAAATTACAAAAAATTGAGTTCTTTTGCATAAAACAAAAGTACGTATCGAGAATAAAATATAAATATCCAAATTACTAAAAATTGAGTTCTTTTTGTAAAACAAAAGTAGGGATCCAAAATAAAATATAAATTTTTAAATTAGAAAAAATTGAGTTATTTTGCATAAAACAAAAGTACGTATCGAGAATAAAATATAAATATCCAAATTACCAAAAATTGAGTTCTTTTTGTAAAACAAAAGTAGGGATCTAAAATAAAATATAAATTTTGAAATTAGAAAAAATTGAGTTCTTTTGCATAAAACAAAAGTACGTATCGAGAATAAAATATACATATCCAAATTACCAAAAATTGAGTTCTTTTTGTAAAACAAAAGTAGGGATCCAAAATAAAATATAAATTTTGAAATTACAAAAAATTGAGTTCTTTTGCATAAAACAAAAGTACGTATCGAGAATAAAATATAAATATCCAAATTACCAAAAATTGAGTTCTTTTTGTAAAACAAATGTAGGGATCCAAAATAAAATATAAATTTTAGAATTACCAAAAATTTAGTTCTTTTGCGAGAAAACAAAAGTACTGGATCGAAAAGAGAATATAAATATCCAAATTACTACAAATTGAGTTCTTTTGTAAAGCAAAAAGTAGGGATAAAAAATAAAATAAAATTTTGAAATTACAAAAAATTGAGTTCTTTTACACAAAAACAAAAGTACGTATCGAGAATAAAATATAAATATCCAAATTACCAAAAATTGAGTTCTTTTTGTAAAACAAAAGTAGGGATCCAAAATAAAATACAAATTGCGAAATTACAAAAAATTGAGTTCTTTTGCATAAAACAAAAGTACGTATCGAGAATAAAATATAAATATCCAAATTACTAAAAATTGAGTTCTTTTTGTAAAACAAAAGTAGGGATCCAAAATAAATTATAAATTTTGAAAGTACAAAAAATTGAGTTCATTTGCTTAAAACAAAACTACCTATCGAGAATAAAATATAAATATCCAAATTACCAAAAATTGAGTTCTTTTGTAAAACAAAAGTAGGGATCTAAAATAAAATATAAATTTTGAAATTAGAAAAAATTGAGTTCTTTTGCATAAAACAAAAGTACGTATCGAGAATAAAATATAAATATCCAAATTACCAAAAATTGAGTTCTTTTTGTAAAACAAATGTAGGGATCTAAAATAAAATATAAATTTTGAAATTAGAAAAAATTGAGTTCTTTTGCATAAAACAAAAGTACGTATCGAGAATAAAATATAAATATACAAATTACCAAAAATTGAGTTCTTTTTGTAAAACAAAAGTAGGGATCTAAAATAAAATATAAATTTTGAAATTAGAGAAAATTGAGTTCTTTTGCTTAAAAATAAAGTACGTATCGAGACCAAAAATTGAGTTCTTTTTGTAAAACAAAAGTAGGGATCTAAAATAAAATATAAATTTTGAAATTAGAAAAAATTGAGTTCTTTTGCATAAAACAAAAGTACGTATCGAGAATAAAATATAAATATCCAAATTACCAAAAATTGAGTACTTTTGTAAAACAAATGTAGGGATCCAAAATAAAATATAAATTTTAAAATTACCAAAAATTTAGTTCTTTTGCGAGAAAACAAAAGTACTGGATCGAAAAGAGAATATAAATATCCAAATTACTAAAGATTGAGTTCTTTTTGTAAAGCAAAAAGTAGGGATAAAAAATAAAATAAAATTTTGAAATTACAAAAATTGAGTTCTTTTACACAAAACAAAAGTACGTATCGAGAATAAAATATAAATATCCAAATAACCAAAAGATGAGTTCTTTTTGTAAAACAAAAGTAGGGATCCAAAATAAAATACAAATTGCGAAATTACAAAAATTGAGTTCTTTTGCATAAAACAAAAGTACGTGATCGAGAATAAAATATAAATATCCAAATTACTAAAAATTGAGTTCTTTTGTAAAACAAAAGTAGGGATCCAAAATAAAATATAAATTTTTAAATTAGAAAAAATTGAGTTATTTTGCATAAAACAAAAGTACGTATCGAGAATAAAATATAAATATCCAAATTACCAAAAATTGAGTTCTTTTGTAAAACAAAAGTAGGGATCTAAAATAAAATATAAATTTTGAAATTAGAAAAATTGAGTTCTTTTGCATAAAACAAAAGTACGTGATCGAGAATAAAATATACATATCCAAATTACCAAAAATTGAGTTCTTTTTGTAAAACAAATGTAGGGATCTAAAATAAAATATAAATTTTGAAATTAGAAAAAATTGAGTTCTTTTGCATAAAACAAAAGTACGTATCGAGAATAAAATATAAATATCCAAATTACCAAAAATTGAGTTCTTTTGTAAAACAAATGTAGGGATCCAAAATAAAATATAAATTTTAGAATTACCAAAAAATTTAGTTCTTTTGCAGAAAACAAAAGTACGGATCGAAAAGAGAATATAAATATCCAAATTACTACAAATTGAGTTCTTTTTGTAAAGCAAAAAAGTAGGGATAAAAAATAAAATAAAATTTTGAAATTACAAAAAATTGAGTTCTTTTACACAAAACAAAAGTACGTATCGAGAATAAAATATAAATATCCAAATTACCAAAAATTGAGTTCTTTTTGTAAAACAAAAGTAGGGATCCAAAATAAAATACAAATTGCGAAATTACAAAAATTGAGTTCTTTTGCATAAAACAAAAGTACGTGATCGAGAATAAAATATAAATATCCAAATTACTAAAAATTGAGTTCTTTTGTAAAACAAAAGTAGGGATCCAAAATAAATTATAAATTTTGAAAGTACAAAAAATTGAGTTCATTTGCTTAAAACAAAAGTACCTATCGAGAATAAAATATAAATATCCAAATTACCAAAAATTGAGTTCTTTTTGTAAAACAAAAGTAGGGATCTAAAATAAAATATAAATTTTGAAATTAGAAAAATTGAGTTCTTTTGCATAAAACAAAAGTACGTATCGAGAATAAAATATAAATATCCAAATTACCAAAAATTGAGTTCTTTTTGTAAAACAAATATAGGGATCTAAAATAAAATATAAATTTTGAAATTAGAAAAATTGAGTTCTTTTGCATAAAACAAAAGTACGTATCGAGAATAAAATATAAATATCCAAATTACCAAAAATTGAGTTCTTTTTGTAAAACAAAAGTAGGGATCTAAAATAAAATATAAATTTTGAAATTCGAGAAAATTGAGTTCTTTTGCTTAAAAATAAAGTACGTATCGAGAATAAAATATAAATATCCAAATTACCAAAAATTCAGTTCTTTTTGTAAAACAAAAATAGGTATCCAAAATAAAATATAAATTTTTAAATTACAAAAAATTGAGTTCTTTTGCATAAAACAAAAGTACGTATCGAGAATAAAATATAAATATTCAAATTACCAAAAATTGAGTTGTTTTTTGTGAAACAAAAGTAGGGATCCAAAACAAAATATAAATTTTTAAATTACAAAAAATTGAGTTCTTTTGCATAAAACAAAAGTACGTATCGAGAATAAAATATAAATATCCAAATTACCAAAAATTGAGTTCTTTTTGTAAAACAAAAGTAGGGATCCAAAATAAAATACAAATTACGAAATTACAAAAAATTGAGTTCTTTTGCATAAAACAAAAGTACGTATCGAGAATAAAATATAAATATCCAAATTACTAAAAATTGAGTTCTTTTTGTAAAACAAAAGTAGGGATCCAAAATAAATTATAAATTTTGAAAGTACAAAAAATTGAGTTCATTTGCTTAAAACAAAAGTACCTATCGAGAATAAAATATAAATATCCAAATTACCAAAAATTGAGTTCTTTTTGTAAAACAAAAGTAGGGATCTAAAATAAAATATAAATTTTGAAATTAGAAAAAATTGAGTTCTTTTGCATAAAACAAAAGTACGTATCGAGAATAAAATATAAATATCCAAATTACCAAAAATTGAGTTCTTTTTGTAAAACAAATGTAGGGATCTAAAATAAAATATAAATTTTGAAATTAGAAAAAATTGAGTTCTTTTGCATAAAACAAAAGTACGTATCGAGAATAAAATATAAATATCCAAATTACCAAAAATTGAGTTCTTTTTGTAAAACAAAAGTAGGGATCTAAAATAAAATATAAATTTTGAAATTCGAGAAAATTGAGTTCTTTTGCTTAAAAATAAAGTACGTATCGAGAATAAAATATAAATATCCAAATTACCAAAATTCAGTTCTTTTTGTAAAACAAAAATAGGTATCCAAAATAAAATATAAATTTTTAAATTACAAAAATTGAGTTCTTTTGCATAAAACAAAAGTACGTATCGAGAATAAAATATAAATATTCAAATTACCAAAAATTGAGTTGTTTTTTGTGAAACAAAAGTAGGGATCCAAAACAAAATATAAATTTTTAAATTACAAAAAATTGAGTTCTTTTGCATAAAACAAAAGTACGTATCGAGAATAAAATATAAATATCCAAATTACCAAAAATTGAGTTCTTTTTGTAAAACAAAAGTAGGGATCCAAAATAAAATACAAATTGCGAAATTACAAAAAATTGAGTTCTTTTGCATAAAACAAAAGTACGTATCGAGAATAAAATATAAATATCCAAATTACAAAAATTGAGTTCTTTTGTAAAACAAAAGTAGGGATCCAAAATAAATTATAAGTTTTGAAAGTACAAAAAATTGAGTTCCTTTGCTTAAAACAAAAGTACCTATCGAGAATAAAATATAAATATCCAAATTACCAAAAATTGAGTTCTTTTTGTAAAACAGAAGTAGGGATCCAAAATAAAATATAAATTTTGAAATTACAGAAAATTGAGTTCTTGTGCATAAAACAAAAGTGCGGATCGAAAAGAGAATATAAATATCAAAATGACTAAAATTTTAGTTCTTTTTGTAAAGCAAAAGTTGGGATCCAAAATAAAATATAAATTGCGAAATCACAAAATATTGAGTTCTCTTGCATAAAACAAGACTACGTATCGAGAATAAAATATAAATTTCAAAATTATGAAAGTTGAGTTTCTTTTTTGTAAAACAAAACTACGGATGAAAATTAATATATCAATCTCAAAATTATTAAAAATTGAATTTCTTTTCCAAAACAAAAGTACGGATCGAAAATAAAATTTAAATTTCGAAATTACTAAAAATATAGTTTTTTTGTGTAAAACAAAAGTACTGGATCAAAAGAAAATATAAATATCCAAATTACTAAAAATAGAGTTCTTTTTGTAAAACAAAAGTAGGGATCTAAAATAAAATATAAATTTTGAAATTAGAAAAAATTGAGTTCTTTTGCTTAAAAATAAAGTACGTATCGAGAATAAAATATAAATATCCAAATTACCAAAAATTGAGTTGTTTTTGTAAAAAAAGTAGGGATCCAAAATAAAATATAAATTTTTAAATTACAAAAATTGAGTTCTTTTGCATAAAACAAAAGTACGTATCGAGAATAAAATATAAATATCCAAATTACCAAAAATTGAGTTCTTTTGTAAAACAAAAGTAGGGATCTAAAAGAAAATATAAATTTTGAAATTAGAAAAATTGAGTTCTTTTGCATAAAACAAAAGTACGTATCGAGAATAAAATATAAATATCCAAATTACCAAAAATTGAGTTCTTTTTGTAAAACAAATGTAGGGATCTAAAATAAAATATAAATTTTGAAATTAGAAAAAATTGAGTTCTTTTGCATAAAACAAAAGTACGTATCGAGAATAAAATATAAATATCCAAATTACCAAAAATTGAGTTCTTTTTGTAAAACAAATGTAGGGATCCAGAATAAAATATAAATTGCGAAATTACAAAAAATTGAGTTCTTTTGCATAAAACAAAAGTACGTATCGAGAATAAAATATAAATATCCAAATTACCAAAAATTGAGTTCTTTTTGTAAAACAAATGTAGGGATCTAAAATAAAATATAAATTTTGAAATTAGAAAAAAATGAGTTCTTTTGCATAAAACAAAAGTACGTATCGAGAATAAAATATAAATATCCAAATTACCAAAAATTGAGTTCTTTTTGTAAAACAAATGTAGGGATCCAAAAGAAATATAAATTTTAAAATTACCAAAAATTTAGTTCTTTTGCGAGAAAACAAAAGTACTGGATCGAAAAGAGAATATAAATATCCAAATTACTAAAAATTGAGTTCTTTTGTAAAGCAAAAAGTAGGGATAAAAATAAAATAAAATTTTGAAATTACAAAAATTGAGTTCTTTTACACAAAACAAAAGTACGTATCGAGAATAAAATATAAATATCCAAATTACCAAAAATTGAGTTCTTTTGTAAAACAAAAGTAGGGATCCAAAATAAAATACAAATTGCGAAATTACAAAAATTGAGTTCTTTTGCATAAAACAAAAGTACGTATCGAGAATAAAATATAAATATCCAAATTACTAAAAATTGAGTTCTTTTTGTAAAACAAAAGTAGGGATCCAAAATAAATTATAAATTTTGAAAGTACAAAAAATTGAGTTCCTTTGCTTAAAACAAAAGTACCTATCGAGAATAAAATATAAATATCCAAATTACCAAAAATTGAGTTCTTTTTGTAAAACACAAAGTAGGGATCCAAAATAAAATATCAATTTCGAAATTACAAAAAATTGAGTTCTTTTGCATAAAACAAAAGTGCGGATCGAAAAGAGAATATAAATATCAAAATTACTAAAAATTTAGTTCTTTTTGTAAAGCAAAAGTTGGGATCCAAAATAAAATATAAATTGCGAAATCACAAAATATTGAGTTCTCTTGCATAAAACAAAACTACGTATCGAGAATAAAATATAAATTTCAAAATTATGAAAGTTGAGTTTCTTTTTTGTAAAACAAAACTACGGATGAAAATTAATATATCAATCTCAAAATTATTAAAAATTGAATTTCTTTTCCAAAACAAAAGTACGGATCGAAAATAAAATTTAAATTTCGAAATTACTAAAAATATAGTTTTTTTTGTGTAAAACAAAAGTACGGATCAAAAAGAAAATATAAATATCCAAATTACTAAAAATAGAGTTCTTTTTGTAAAACAAAAGTAGGGATCTAAAATAAAATATAAATTTTGAAATTAGAAAAAATTGAGTTCTTTTGCTTAAAAATAAAGTACGTATCAAGAATAAAATATAAATATCCAAATTACCAAAAATTGAGTTGTTTTTTGTAAAACAAAAGTAGGGATCCAAAATAAAATATAAATTTTTAAATTACAAAAAATTGAGTTCTTTTGCATAAAACAAAAGTACGTATCGAGAATAAAATATAAATATCCAAATTACCCAAAAATTGAGTTCTTTTTGTAAAACAAAAGTAGGGATCTAAAATAAAATATAAATTTTGAAATATGAAAAAATTGAGTTCTTTTGCATAAAACAAAAGTACGTATCGAGAATAAAATATAAATATCCAAATTACCAAAAATTGAGTTCTTTTTGTAAAACAAAAGTAGGGATCTAAAATAAAATATAAATTTTGAAATTAGAGAAAATTGAGTTCTTTTGCTTAAAAATAAAGTACGTATCGAGAATAAAATATAAATATCCAAATTACCAAAAATTCAGTTCTTTTTTGTAAAACAAAAATAGGTATCCAAAATAAAATATAAATTTTTAAATTACAAAAAATTGAGTTCTTTTGCATAAAACAAAAGTACGTATCGAGAATAAAATATAAATATTCAAATTACCAAAAATTGAGTTGTTTTTTGTGAAACAAAAGTAGGGATCCAAAACAAAATATAAATTTTTAAATTACAAAAAATTGAGTTCTTTTGCATAAAACAAAAGTACGTATCGAGAATAAAATATAAATATCCAAATTACCAAAAATTGAGTTCTTTTTGTAAAACAAAAGTAGGGATCTAAAATAAAATATAAATTTTGAAATTAGAAAAAATTGAGTTCTTTTGCGTAAAACAAAAGTACGTATCGAGAATAAAATATAAATATCCAAATTACCAAAAATTGAGTTCTTTTTAAAAAACAAATGTAGGGATCTAAAATAAAATATAAATTTTGAAATTAGAAAAAATTGAGTTCTTTTGCATAAAACAAAAGTACGTATCGAGAATAAAATATAAATATCCAAATTACCAAAAATTGAGTTCTTTTTGTAAAACAAATGTAGGGATCCAAAATAAAATATAAATTTTATAATTACCAAAAAATTTAGTTTTTTGCAAAAAACAAAAGTACGGATCGAAAAGAGAATATAAATATCCAAATTACTAAAAATTGAGTTCTTTTTGTAAAGCAAAAAAGTAGGGATAAAAAATAAAATAAAATTTTGAAATTACAAAAAATTGAGTTCTTTTACACAAAACAAAAGTACGTATCGAGAATAAAATATAAATATCCAAATTACCAAAAATTGAGTTCTTTTTGTAAAACAAAAGTAGGGATCCAAAATAAAATACAAATTGCGAAATTACAAAAAATTGAGTTCTTTTGCATAAAACAAAAGTACGTATCGAGAATAAAATATAAATATCCAAATTACAAAAAATTGAGTTCTTTTTGTAAAACAAAAGTAGGGATCCAAAATAAATTATAAATTTTGAAAGTACAAAAAATTGAGTTCCTTTGCTTAAAACAAAAGTACCTATCGAGAATAAAATATAAATATCCAAATTACCAAAAATTGAGTTCTTTTTGTAAAACAGAAGTAGGGATCCAAAATAAAATATAAATTTTGAAATTACAGAAAATTGAGTTCTTGTGCATAAAACAAAAGTGCGGATCGAAAAGAGAATATAAATATCAAAATTACTAAAAATTTAGTTCTTTTGTAAAGCAAAAGTTGGGATCCAAAATAAAATATAAATTGCGAAATCACAAAATATTGAGTTCTCTTGCATAAAACAAAACTACGTATCGAGAATAAAATATAAATTTCAAAATTATGAAAGTTGAGTTTCTTTTTTGTAAAACAAAACTACGGATGAAAATTAATATATCAATCTCAAAATTATTAAAAATTGAATTTCTTTTCCAAAACAAAAGTACGGATCGAAAATAAAATTTAAATTTCGAAATTACTAAAAATATAGTTTTTTTTGTGTAAAACAAAAGTACGGATCAAAAAGAAAATATAAATATCCAAATTACTAAAAATAGAGTTCTTTTTGTAAAACAAAAGTAGGGATCTAAAATAAAATATAAATTTTGAAATTAGAAAAAATTGAGTTCTTTTGCTTAAAAATAAAGTACGTATCAAGAATAAAATATAAATATCCAAATTACCAAAAATTGAGTTGTTTTTTGTAAAACAAAAGTAGGGATCCAAAATAAAATATAAATTTTTAAATTACAAAAATTGAGTTCTTTTGCATAAAACAAAAGTACGTATCGAGAATAAAATATAAATATCCAAATTACCAAAAATTGAGTTCTTTTTGTAAAACAAAAGTAGGGATCTAAAATAAAATATAAATTTTGAAATATGAAAAAATTGAGTTCTTTTGCATAAAACAAAAGTACGTATCGAGAATAAAATATAAATATCCAAATTACCAAAAATTGAGTTCTTTTTGTAAAACAAATGTAGGGATCCAAAATAAATATAAATTTTAAAATTACCAAAAAATTTAGTTCTTTTGCAGAAAACAAAAGTACGGATCGAAAAGAGAATATAAATATCCAAATTACTAAAAATTGAGTTCTTTTTGTAAAGCAAAAAAGTAGGGATAAAAAATAAAATAAAATTTTGAAATTACAAAAAATTGAGTTCTTTTACACAAAACAAAAGTACGTATCGAGAATAAAATATAAATATCCAAATTACCAAAAATTGAGTTCTTTTTGTAAAACAAAAGTAGGGATCCAAAATAAAATACAAATTGCGAAATTACAAAAAATTGAGTTCTTTTGCATAAAACAAAAGTACGTATCGAGAATAAAATATAAATATCCAAATTACTAAAAATTGAGTTCTTTTTGTAAAACAGAAGTAGGGATCCAAAATAAATTATAAATTTTGAAAGTACAAAAATTTGAGTTCCTTTGCTTAAAACAAAAGTACCTATCGAGAATAAAATATAAATATCCAAATTACCAAAAATTGAGTTCTTTTGTAAAACAAAAGTAGGGATCCAAAATAAAATATAAATTTTGAAATTACAGAAAATTGAGTTCTTTTGCATAAAACAAAAGTGCGGATCGAAAAGAGAATATAAATATCAAAATTACTAAAAATTTAGTTCTTTTTGTAAAGCAAAAGTTGGGATCCAAAATAAAATATAAATTGCGAAATCACAAAATATTGAGTTCTCTTGCATAAAACAAAACTACGTATCGAGAATAAAATATAAATTTCAAAATTATGAAAGTTGAGTTTCTTTTTTGTAAAACAAAACTACGGATGAAAATTAATATATCAATCTCAAAATTATTAAAAATTGAATTTCTTTTCCAAAACAAAAGTACGGATCGAAAATAAAATTTAAATTTCGAAATTACTAAAAATATAGTTTTTTTTGTGTAAAACAAAAGTACGGATCAAAAAGAAAATATAAATATCCAAATTACTAAAAATAGAGTTCTTTTTGTAAAACAAAAGTAGGGATCTAAAATAAAATATAAATTTTGAAATTAGAAAAAATTGAGTTCTTTTGCTTAAAAATAAAGTACGTATCAAGAATAAAATATAAATATCCAAATTACCAAAAATTGAGTTGTTTTTTGTAAAACAAAAGTAGGGATCCAAAATAAAATATAAATTTTTAAATTACAAAAAATTGAGTTCTTTTGCATAAAACAAAAGTACGTATCGAGAATAAAATATAAATATCCAAATTACCAAAAATTGAGTTCTTTTTGTAAAACAAAAGTAGGGATCTAAAATAAAATATAAATTTTGAAATATGAAAAAATTGAGTTCTTTTGCATAAAACAAAAGTACGTATCGAGAATAAAATATAAATATCCAAATTACCAAAAATTGAGTTCTTTTTGTAAAACAAATGTAGGGATCCAAAATAAAATATAAATTTTGAAATTAGAAAAAATTGAGTTCTTTTGCTTAAAAATAAAGTACGTATCGAGAATAAAATATAAATATCCAAATTACCAAAAATTCAATTGTTTTTTGTAAAACAAGAATAGGGATCCAAAATAAAATATAAATTTTTAAATTACAAAAAATTGAGTTCTTTTGCATGAAACAAAAGTACGTATCGAGAATAAAATATAAATATCCAAATTACCAAAAATTGAGTTCTTTTTGTAAAACAAAAGTAGGGATCCAAAATAAAATATAAATTTTGAAATTAGAAAAATTGAGTTCTTTTGCATAAAACAAAAGTACGTATCGAGAATAAAATATAAATATCCAAATTACCAAAAATTGAGTTCTTTTTGTAAAACAAATGTAGGGATCTAAAATAAAATATAAATTTTGAAATTAGAAAAAATTGAGTTCTTTTGCATAAAACAAAAGTACGTATCGAGAATAAAATATAAATATCCAAATTACCAAAAATTGAGTTCTTTTTGTAAAACAAATGTAGGGATCTAAAATAAAATATAAATTTTGAAATTAGAAAAAATTGAGTTCTTTTGCATAAAACAAAAGTACGTATCGAGAATAAAATATAAATATCCAAATTACCAAAAATTGAGTTGTTTTTGTAAAACAAAAGTAGGGATCTAAAATAAAATATAAATTTTGAAATTAGAAAAAATTGAGTTCTTTTGCTTAAAAATAAAGTACGTATCGAGAATAAAATATAAATATCCAAATTACCAAAAATTCAGTTGTTTTTTGTAAAACAAAAATAGGGATCCAAAATAAAATATAAATTTTTAAATTACAAAAAATTGAGTTCTTTTGCATAAAACAAAAGTACGTATCGAGAATAAAATATAAATATCCAAATTACCAAAAATTGAGTTCTTTTTGTAAAGCAAAAGTAGGGATCTAAAATAAAATATAAATTTTGAAATTAGAAAAAATTGAGTTCTTTTGCATAAAACAAAAGTACGTATCGAGAATAAAATATAAATATCCAAATTACCAAAAATTGAGTTCTTTTTGTAAAACAAATGTAGGGATCTAAAATAAAATATAAATTTTGAAATTAGAAAAAATTGAGTTCTTTTGCATAAAACAAAAGTACGTATCGAGAATAAAATATAAATATCCAAATTACCAAAAATTGAGTTCTTTTTGTAAAACAAATGTAGGGATCCAAAATAATGTTGGCATATTTCAAGTCCAGAGTTTTATGGACACCTACAGTTTTGATGATGAAGTTTTTAGGAAGTTTCAATCAACATTAAAGACTTGTGCCATCTCACAAAGGAAGGTTGCTTGATAAGAAAGGAAAGGTATAAAGAGCATTCAAAGCATTCAAGAGAGAAGATTGATGAAGATTTTCTCAAGAGCTGAAGGATCAAAGGTAGAAGGTTCTGTTTTGGGTGTTGGATAAAAAGAGTAAGTCATAAATCCCATTCAAGACCTTCCCAAACAAGAGAGCAAGGTGTTTTCTCGCAAAAACGTTTTTCTACGCTTTTAATCGATTACCATACGTAGATAATCGATTATTTAACTTAATATTTGAATAAAAAATGTTTAACGAGCAAAATAATCGATTAAGTGTCTTTGATAATCGATTATATTGATTCTGGGTTAATATAATCGATTATGGCCTTAATCTAATCGATTAAATCGGACAATATTTGTTTTCCAGCTTTTAAACATGATATAATCGATTAAGCTTTTAATATAATCGATTAAATGAGTCGTTTTTGCGAAATCAATTCTAAATCAACCTAAGAATGGAAACTTTGGAGCATTTTCGAATTATAAAATGAAAGAGAATGTCTTAGGTTTAACACATCCGAACAAACACAAAATATTCAAAGTGTTTCGCGCCTTAGCTTTTTCAAAGCCGCTTTCTCGCTCTCTTCGCTTTGATCAAGTCTTTGGAAGTGGTGATCATTGTGCTTAAGCTTTCTATCCAAAGACATTTCAGGTGTATTCTTTTATCGTTTTCTAGAAGGGAAAATTCATCCCTTGGATCTGCTTCTAAGGGAGGTGTTTCATCTCTTGTGTGTCAAGAGAGGTGGGTTTCATCCTCGTTGTGTCCGAGGAGGTGTTTCATCCTTAGTGTGTCTAAGGAGGTGTTTCCGCTTATCTTTATTTGTTATTGCATGAATTGGTGTTTGTAATTTCATTTAAAGATAGTGGGGAAAATCATCACGGATTTGTGGTGGTTGGGAACCGGATGTAGGATTGGCTTAATCCGAACCAAGTATAAATCTCTGTGTTCTTTCTCTTTCTCTTTATCTCTTAATTGTGGATCATTATTACAATTGCTAATCCCAACAAATAGTTAATCAAAGGATTGAAAAATTCACATCCAAGTTTTTGAAAGTTTTTCAAAACCTGAAAATTTATTTAAAAGAGAAAATTTCTTTAAAAACCCAATTCACCCCCTCTTGGTTTTTACACTCGCCGTCTTTATTTAACAATTGGCCTCAGAGCTGGTTTTTGAAAGTTATTCAAAAACAAGATCCTTATGGCGCACAAAAATCAAACTTTTGTCGAAGGTGCATCTATTCATAGACCACCACTTTTTACAGTGAAAACTATCCTTTTGGAAAAAGAGGATGGAAATTTTTCTAAGGTCTAATGATCAAGGCGTTTGGGATGCTGTTGTAAATGGTCCATTTATTCCTATGGTTGTTGTTGAAGAAGCGCAGGTACCTAAGAAGAAAGCAAATTGGAGCAAGGATGAATACAACCAAAATCAATGCGACATAAGAGCATGTAACATGATAGCATCTGCCTTAACCATTGATGAGTTTTACAGGTTATCGGATTGCACAACTGCAAAGGAGATGTGGGACACTCTAGAAGTCACACATGAAGGAACGGAAGAAGTGAAACGATCAAGGAAGAACACCTTGATTCAGGAATATGAAATGTTCCGTATGAGCAAAGGAGAAACCATATGCGACATACAAAAGAGATTTACTCACATCGTAAATCATCTCAAGGCATTAGGTAAGAAATTCGATACTGAAGAATTAAATGTCAAAATTTTGAAATCTTTGGACAGGACTTGGCAACCTAAAGTGACGGCCATCACGGAATCAAAGAATCTATCAAACATGAACATGACAACTCTCTTCGGAAAGCTTAGAGAACATGAAATGGAGCTAGGTCGCTTCAACGGTGAAGAAGAGGACGTTAAAAGAAAAGGTATTGCCTTAAAGGTTCAATCCATTAAAGAGGAGAGCAGCGATACTGATGATTCAGAAGACGATGATCTGAATGAATTTGTAAAGAAATACAAGAAGTTCATCAAGAAGAAAAGCAACTATAAGAAAGGTAAGAAATTTGAAAATTCAAATTCTAACGATAATTATAAATGTTATGGTTGTGGCAAAAAGGGGCACATGAGAGCAGATTGTCCGAATTCCAAGAAACCTGAAGAAAGGGAAAAGAAAAGTAAGAAGTTCTTCAAAAGAAGAAGAGAGCATATATTGCTTGGGACGACAATGAAGTGAGTTCTTCTGAAGGTTCAAGTGAATCAGAAGAAGAAGCAAACATTTGTCTCATGGCAGATGATGATGTGGAATCCACGTGCAGCGAGGTAAGCGATTCTGATCTCCCAAATGATTATGATGAATTGCTTGAAGAATTTCTTAGCCTGTGTAAAAAATCTGAAAAGCTTTCTTTGGTTTATAATAAATTAAAAATGACTACAAGAGTCTTGAAAAGAAAATTTCAGATTTGGAACAAGAGAAAATCGTTTTGAAAGATGATTTGGAAACGACAAAAATTCCTTGCAAATGCAAAACCAAAATTCCTATTTGCGAAAATTGTAGTGTTCTTGCTAACAAGGTTTCTTATCTTGAAACATCTCTTTCAAAAATCACGATGGGCAATAATAATTTAAACAATGTTTTGAAAGTGCAAAAAGGTTTATATGAAAAAGCGGGTCTTGGTTATAATTTCAGGTATAATCATAAACCTACCAAAACTGTTTTTGTGAAAGGAGAATCGTCTAATTCAAATAAGGTTTTTGAAAATTCTAATTCCTTTAAACAAAACGTTTCTACAAAGAAAGGTTATAAAAATGCATATTTCTCAAGAAGAACAAATGTTCCTACATGTTTTTACTGTATGCATAAAGGTCATTCCATTAATAGGTGCAATATTAAACGTTTTAGTGTTCCTAATGGGAGATACAAATGGGTTCCCAAAGGAAAAATTGTTTCTAACCCATGAGGACCCTAATAAGTGATTTTAGGGAACCAGAATTTTTCTTGTTTATATTGCAGGCTGGTTCCATATCCAAAAGGCCTCTTTGGTGATGAGTTAGCAAGTGATCAAGGTTATGAAAGAAAGCAAAAACATCAACGAGTTGGCATTTTTACCACATCTTTTATCTCAAGTAAGATTTTATGAGCTTAGAAAGGTTCCAGGTAAGTGTTGTTATTGATTTTGATGTTATTTCAGCGTTTTACGAAAATTTACGTATTTAATCGATTAGATTTCGTGTGTTAATCGATTAAACGCGGTGTTTGTGAAAATGTTTTAAATATAATCGATTAAGTTTATCACATAATCGATTAAATCGCTGAGGAGCAATTTAATCGATTAAGGAATGCACATAATCGATTAAATTTCTGGGTTTTCGTTTTCTGAAAAATTTTGAAGGAAAATAATCGATTAAATGAGAATATAATCGATTAAATGCACCGTTCTGTGTTTTTCTGCAAGTCTGATTTTCGAACGTTGGCCATGTTTTCACGTGTTTTGTCTTTTCTAAACGGCTATATTCGTTCCCAACGGATATATTTTCATTAAATCAACGTTTTATGACCCGGATTTCATTCTATAAATAGCTGGTTTGAGAATCAAAGTGACTCACTCACTCTCTCTCACTCTTGCTCGTTTCTGCTGTTATTCTGCTGTCTTGTGCGAATTTTAATTCTCTGTGCTGTCTCTGTTATTCCATTATCTTGTTGTGCAATTTCTCTTGTCTTTTATATCACCGAAATGGCTGATCAAAGAAGAAGGAAGATGCCATCAAGGAGAAAGAGCAAGGAGCCAATGACTTCTCAAGAAAGGAGACCTCCAACTCTAGCTGGTTGGATTTCAGATGAAGATCTGCAAATTGCCTTTGTTAACAAGTGGAAGGATAGAAAAATTCTTACCCCTAAATTCTTGTCTTG
Source organism: Lablab purpureus (assembly GCA_030347555.1). NCBI lineage: Eukaryota > Viridiplantae > Streptophyta > Magnoliopsida > Fabales > Fabaceae > Lablab > Lablab purpureus. Next base: position 23,433,317 of record CM059256.1, on the reverse strand, counting down.
TGAATTCTTTAGATCTCATGGTTTTCAATTTCAGGAATTTTAGTAGGAAGTGGACTACAAAAATTTGTAGAAATGGAAGGGGCATTCTACCCGATTTGGTTAGAGTGTTCTACATGAACTTGACATCAAGAACTGCAAGTCCAAGCACCAAAGTGAAAGGTGTAAGGATCTTCCTTGATGAAGATTTGTGGAACAATGTAGCTGGTCTCTCAACTCAAGGCATAAACATCACATATGGCTTTGAGGACTTCAACAAGTTGGTAGAATTCAGAAAATTCTGCAAGAATCCTAACCTACAAGTTGAGAACTTGTATAAAGTTGGTAATGTAAAGTTAAATGAAAGAATGTTGCATTATGTTATTGTTTGGATTTTAGTTGCAAGAGGCACTAATCATGCCCAACTTACTAAGGAAGACATTCTTCTAATGTATGGATTCCTTAATAATGTGAGCATAGATTGGCCCTCAATTATCCTTGATAATATGTTTAAAGCCATTAGGGTTTCCTCTTTTGCATTACCCTATGCTGTGTTTGTTTCTAAGATTCTAGAATACAAAGGTGTTGATCTTGAAGGGGAGAATAAACAGATTTTGCTAAGCAATAGCAAGATTGGTAAAAATGTTCTAAGGCATATGGGCCTCATAGAACAAGGCAACATGTTTACCCAAAGAGAAGAAGGAGCTGCTGCCATGGAAGAAGATGATGAAGACCAACCTCAACCTCCACCTCAATTTCAACCTCAACCAGGATCGGTGGAGGAGCTTCTCATATCAAGAATGGATTCTATGATGAATCTTCACTCCAAGGAATTTCAAGGCCTTTCTCATCAACTCTCAAGGCTTAATAGAAGGATGTATAGAGTTGAAAGAAAGATGGAAATTGAAGAATTATCTCCTGAAGAAGATAATACAACATCCTCAAGAGGCAAACAGCCAAGCAAATGTTGAGGAAGATGAAGAAGATAGTGAAGAAACTGAATAGGTTACAAGTTCACTTTTCCTTAGCTTGTTCTTCATTATTTTCCAAATGCTGTATTTTTTTCTCTCTATTATTTTCTCGTGTATTAATTTGCTTCTGCTGTAATTATCTCCGAAAATGTAATCTTTTGAAAATGATAAAAATAAAGGGGAGAAAATATTTGTCTTGATTGAAAATCTGTCTAGTTAATATAACTTTTAAGAAAATTAATTTCAAGGGAACCTTAGGAAATAATTCAAATAAGTGCCTTATATAGCTTAAACAATTAAGAGCATAGTTTAAGGGGGAGCTTTTAGAAATTATTTCCACTCATTAATTCCTTGAAATCTCTTTCTCAAAATTCAAATTGAAACTTAAATGCTATATGACTGCCTATTTTATTTCCTTTGTGGACTAATATTTATGATGGAGATATCCATACATTATTTTCAAGATTTTCAGGATATTATCACAAGTCTCTAGGTTTCTTTTATCATCATCAAAAGGGGGAGATTGTTGGCATATTTCAAGTCCAGAGTTTTATGGACACCTACAGCTTTGATGATGAAGTTTTTAGGAAGTTTCAATCAACATTAAAGACTTGTGCCATCTCACAAAGGAAGGTTGCTTGATAAGAAAGGAAAGGTATAAAGAGCATTCAAAGCATTCAAGAGAGAAGATTGATGAAGATTTTCTCAAGAGTCTGAAGGATCAAAGGTAGAAGGTTCTGTTTTGGGTGTTGGATAAAAAGAGTAAGTCATAAATCCCATTCAAGACCTTCCCAAACAAGAGAGCAAGGTGTTTTCTCGCAAAAACGTTTTCTACGCTTTTAATCGATTACCATACGTAGATAATCGATTATTTAACTTAATATTTGAATAAAAATGTTTAACGAGCAAAATAATCGATTAAGTGTCTTTGATAATCGATTATATTGATTCCGGGTTAATATAATCGATTATGGCCTTAATCTAATCGATTAAATCGGACAATATTTGTTTTCCAGTTTTTAAACATGATATAATCGATTAAGCTTTTAATATAATCGATTAAATGAGTCGCTTTTGCGAAATCAATTCTAAATCAACCTAAGAATGGAAACTTTGGAGCATTTTCGAATTATAAAATGAAAGAGAATGTCTTAGGTTTAACACATCCGAACAAACACAAAATATTCAAAGTGTTTCGCGCCTTAGCTTTTTCAAAGCCGCTTTCTCGCTCTCTTCGGTTTGATCAAGTCTTTGGAAGTGGTGATCATTGTGCTTAAGCTTTCTATCCAAGCACATTTCAGGTGTATTCTTTTACTATTTTCTCGTAAAGGGAAAATTCATCCCTTGGATCTGTTCTAAGGGAGGTGTTTCATCTCTTGTGTGTCAAGAGAGGTGGGTTTCATCCTCAGTGTGTCTGAGGAGGTGTTTCATCCTTAGTGTGTCTAAGGAGGTGTTTCCGTTTATCTTTATTTGTTATTGCATGAATTGGTGTTTGTAATTTCATTTAAAGATAGTGGGGAAAATCATCACGGATTTGTGGTGGTTGGGAACTGGATGTAGGATTGGCTTAATCCGAACCAGTATAAATCTCTGTGTTCTTTCTCTTTCTCTTTATCTCTTAATTGTGGATCATTATTACAATTGCTAATCCCAACAGCGTTAATCAAAGGATTGAAAAATTCACATCCAAGTTTTTGAAAGTTTTTCAAAACCTGAAAATTTATTTAAAAGAGAAAATTTCTTTAAAAACCCAATTCACCCCCCCTCTTGGTTTTTACACTGCCGTTTTTATTTACTAAAAATGGAGTTCTTTTTGTAAAACAAAAGTAGGGATCTAAAATAAAATATAAATTTTGAAATTAGAAAACATTGAGTTCTTTTGCTTAAAAATAAAGTACGTATCGAGAATAAAATATAAATATCCAAATTACCAAAAATTGAGTTGTTTTTTGTAAAACAAAAGTAGGGATCCAAAATAAAATATAAATTTTTAAATTACAAAAAATTGAGTTCTTTTGCATAAAACAAAAAGTAAGTATCGAGCCAAAATAAAATATAAATATCCAAATTACCAAAAATTGAGTTCTTTTTGTAAAACAAAAGTAGGGATCTAAAATAAAATATAAATTTTGAAATTAGAAAAAATTGACTTCTTTTGCATAAAACAAAAGTACGTATCGAGAATAAAATACAAATATCCAAATTACCAAAAATTGAGTTCTTTTTGTAAAACAAATGTAGGGATCTAAAATAAAATATAAATTTTGAAATTAGAAAAAATTGAGTTCTTTTACATAAAACAAAAGTACGTATCGAGAATAAAATATAAATATCAGAATTACCAAAAATTGAGTTCTTTTTGTAAAACAAATGTAGGGATCCAAAATAAAATATAAATTTTAAAATTACCAAAAAATTTAGTTCTTTTGCAGAAAACAAAAGTACTGGATCGAAAAGAGAATATAAATATCCAAATTACTAAAAATTGAGTTCTTTTTGTAAAGCAAAAAAGTAGGGATAAAAAATAAAATAAAATTTTGAAATTACAAAAAATTGAGTTCTTTTACACAAAACAATAGTACGTATCGAGAATAAAATATAAATATCCAAATTACCAAAAAATGAGTTGTTTTTTGTAAAAAAAAAGTCGGGATCCAAAATAAATTATAAATTTTTAAATTACAAAAAATTGAGTTCTTTTGCATAAAACAAAAGTACGTATCGAGAATAAAATATAAATATCAAAATTACCAAAAATTGAGTTCTTTTTGTAAAACAAAAGTAGGGATCTAAAATAAAATATAAATTTTGAAATTAGAAAAAATTGAGTTCTTTTGCATAAAATAAAAGTACGTATCGAGAATAAAATATAAATATCCAAATTACCAAAAATTGAGTTCTTTTTGTAAAACAAATGTAGGGATCTAAAATAAAATATAAATTTTGAAATTAGAAAAAATTGAGTTCTTTTACATAAAACAAAAGTACGTATCGAGAATAAAATATAAATATCCAAATTACCAAAAATTGAGTTCTTTTTGTAAAACAAATGTAGGGATCCAAAATAAAATATAAATTTTAAAATTACCAAAAAATTTAGTTCTTTTGCAGAAAACAAAAGTACGGATCGAAAAGAGAATATAAATATCCAAATTACTAAAAATTGAGTTCTTTTTGTAAAGCAAAAAAGTAGGGATAAAAAATAAAATAAAATTTTGAAAATACAAGAAATTGAGTTCTTTTACACAAAACAAAAGTACGTATCGAGAATAAAATATAAATATCCAAATTACCAAAAATTGAGTTCTTTTTGTAAAACAAAAGTAGGGATCCAAAATAAAATACAAATTGCGAAATTACAAAAAATTGAGTTCTTTTGCATAAAACAAAAGTACGTATCGAGAATAAAATATAAATATCCAAATTACTAAAAATTGAGTTCTTTTTGTAAAACAAAAGTAGGGATCCAAAATAAATTATAAATTTTGAAAGTACAAAAAATTGAGTTCCTTTGCTTAAAACAAAAGTACCTATCGAGAATAAAATATAAATATCCAAATTACCAAAAATTGAGTTCTTTTTGTAAAACAAAAGTAGGGATCCAAAATAAAATATAAATTTTGAAATTACAGAAAATTGAGTTCTTTTGCATAAAACAAAAGTGCGGATCGAAAAGAGAATGTAAATATCAAAATTACTAAAAATTTAGGTCTTTTTGTAAAGCAAAAGTTGGGATCCAAAATAAAATATAAATTGCGAAATTACAAAATATTGAGTTCTCTTGCATAAAACAAAACTATGTATCGAGAATGAAATATAAATTTCAAAATTATGAAAGTTGAGTTTCTTTTTTGTAAAACAAAACTACGGATGAAAATTAATATATCAATCTCAAAATTATTAAAAGTTGAATTTCTTTTGTAAAACAAAAGTACGGATCGAAAATAAAATTTAAATTTCGAAATTACTAAAAATATAGTTTTTTTTGTGTAAAACAAAAGTACGGATCAAGAAGAAAATATAAATATCCAAATTACTAAAAATAGAGTTCTTTTTGTAAAACAAAAGTAGGGATCTAAAATAAAATATAAATTTTGAAATTAGAAAAAATTGAGTTCTTTTGCTTAAAAATAACGTACGTATCGAGAATAAAATATAAATATCCAAATTACCAAAAAATTGAGTTGTTTTTTGTAAAACAAAAGTAGGGATCCAAAATAAAATATAAATTTTTAAATTACAAAAAATTGAGTTCTATTGCATAAAACAAAAGTACGTATCGAGAATAAAATATAAATATCCAAATTACCAAAAATTGAGTTCTTTTTGTAAAACAAAAGTAGGGATCTAAAATAAAATATAAATTTTGAAATTAGAAAAAATTGAGTTCTTTTGCATAAAACAAAAGTACGTATCGAGAATAAAATATAAATATCCAAATTACCAAAAATTGAGTTCTTTTTGTAAAACAAATGTAGGGATCCAAAATAAAATATAAATTTTAAAATTACCAAAAGATTTAGTTCTTTTGCAGAAATAAAAGTACGGATCGAAAAGAGAATATCAATATCCAAATTACTAAAAATTGAGTTCTTTTTGTAAAGCAAAAAAGAAATGGCAAAAAATAAAATAAAATTTTGAAATTACAAAAAATTGAGTTCTTTTACACAAAACAAAAGTACGTATCGAGAATAAAATATAAATATCCAAATTACCAAAAATTGAGTTCTTTTTGTAAAACAAAAGTAGGGATCCAAAATAAAATACAAATTGCGAAATTACAAAAATTGAGTTCTTTTGCATAAAACAAAAGTACGTATCGAGAATAAAATATAAATATCCAAATTACTAAAAATTGAGTTCTTTTTGAAAAAAAAAGTAGGGATCCAAAATAAATTATAAATTTTGAAAGTACAAAAAATTGAGTTCCTTTGCTTAAAACAAAAGTACCTATCGAGAATAAAATATAAATATCCAAATTACCAAAAATTGAGTTCTTTTTGTAAAACAAAACTAGGGATCCAAAATAAAATATAAATTTTGAAATTACAAAAAATTGAGTTGTTTTGCATAAAACAAAAGTACGGATCGAAAAGAGAATATAAATATCCAAATTACTAAAAATTTAGTTCTTTTTGTAAAGCAAAAGTGGGGATCCAAAATAAAATATAAATTGCGAAATTACAAAATATTGAGTTTTCTTGCATAAAACAAAACTACGTATCGAGAATAAAATAGAAATTTCAAAATTATGAAAGTTGAGTTTTTTTTTGTAAAACAAAACTACGGATGAAAATTAATATATCAATTTCAAAATTATTAAAAATTGAATTTCTTTTGTACAACAAAAGTACGGATCGAAAATAAAATTTAAATTTCGAAATTACTAAAAATATAATTTTTTTGTGTAAAACAAAAGTACGGATCAAAAAGAAAATATAAATATCCAAATTACTAAAAATAGAGTTCTTTTGTAAAACAAAAGTAGGGATCTAAAATAAAATATAAATTTTGAAATTAGAAAAAATTGAGTTCTTTTGCTTAAAAATAAAGTACGTATCGAGAATAAAATATAAATATCCAAATTACCAAAAATTGAGTTGTTTTTTGTAAAACAAAAGTAGGGATCCAAAATAAAATATAAATTTTTAAATTACAAAAAATTGAGTTCTTTTGCAGAAAACCAAAGTACGTATCGAGAATAAAATATAAATATCCAAATTACCAAAAATTGAGTTCTTTTTGTAAAACAAAAGTAGGGATCTAAAATAAAATATAAATTTTGAAATTAGAAAAAATTGAGTTCTTTTGCATAAAACAAAAGTACGTATCGAGAATAAAATATAAATATCCAAATTACCAAAAATTGAGTTCTTTTTGTAAAACAAATGTAGGGATCCAAAATAAAATATAAATTTTAAAATTACCAAAAGATTTAGTTCTTTTGCAGAAATAAAAGTACGGATCGAAAAGAGAATATAAATATCCAAATTACTAAAAATTGAGTTCTTTTTGTAAAGCAAAAAAGAAATGGCAAAAAATAAAATAAAATTTTGAAATTACAAAAAATTGAGTTCTTTACACAAAACAAAAGTACGTATCGAGAATAAAATATAAATATCCAAATTACCAAAAATTGAGTTCTTTTTGTAAAACAAAAGTAGGGATCCAAAATAAAATACAAATTGCGAAATTACAAAAAATTGAGTTCTTTTGCATAAAACAAAAGTAGGTATCGAGAATAAAATATAAATATCCAAATTACGAAAAATTGAGTTCATTTTGTAAAACAAAAGTAGGGATCCAAAATAAAATATAAATTTTGAAATTACAAAAAATTGAGTTCTTTTGCATAAAACAAAAGTACGGATCGAAAAGAGAATATAAATATCCAAATTACTAAAAATTGAGTTCTTTTTGTAAAGCAAAAGTACGGATAAAAAATAAAATAAAATTTTGAAATTACAAAAAATTGAGTTCTTTTGCATAAAACAAAAGTAGGTATCGAGAATAAAATATAAATATCCAAATTACCAAAAATTGAGTTCTTTTGTAAAACAAAAGTAGGGATCCAAAATAAAATACAAATTTTGAAATTACAAAAAATTGAGTTCTTTTGCAGAAAACCAAAGTACGGATTGATAAGAGAATATAAATATCCAAAATACTAAAAATTGAGTTCTTTCGGTAAAGCAAAAGTAGGGATAAAAAATAAAATAAAATTTTGAAATTACAAAAAATTGAGTTCGTTTGCATAAAACAAAAGTACGTATCGAGAATAAAATATAAATATCCAAATAACCAAAAATTGAGTTCTTTTTGTAAAACAAAAGTAGGGATCCAAAATAAAATATAAATTTTGAAATTACAAAAAATTGAGTTCTTTTGCATAAAACAAGAGTACTGGATCGAAAAGAGAATATAAATATCCAAATTACCAAAAATTGAGTTATTTTTGTAAAACAAAAGTAGGGATCCAAAATAAAATATAAATTTTGAAATTACAAAAAATTCAGTTCTTTTGCATAAAACAAAAGTACGGATCGAAAAGAGAATATAAATATCCAAATTACTAAAAATTGAGTTCTTTTTGTAAAGCAAAAGTACGGATAAAAAATAAAATAAAATTTTGAAATTACAAAAAATTGAATTCTTTTGCATAAAACAAAAGTAGGTATCGAGAATAAAATATAAATATCCAAATTACCAAAAATTGAGTTCTTTTGTAAAACAAAAGTAGGGATCCAAAATAAAATACAAATTTTGAAATTACAAAAAATTGAGTTCTTTTGCGAGAAAACCAAAGTACGGATTGATAAGAGAATATAAATATCCAAAATACTAAAAATTGAGTTCTTTTGGTAAAGCAAAAGTAGGGATAAAAAATAAAATAAAATTTTGAAATTACAAAAAATTGAGTTCTTTTGCATAAAACAAAAGTACGTATCGAGAATAAAATATAAATATCCAAATAACCAAAAATTGAGTTCTTTTTGTAAAACAAAAGTAGGGATCCAAAATAAAATATAAATTTTGAAATTACAAAAAATTGAGTTCTTTTGCATAAAACAAGAGTACGGATCGAAAAGAGAATATAAATATCCAAATTACCAAAAATTGAGTTATTTTTGTAAAACAAAAGTAGGGATCCAAAATAAAATATAAATTTTGAAATTACAAAAAATTGAGTTCTTTTGCATAAAACAAAAGTACAGATCGAAAAGAGAATATAAATATCCAAATTACCAAAAATTGAGTTATTTTTGTAAAACAAAAGTAGGGATCCAAAATAAAATATAAATTTTGAAATTACAAAAAATTGAGTTCTTTTGCATAAAACAAAAGTACTGGATCGAAAAGAGAATATAAATATCCAAATTACTAAAAATTGAGTTCTTTTTGTAAAGCAAAAGTACGGATAAAAAATAAAATAAAATTTTGAAATTACCAAAATTGAGTTCTTTTGCATAAAACAAAAGTACGGATCGAAAAGAGAATATAAATATCCAAATTACTAAAAATTGAGTTCTTTTTGTAAAGCAAAAGTACGGATAAAAAATAAAATAAAATTTTGAAATTACAAAAAATTGAGTTCTTTTGCATAAAACAAAAGTAGGTATCGAGAATAAAATATAAATATCCAAATTACCAAAAATTGAGTTCATTTTGTAAAACAAAAGTAGGGATCCAAAATAAAATATAAATTTTGAAATTACAAAAATTGAGTTCTTTTGCATAAAACAAAAGTACGGATCGAAAAGAGAATATAAATATCCAAATTACTAAAAATTGAGTTCTTTTGTAAAGCAAAAGTACGGATAAAAAATAAAATAAAATTTTGAAATTACAAAAAATTGAGTTCTTTTGCATAAAACAAAAGTAGGTATCGAGAATAAAATATAAATATCCAAATTACCAAAAATTGAGTTCTTTTTGTAAAACAAAAGTAGGGATCCAAAATAAAATATAAATTTTGAAATTACAAAAAATTGAGTTCTTTTGCATAAAACAAGAGTACGGATCGAAAAGAGAATATAAATATCCAAATTACCAAAAATTGAGTTATTTTTTTAAAACAAAAGTAGGGATCCAAAATAAAATATAAATTTTGAAATTACAAAAAATTGAGTTCTTTTGCATAAAACAAAAGTACAGATCGAAAAGAGAATATAAATATCCAAATTACCAAAAATTGAGTTATTTTTGTAAAACAAAAGTAGGGATCCAAAATAAAATAGAAATTTTGAAATTACAAAAATTCAGTTCTTTTGCATAAAACAAAAGTACGGATCGAAAAGAGAATATAAATATCCAAATTACTAAAAATTGAGTTCTTTTTGTAAAGCAAAAATACGGATAAAAAATAAAATAAAATTTTGAAATTACAAAAAATTGAGTTCTTTTGCATAAAACAAAAGTAGGTATCGAGAATAAAATATAAATATCCAAATTACCAAAAATTGAGTTCTTTTGTAAAACAAAAGTAGGGATCCAAAATAAAATATAAATTTTGAAATTACAAAAAATTGAGTTCTTTTGCATAAAACAAGAGTACTGGATCGAAAAGAGAATATAAATATCCAAATTACCAAAAATTGAGTTATTTTTTTAAAACAAAAGTAGGGATCCAAAATAAAATATAAATTTTGAAATTACAAAAAATTGAGTTCTTTTGCATAAAACAAAAGTACGGATCGAAAAGAGAATATAAATATCCAAATTACTAAAAATTGAGTTCTTTTTGTAAAGCAAAAGTACGGATAAAAAATAAAATAAAATTTTGAAATTACAAAAAATTGAGTTCTTTTGCATAAAACAAAAGTACGTATCGAGAATAAAATATAAATATCCAAATAACCAAAAATTGAGTTCTTTTTGTAAAACAAAAGTAGGGATCCAAAATAAAATATAAATTTTGAAATTACAAAAAATTGAGTTCTTTTGCTTAAAACAAGAGTACGGATCGAAAAGAGAATATAAATATCCAAATTACCAAAAATTGAGTTATTTTTGTAAAACAAAAGTAGGGATCCAAAATAAAATATAAATTTTGAAATTACAAAAAATTGAGTTCTTTTGCATAAAACAAAAGTACAGATCGAAAAGAGAATATAAATATCCAAATTACCAAAAATTGAGTTATTTTTGTAAAACAAAAGTAGGGATCCAAAATAAAATATAAATTTTGAAATTACAAAAAATTGAGTTCTTTTGCATAAAACAAAAGTACGGATCGAAAAGAGAATATAAATATCCAAATTACTAAAAATTGAGTTCTTTTTGTAAAGCAAAAGTACGGATAAAAAATAAAATAAAATTTTGAAATTACAAAAAATTGAGTTCTTTTGCATAAAACAAAAGTACGTATCGAGAATAAAATATAAATATCCAAATTACCAAAAATTGAGTTCTTTTTGTAAAACAAAAGTAGGGATCCAAAATAAAATATAAATTTTGAAATTACAAAAAATTGAGTTCTTTTGCATAAAACAAAAGTACGGATCGAAAAGAGAATATAAATATCCAAATTACCAAAAATTGAGTTCTTTTTGTAAAACAAAAGTAGGGATCCAAAATAAAATATAAATTTTGAAATTACAAAAAATTGAGTTCTTTTGCATAAAACAAAAGTACGGATCGAAAAGAGAATATAAATATCCAAATTACTAAAAATTGAGTTCTTTTTGTAAAGCAAAAGTACGGATAAAAAATAAAATAAAATTTTGAAATTACAAAAATTGAGTTCTTTTGCATAAAACAAAAGTAGGTATCGAGAATAAAATATAAATATCCAAATTACCAAAAATTGAGTTCTTTTTGTAAAACAAAAGTAGGGATCCAAAATAAAATACAAATTTTGAAATTACAAAAAATTGAGTTCTTTTGCGAGAAAACCAAAGTACGGATTGATAAGAGAATATAAATATCCAAAATACTAAAAATTGAGTTCTTTTGGTAAAGCAAAAGTAGGGATAAAAAATAAAATAAAATTTTGAAATTACAAAAATTGAGTTCTTTTGCATAAAACAAAAGTACGTATCGAGAATAAAATATAAATATCCAAATAACCAAAAATTGAGTTCTTTTGTAAAACAAAAGTAGGGATCCAAAATAAAATATAAATTTTGCAATTACAAAAAATTGAGTTCTTTTGCATAAAACAAGAGTACGGATCGAAAAGAGAATATAAATATCTAAATTACCAAAAATTGAGTTATTTTTGTAAAACAAAAGTAGGGATCCAAAATAAAATATAAATTTTGAAATTACAAAAAATTGAGTTCTTTTGCATAAAACAAAAGTACGGATCGAAAAGAGAATATAAATATCCAAATTACCAAAAATTGAGTTCTTTTGTAAAACAAAAGTAGGGATCCAAAATAAAATATAAATTTTGAAATTACAAAAATTGAGTTCTTTTGCATAAAACAAAAGTACGGATCGAAAAGAGAATATAAATATCCAAATTACTAAAAATTGAGTTCTTTTGTAAAGCAAAAGTACGGATAAAAAATAAAATAAAATTTTGAAATTACAAAAATTGAGTTCTTTTGCATAAAAAAAAGTAGGTATCGAGAATAAAATATAAATATCCAAATTACCAAAAATTGAGTTCTTTTTGTAAAACAAAAGTAGGGATCCAAAATAAAATACAAATTTTGAATTTACAAAAAATTGAGTTCTTTTGCAGAAAACCAAAGTACGGATTGATAAGAGAATATAAATATCCAAAATACTAAAAATTGAGTTCTTTTGGTAAAGCAAAAGTAGGGATAAAAAATAAAATAAAATTTTGAAATTACAAACAATTGAGTTCTTTTGCATAAAAAAAAGTACGTATCGAGAATAAAATATAAATATCCAAATTACCAAAAATTGAGTTCTTTTTGTAAAACAAAAGTAGGGATCCAAAATAAAATATAAATTTTGAAATTACAAAAAATTGAGTTCTTTTGCATAAAACAAGAGTACGGATCGAAAAGAGAATATAAATATCCAAATTACCAAAAATTGAGTTATTTTTGTAAAACAAAAGTAGGGATCCAAAATAAAATATAAATTTTGAAATTACAAAAAATTGAGTTCTTTTGCATAAAACAAAAGTACGGATCGAAAAGAGAATATAAATATCCAAATTACCAAAAATTGAGTTGTTTTTGTAAAACAAAAGTAGGGATCCAAAATAAAATATAAATTTTGAAATTACAAAAAATTGAGTTCTTTTGCATAAAACAAAAGTACGGATCGAAAAGAGAATATAAATATCCAAATTACTAAAAATTGAGTTCTTTTTGTAAAGCAAAAGTACGGATAAAAAATAAAATAAAATTTTGAAATTACAAACAATTGAGTTCTTTTGCATAAAAAAAAGTAGGTATCGAGAATAAAATATAAATATCCAAATTACCAAAAATTGAGTTCATTTTGTAAAACAAAAGTAGGGATCCAAAATAAAATATAAATTTTGAAATTACAAAAAATTGAGTTCTTTTGCATAAAACAAAAGTACGGATCGAAAAGAGAATATAAATATCCAAATTACCAAAAATTGAGTTCTTTTTGTAAAGCAAAAGTACGGATAAAAAATAAAATAAAATTTTGAAATTACAAAAAATTGAGTTCTTTTGCATAAAACAAAAGTAGGTATCGAGAATAAAATATAAATATCCAAATTACCAAAAATTGAGTTCTTTTTGTAAAACAAAAGTAGGGATCCAAAATAAAATACAAATTTTGAAATTACAAAAAATTGAGTTCTTTTGCAGAAAACCAAAGTACGAATTGAAAAGAGAATATAAATATCCAAAATACTAAAAATTGAGTTCTTTTGGTAAAGCAAAAGTAGGGATAAAAAATAAAATAAAATTTTGAAATTACAAAAAATTGAGTTCGTTTGCATAAAACAAAAGTACGTATCGAGAATAAAATATAAATATCCAAATAACCAAAAATTGAGTTCTTTTTGTAAAACAAAAGTAGGGATCCAAAATAAAATATAAATTTTGAAATTACAAAAAATTGAGTTCTTTTGCATAAAACAAGAGTACTGGATCGAAAAGAGAATATAAATATCCAAATTACCAAAAATTGAGTTATTTTTGTAAAACAAAAGTAGGGATCCAAAATAAAATATAAATTTTGAAATTACAAAAATTCAGTTCTTTTGCATAAAACAAAAGTACTGGATCGAAAAGAGAATATAAATATCCAAATTACTAAAAATTGAGTTCTTTTTGTAAAGCAAAAGTACGGATAAAAAATAAAATAAAATTTTGAAATTACAAAAAATTGAATTCTTTTGCATAAAACAAAAGTACGTATCGAGAATAAAATATAAATATCCAAATTACCAAAAATTGAGTTCTTTTTGTAAAACAAAAGTAGGGATCCAAAATAAAATATAAATTTTGAAATTACAAAAAATTGAGTTCTTTTGCAGAAAACCAAAGTACGGATTGATAAGAGAATATAAATATCCAAAATACTAAAAATTGAGTTCTTTTGGTAAAGCAAAAGTAGGGATAAAAAATAAAATAAAATTTTGAAATTACAAAAAATTGAGTTCTTTTGCATAAAACAAAAGTACGTATCGAGAATAAAATATAAATATCCAAATTACCAAAAATTGAGTTCTTTTTGTAAAACAAAAGTAGGGATCCAAAATAAAATATAAATTTTGAAATTACAAAAAATTGAGTTCTTTTGCATAAAACAAGAGTACTGGATCGAAAAGAGAATATAAATATCCAAATTACCAAAAATTGAGTTATTTTTGTAAAACAAAAGTAGGGATCCAAAATAAAATATAAATTTTGAAATTACAAAAAATTGAGTTCTTTTGCATAAAACAAAAGTACAGATCGAAAAGAGAATATAAATATCCAAATTACCAAAAATTGAGTTATTTTTGTAAAACAAAAGTAGGGATCCAAAATAAAATATAAATTTTGAAATTACAAAAAATTCAGTTCTTTTGCATAAAACAAAAGTACTGGATCGAAAAGAGAATATAAATATCCAAATTACTAAAAATTGAGTTCTTTTTGTAAAGCAAAAGTACGGATAAAAAATAAAATAAAATTTTGAAATTACAAAAAATTGAGTTCTTTTGCATAAAACAAAAGTAGGTATCGAGAATAAAATATAAATATCCAAATTACCAAAAATTGAGTTCTTTTTGTAAAACAAAAGTAGGGATCCAAAATAAAATACAAATTTTGAAATTACAAAAAATTGAGTTCTTTTGCAGAAAACCAAAGTACGGATTGATAAGAGAATATAAATATCCAAAATACTAAAAATTGAGTTCTTTTGGTAAAGCAAAAGTAGGGATAAAAAATAAAATAAAATTTTGAAATTACAAAAATTGAGTTCTTTTGCATAAAACAAAAGTACGTGATCGAGAATAAAATATAAATATCCAAATAACCAAAAATTGAGTTCTTTTTGTAAAACAAAAGTAGGGATCCAAAATAAAATATAAATTTTGAAATTACAAAAAATTGAGTTCTTTTGCATAAAACAAAAGTACGAATCGAAAAGAGAATATAAATATCCAAATTACCAAAAATTGAGTTATTTTTGTAAAACAAAAGTAGGGATCCAAAATAAAATATAAATTTTGAAATTACAAAAATTGAGTTCTTTTGCATAAAACAAGAGTACGTGGATCGAAAAGAGAATATAAATATCCAAATTACCAAAAATTGAGTTATTTTTGTAAAACAAAAGTAGGGATCCAAAATAAAATATAAATTTTGAAATTACAAAAAATTCAGTTCTTTTGCATAAAACAAAAGTACGGATCGAAAAGAGAATATAAATATCCAAATTACTAAAAATTGAGTTCTTTTTGTAAAGCAAAAGTAGGGATCCAAAATAAAATAAAATTTTGAAATTACAAAAAATTGAGTTCTTTTGCATAAAACAAAAGTACGGATCGAAAAGAGAATATAAATATCCAAATTACTAAAAATTGAGTTCTTTTTGTAAAGCAAAAGTAGGGATAAAAAATAAAATAAAATTTTGAAATTACAAAAAATTGAGTTCTTTTGCATAAAACAAAAGTACGTATCGAGAATAAAATATAAATATCCAAATTACCAAAAATTGAGTTCATTTTGTAAAACAAAAGTAGGGATCCAAAATAAAATATAAATTTTGAAATTACAAAAAATTGAGTTCTTTTGCATAAAACAAAAGTACGGATCGAAAAGAGAATATAAATATCCAAATTACTAAAAATTGAGTTCTTTTTGTAAAGCAAAAGTAGGGATAAAAAATAAAATAAAATTTTGAAATTACAAAAAATTGAGTTCTTTTGCATAAAACAAAAGTAGGTATCGAGAATAAAATATAAATATCCAAATTACCAAAAATTGAGTTCTTTTTGTAAAACAAAAGTAGGGATCCAAAATAAAATACAAATTTTGAAATTACAAAAAATTGAGTTCTTTTGCAGAAAACCAAAGTACGGATTGATAAGAGAATATAAATATCCAAAATACTAAAAATTGAGTTCTTTTTGTAAAACAAAAGTAGGGATAAAAATAAAATATAAATTTTGAAATTACAAAAAATTGAGTTCTTTTGCATAAAACAAAAGTACGTATCGAGAATAAAATATAAATATCCAAATAACCAAAAATTGAGTTCTTTTTGTAAAACAAAAGTAGGGATCCAAAATAAAATATAAATTTTGAAATTACAAAAAATTGAGTTCTTTTGCATAAAACAAGAGTACGGATCGAAAAGAGAATATAAATATCCAAATTTCCAAAAATTGAGTTATTTTTGTAAAACAAAAGTAGGGATCCAAAATAAAATATAAATTTTGAAATTACAAAAATTCAGTTCTTTTGCATAAAACAAAAGTACTGGATCGAAAAGAGAATATAAATATCCAAATTACTAAAAATTGAGTTCTTTTGTAAAGCAAAAGTACGGATAAAAAATAAAATAAAATTTTGAAATTACAAAAAATTGAATTCTTTTGCATAAAACAAAAGTAGGTATCGAGAATAAAATATAAATATCCAAATTACCAAAAATTGAGTTCTTTTTGTAAAACAAAAGTAGGGATCCAAAATAAAATACAAATTTTGAAATTACAAAAAATTGAGTTCTTTTGCAGAAAACCAAAGTACGGATTGATAAGAGAATATAAATATCCAAAATACTAAAAATTGAGTTCTTTTGGTAAAGCAAAAGTAGGGATAAAAAATAAAATAAAATTTTGAAATTACAAAAAATTGAGTTCTTTTGCATAAAACAAAAGTACGTATCGAGAATAAAATATAAATATCCAAATAACCAAAAATTGAGTTCTTTTGTAAAACAAAAGTAGGGATCCAAAATAAAATATAAATTTCGAAATTACAAAAAATTGAGTTCTTTTGCATAAAACAAGAGTACTGGATCCAACGAGAGAATATAAATATCCAAATTACCAAAAATTGAGTTCTTTTTGTAAAACAAAAGTAGGGATCCAAAATAAAATATAAATTTTGAAGTTACAAAAAATTTAGTTCTTTTGCATAAAACAAAAGTACGGATCGAAAAGAGAATATAAATATCCAAATTACTAAAAATTGAGTTCTTTTTGTAAAGCAAAAGTAGGGATATAAAATAAAATTTTGAAATTACAAAAAATTGAGTTCTTTTGCATAAAACAAAAGTACGTATCGAGAATAAAATATAAATATCCAAATAACCAAAAATTGAGTTCTTTTTGTAAAACAAAAGTAGGGATCCAAAATAAAATATAAATTTTGAAATTACAAAAAATTGAGTTCTTTTGCATAAAACAAAAGTACGGATCGAAAAGAGAATATAAATATCCAAATTACCAAAAATTGAGTTCTTTTTGTAAAAAAAAAGTAGGGATCCAAAATTAAATATAAATTTTGAAGTTACAAAAAATTGAGTTCTTTTGCATAAAACAAAAGTACGGATCGAAAAGAGAATATAAATATCCAAATTACTAAAAATTGAGTTCTTTTTGTAAAGCAAAAGTAGGGATATAAAATAATATTCTGAAATTACAAAAAATTGAGTTCTTTTGCATAAAACAAAAGTACGTATCGAGAATAAAATATAAATATCCAAATAACCAAAAATTGAGTTCTTTTTGTAAAACAAAAGTAGGGATCCAAAATAAAATATAAATTTTGAAATTACAAAAAATTGAGTTCTTTTGCATAAAACAAGAGTACGGATCGAAAAGAGAATATAAATATCCAAATTACCAAAAATTGAGTTATTTTTGTAAAACAAAAGTAGGGATCCAAAATAAAATATAAATTTTGAAATTACAAAAAATTGAGTTCTTTTGCATAAAACAAAAGTACAGATCGAAAAGAGAATATAAATATCCAAATTACCAAAAATTGAGTTATTTTTGTAAAACAAAAGTAGGGATCCAAAATAAAATATAAATTTTGAAATTACAAAAAATTCAGTTCTTTTGCATAAAACAAAAGTACTGGATCGAAAAGAGAATATAAATATCCAAATTACTAAAAATTGAGTTCTTTTTGTAAAGCAAAAGTACGGATAAAAAATAAAATAAAATTTTGAAATTACAAAAATTGAGTTCTTTTGCATAAAACAAAAGTACTGGATCGAAAAGAGAATATAAATATCCAAATTACTAAAAATTGAGTTCTTTTTGTAAAGCAAAAGTACGGATAAAAAATAAAATAAAATTTTGAAATTACAAAAAATTGAGTTCTTTTGCATAAAACAAAAGTACGGATCGAAAAGAGAATATAAATATCCAAATTACTAAAAATTGAGTTCTTTTTGTAAACCAAAAGTAGGGATAAAAAATAAAATAAAATTTTGAAATTAGAAAAAATTGAGTTCTTTTGCATAAAACAAAAGTACGGATCGAGAATAAAATATAAATATCCAAATTACCAAAAATTGAGTTCTTTTTGTAAAACAAAAGTAGGGATCCAAAATAAAATATAAATTTTGAAATTACAAAAAATTGAGTTCTTTTGCAGAAAACAAAAGTACGGATTGAAAAGAGAATATAAATATCCAAATTACTAAAAATTGAGTTCTTTTTGTAAAACAAAAGTAGGGATAAAAAATAAAATAAAATTTTGAAATTACAAAAAATTGAGTTCTTTTGCATAAAACAAAAGTACGTATCGAGAATAAAATCTAAATATCCAAATTACCAAAAATTGAGTTCTTTTTGTAAAACAAAAGTAGGGATCCAAAATAAAATATAAATTTTGAAATTACAAAAAATTGAGTTCTTTTGCAGAAAACAAAAGTACGGATTGAAAAGAGAATATAAATATCGAAATTACTAAAAATTGAGTTCTTTTTGTAAATCAAAAGTAGGGATCCAAAATAAAATATTAATTGCGAAATTACTAAAAATTGAGTTCTTTTTGTAAAGCAAAAGTAGGGATCCAAAATAAAATAAAATTTTGAAATTACAAAAAATTGAGTTCTTTTGTAGAAAACAAAAGTACGGTTTGAAAAGAGAATATAAATATCGAAATTACTAAAAATTGAGTTCTTTTTGTAAATCAAAAGTAGGGATCCAAAATAAAATATTAATTGCGAAATTACTAAAAATTGAGTTCTTTTTGTAAAGCAAAAGTAGGGATCCAAAATAAAATAAAATTTTGAAATTACAAAAACTTGAGTTCTTTTGCATAAAACAAAAGTACGTATCGAAAAGAGAATATAAATATCGAAATTACTAAAAATTGAGTTCTTTTTGAAAATCAAAAGTAGGGATCCAAAATAAAATATTAATTGCGAAATTAGTAAAAATTGAGTTCTTTTTGTAAAGCAAAAGTAGGGATCCAAAATAAAATAAAATTTTGAAATTACAAAAAATTGAGTTCTTTTGCATAAAACAAAAGTACGTGTCGAGAATAAAATATAAATATCCAAATTACCAAAAATTGAGTTCTTTTTGTAAAACAAAAGTAGGGATCTAAAATAAAATATAAATTTTGAAATTAGAAAAAATTGAGTTCTTTTGCTTAAAAATAAAGTACGTGATCGAGAATAAAATATAAATATCCAAATTACCAAAAATTCAATTGTTTTTGTAAAACAAAAATAGGGATCCAAAATAAAATATAAATTTTTAAATTACAAAAAATTGAGTTCTTTTGCATAAAACAAAAGTACGTATCGAGAATAAAATATAAATATCCAAATTACCAAAAATTGAGTTCTTTTTGTAAAACAAATGTAGGGATCTAAAATAAAATATAAATTTTGAAATTAGAAAAAATTGAGTTCTTTTGCATAAAACAAAAGTACGTATCGAGAATAAATTATAAATATCCAAATTACCAAAAATTGAGTTCTTTTTGTAAAACAAAAGTAGGGATCTAAAATAAAATATAAATTTTGAAATTAGAAAATATTGAGTTCTTTTGCTTAAAAATAAAGTACGTATCGAGAATAAAATATAAATATCCAAATTACCAAAAATTCAATTGTTTTTTGTAAAACAAAAATAGGGATGCAAAATAAAATATAAATTTTTAAATTACAAAAAATTGAGTTCTTTTGCATAAAACAAAAGTACGTATCGAGAATAAAATATAAATATCCAAATTACCAAAAATTGAGTTCTTTTTGTAAAACAAAAGTAGGGATCTAAAATAAAATATAAATTTTGAAATTAGAAAAAATTGAGTTCTTTTGCATAAAACAAAAGTACGTATCGAGAATAAAATATAAATATCCAAATTACCAAAAATTGAGTTCTTTTTGTAAAACAAATGTAGGGATCCAAAATAAAATATAAATTTTAAAATTACCAAAAAATTTAGTTCTTTTGCAGAAAACAAAAGTACGGATCGAAAAGAGAATATAAATATCCAAATTACTAAAAATTGAGTTCTTTTTGTAAAGCAAAAAATTGAGGACAAAAAATAAAATAAAATTTTGAAATTACAAAAAATTGAGTTCTTTTACACAAAACAAAAGTACGTATCGAGAATAAAATATAAATATCCAAATTACCAAAAATTGAGTTTCTTTTGTAAAACAAAAGTAGGGATCCAAAATAAAATACAAATTGCGAAATTACAAAAAATTGAGTTCTTTTGCATAAAACAAAAGTACGTATCGAGAATAAAATATAAATATCCAAATTACTAAAAATTGAGTTCTTTTTGAAAAACAAAAGTAGGGATCCAAAATAAATTATAAATTTGGAAAGTACAAAAAATTGAGTTCCTTTGCTTAAAACAAAAGTACCTATCGAGAATAAAATATAAATATCCAAATTACCAAAAATTGAGTTCTTTTTGTAAAACAAAACTAGGGATCCAAAATAAAATATAAATTTTGAAATTACAGAAAATTGAGTTCTTTTGCATAAAACAAAAGTGCGGATCGAAAAGAGAATATAAATATCAAAATTACTAAAAATTTAGTTCTTTTGTAAAGCAAAAGTTGGGATCCAAAATAAAATATAAATTGCGAAATTACAAAATATTGAGTTTTCTTGCATAAAACAAAACTACGTATCGAGAATAAAATATAAATTTCAAAATTATGAAAGTTGAGTTTTTTTTTGTAAAACAAAACTACGGATGAAAATTAATATATCAATTTCAAAATTATTAAAAATTGAATTTCTTTTGTAGAACAAAAGTACGGATCGAAAATAAAATTTAAATTTCGAAATTACTAAAAATATAATTTTTTTGTGTAAAACAAAAGTACGGATCAAAAAGAAAATATAAATATCCAAATTACTAAAAATAGAGTTCTTTTTGTAAAACAAAAGTAGGGATCTAAAATAAAATATAAATTTTGAAATTAGAAAAAATTGAGTTCTTTTGCTTAAAAATAAAGTACGTATCGAGAATAAAATATAAATATCCAAATTACCAAAAATTGAGTTGTTTTTTGTAAAACAAAAGTAGGGATCCAAAATAAAATATAAATTTTTAAATTACAAAAAATTGAGTTCTATTGCATAAAACAAAAGTACGTATCCAGAATAAAATATAAATATCCAAATTACCAAAAATTGAGTTCTTTTTGTAAAACAAAAGTAGGGATCTAAAATAAAATATAAATTTTGAAATTAGAAAAAATTGAGTTCTTTTGCATAAAACAAAAGTACGTATCGAGAATAAAATATAAATATCCAAATTACCAAAAATAGAGTTCTTTTTGTAAAACAAATGTAGGGATCCAAAATAAAATATAAATTTTAAAATTACCAAAAGATTTAGTTCTTTTGTAGAAAACAAAAGTACGGATCGAAAAGAGAATATAAATATCCAAATTACTAAAAATTGAGTTCTTTTTGTAAAGCAAAAAAGTAAGGACAAAAAATAAAATTAAATTTTGAAATTACAAAAAATTGAGTTCTTTTACACAAAACAAAAGTACGTATCGAGAATAAAATATAAATATCCAAATTACCAAAAATTGAGTTGTTTTTTGTAAAACAAAAGTAGGGATCCAAAATAAAATATAAATTTTTAAATTACAAAAAATTGAGTTCTATTGCATAAAACAAAAGTACGTATCGAGAATAAAATATAAATATCCAAATTACAAAAAATTGAGTTCTTTTTGTAAAACAAAAGTAGGGATCTAAAATAAAATATAAATTTTGAAATTAGAAAAAATTGAGTTCTTTTGCATAAAACAAAAGTTCGTATCGAGAATAAAATATAAATATCCAAATTACCAAAAATTGAGTTCTTTTTGTAAAACAAATGTAGGGATCCAAAATAAAATATAAATTTTAAAATTACCAAAAGATTTAGTTCTTTTGCAGAAATAAAAGTACGGATCGAAAAGAGAATATAAATATCCAAATTACTAAAAATTGAGTTCTTTTTGTAAAGAAAAAAAGTAAGGACAAAAAATAAAATAAATTTTTGAAATTACAAAAAATTGAGTTCTTTTACACAAAACAAAAGTACGTATCGAGAATAAAATATAAATATCCAAATTCCCAAAAATTGAGTTCTTTTTGTAAAACAAAAGTAGGGATCCAAAATAAAATATAAATTTTTAAATTACAAAAAATTGAGTTCTATTGCATAAAACAAAAGTACGTATCGAGAATAAAATATAAATATCCAAATTACCAAAAATTGAGTTCTTTTTGTAAAACAAAAGTAGGGATCTAAAATAAAATATAAATTTTGAAATTAGAAAAAATTGAGTTCTTTTGCATAAAACAAAAGTACGTATCGAGAATAAAATATAAATATCCAAATTACCAAAAATTGTGTTCTTTTTGTAAAACAAATGTAGGGATCCAAAATAAAATATAAATTTTAAAATTACCAAAAGATTTAGTTCTTTTGCGGAAATAAAAGTACGGATCGAAAAGAGAATATAAATATCCAAATTACTAAAAATTGAGTTCTTTTTGTAAAGCAAAAAAGTAAGGACAAAAAATAAAATAAAATTTTGAAATTACAAAAAATTGAGTTCTTTTACACAAAACAAAAGTACGTATCGAGAATAAAATATAAATATCCAAATTACCAAAAATTGAGTTGTTTTTTGTAAAACAAAAGTAGGGATCCAAAATAAAATATAAATTTTTAAATTACAAAAAATTGAGTTCTTTTGCATAAAACAAAAGTACGTATCGAGAATAAAATATAAATATCCAAATTACCAAAAATTGAGTTCTTTTTGTAAAACAAAAGTAGGGATCTAAAATAAAATATAAATTTTGAAATTAGAAAAAATTGAGTTCTTTTGCATAAAACAAAAGTACGTATCGAGAATAAAATATAAATATCCAAATTACCAAAAATTGAGTTCTTTTTGTAAAACAAATGTAGGGATCCAAAATAAAATATAAATTTTAAAATTACCAAAAGATTTAGTTCTTTTGCAGAAATAAAAGTACGGATCGAAAAGAGAATATAAATATCCAAATTACTAAAAATTGAGTTCTTTTTGTAAAGCAAAAAAGTAAGGACAAAAAATAAAATAAAATTTTGAAATTACAAAAAATTGAGTTCTTTTACACAAAACAAAAGTACGTATCGAGAATAAAATATAAATATCCAAATTACCAAAAATTGAGTTCTTTTTGTAAAACAAAAGTAGGGATCCAAAATAAAATACAAATTGCAAAATTACAAAAAATTGAGTTCTTTTGCATAAAACAGAAGTACGTATCGAGAATAAAATATAAATATCCAAATTACTAAAAATTGAGTTCTTTTTGAAAAACAAAAGTAGGGATCCAAAATAAATTATAAATTTTGAAAGTACAAAAAATTGAGTTCCTTTGCTTAAAACAAAAGTACCTATCGAGAATAAAATATAAAATATCCAAATTACCAAAAATTGAGTTCTTTTTGTAAAACAAAACTAGGGATCCAAAATAAAATATAAATTTTGAAATTACAGAAAATTGAGTTCTTTTGCATAAAACAAAAGTGCGGATCGAAAAGAGAATATAAATATCAAAATTACTAAAAATTTAGTTCTTTTTGTAAAGCAAAAGTTGGGATCCAAAATAAAATATAAATTGCGAAATTACAAAATATTGAGTTTTCTTGCATAAAACAAAACTACGTATCGAGAATAAAATATAAATTTCAAAATTATGAA
This sequence comes from Lablab purpureus, assembly GCA_030347555.1. Lineage (NCBI taxonomy): Eukaryota > Viridiplantae > Streptophyta > Magnoliopsida > Fabales > Fabaceae > Lablab > Lablab purpureus. Next base: position 23,409,270 of record CM059256.1, on the reverse strand, counting down.
AGTTGAGTTTTTTTTTGTAAAACAAAACTACGGATGAAAATTAATATATCAATTTCAAAATTATTAAAAATTGAATTTCTTTTGTAAAACAAAAGTACGGATCGAAAATAAAATTTAAATTTCGAAATTACTAAAAATATAATTTTTTTTGTGTAAAACAAAAGTACGGATCAAAAAGAAAATATAAATATCCAAATTATTAAAAATAGAGTTCTTTTTGTAAAACAAATATAGGGATCCAAAATAAAATATATATTTTTAAATTACAAAAAATTGAGTTCTATTGCGTAAAACAAAAGTACGTATCGAGAATAAAATATAAATATCCAAATTACCAAAAATTGAGTTCTTTTTGTAAAACAAAAGTAGGGATCTAAAATAAAATATAAATTTTGAAATTAGAAAAAATTGTGTTCTTTTGCATAAAACAAAAGTACGTATCGAGAATAAAATATAAATATCCAAATTACCAAAAATTGAGTTCTTTTTGTAAAACAAATGTAGGGATCCAAAATAAAATATAAATTTTAAAATTACCAAAAGATTTAGTTCTTTTGCAGAAAACAAATGTACGGATCGAAAAGAGAATATAAATATCCAAATTAGTAAAAATTGAGTTCTTTTTGTAAAGCAAAAAAGTAAGGACAAAAATAAAATAAAATTTTGAAATTACAAAAAATTGAGTTCCTTTACACAAAACAAAAGTACGTATCGAGAATAAAATATAAATATCCAAATTACCAAAAATTGAGTTCTTTTTGTAAAAAAAAAGTAGGGATCCAAAATAAAATATAAACTTTGATATTACAAAAAATTGAGTTCTTTTGCAGAAAACAAAAGTACGGATCGAAAAGAGAATATAAATATCCAAATTACCAAAAATTGAGTTCTTTTTGTAAAGCAAAAGTAGGGATCCAAAATAAAATATAAATTACGAAATTACTAAAAATTGAGTTCTTTTTGTAAAGCAAAAGTAGGGATAAAAAATAAAATTTCTTTTTGTAAAACAAAAGTAGGGTTCCAAAATAAAATATAAATTTTGAAATTACAAAAAGTTGAGTTCTTTTGCATAAAACAAAAGTACGGATCGAAAAGAGAAAATAAATATCCAAATTACCAAAAATTGAGTTCTTTTGTAAAGCAAAAGTAGGGATCCAAAATAAAATATAAATTTTGAAATTACAAAAATTGAGTTCTTTTGCATAAAACAAAAGTACGGATCGAAAAGAGAATATAAATATCCAAATTACCAAAAATTGAGTTCTTTTTGTAAAACAAAAGTAGGGATCCAAAATAAAATATAAATTTTGAAATTACAAAAAATTGAGTTCTTTTGCATAAAACAAAAGTACGGATCGAAAAGAGAATATGAATATCCAAATTACTAAAAATTGAGTTCTTTTTGTAAAGCAAAAGTACGGATAAAAAATAAAATAAAATTTTGAAATTACAAAAAATTGAGTTCTTTTGCATAAAACAAAAGTAGGTATCGAGAATAAAATATAAATATCCAAATTACCAAAAATTGAGTTCTTTTTGTAAAACAAAAGTAGGGATCCAAAATAAAATATAAATTTTGAAATTACAAAAAATTGAGTTCTTTTCCATAAAACAAAAGTACGGATCGAAAAGAGAATATAAATATCCAAATTACTAAAAATTGAGTTCTTTTTGTAAAGCAAAAGTACGGATAAAAAATAAAATAAAATTTTGAAATTACAAAAAATTGAGTTCTTTTGCATAAAACAAAAGTACGGATCGAAAAGAGAATATAAATATCCAAATTACTAAAAATTGAGTTCTTTTTGTAAAGCAAAAGTACGGATAAAAAATAAAATAAAATTTTGAAATTACAAAAAATTGAGTTCTTTTGCATAAAACAAAAGTACGTATCGAGAATAAAATCTAAATATCCAAATTACCAAAAATTGAGTTCTTTTTGTGAAACAAAAGTACGGATCCAAAACAACAAATAAATTTTGAAATTACAAAAAATTGAGTTCTTTTGCATAAAACAAAATTACGGATCGAAAAGAGAATATAAATATCCAAATTACTAAAAATTGAGTTCTTTTTGTAAAGGAAAAGTAGGGATCCAAAATAAAATAAAATTTTGAAATTACAAAAAATTGAGTTCTTTTGCATAAAACAAAAGTACGTATCGAGAATAAAATATAAATATCCAAATTACCAAAAATTGAGTTCTTTTTGTAAAACAAATGTAGGCATCCAAAATAAAATATAAATTTTAAAATTACCAAAAAATTTAGTTCTTTTGCAGAAAACAAAAGTACGGATCGAAAAGAGAATATAAATATCCAAATTACTAAAAATTGAGTTCTTTTTGTAAAGCAATAAAGTAGGGATAAAAAATAAAATAAAATTTTGAAATTACAAAAAATTGAGTTCTTTTCCACAAAACAAAAATACATATCGAGAATAAAATATAAATATCCAAATTACCAAAAATTGAGTTCTTTTTGTAAAACAAAAGTAGGGATCCAAAATAAAATATAAACTTTGATATTACAAAAAATTGAGTTCTTTTGCAGAAAAAAAAGTACGGATCGAAAAGAGAATATAAATATCCAAATTACCAAAAATTGAGTTCTTTTTGTAAAGCAAAAGTAGGGATCCAAAATAAAATATAAATTACGAAATTACTAAAAATTGAGTTCTTTTTGTAAAGCAAAAGTAGGGATAAAAAATAAAATAAAATTTTGAAATTACAAAAAATTGAGTTCTTTTGCATAAAACAAAAGTACGTGTCGAGAATAAAATATAAATATCCAAATTTCCACAAAAATTGAGTTCTTTTTGTAAAACAAAAGTAGGGATCCAAAATAAAATATAAATTTTGAAATTACAAAAAATGAGTTCTTTTGCAGAAAACCAAAGTACGGATTGAAAAGAGAATATAAATATCCAAATTACTAAAAATTGAGTTCTTTTCGTAAAGCAAAAGTAGGGATATAAAATAATATTTTGAAATTACAAAAAATTGAGTTCTTTTGCATAAAACAAAAGTACGTATCGTGAATAAAATATAAATATCCAAATAACCAAAAATTGAGTTCTTTTTGTAAAACAAAAGTAGGGATCCAAAATAAAATATAAATTTTGAAATTACAAAAATTGAGTTCTTTTGCATAAAACAAAAGTACTGGATCGAAAAGAGAATATAAATATCCAAATTACTAAAAATTGAGTTCTTTTGTAAAGCAAAAGTAGGGATATAAAATAATATTTTGAAATTACAAAAAATTGAGTTCTTTTGCATAAAACAAAAGTACGTATCGAGAATAAAATATAAATATCCAAATAACCAAAAATTGAGTTCTTTTTGTAAAACAAAAGTAGGGATCCAAAATAAAATATAAATTTTGAAATTACAAAAAATTGAGTTCTTTTGCATAAAACAAAAGTACGGATCGAAAAGAGAATATAAATATCCAAATTACTAAAAATTGAGTTCTTTTTGTAAAGCAAAAGTAGGGATATAAAATAATATTTTGAAATTACAAAAAATTGAGTTCTTTTGCATAAAACAAAAGTACGGATCGAAAAGAGAATATAAATATCCAAATTACCAAAAATTGAGTTCTTTTTGTAAAACAAAAGTAGGGATTCAAAATTAAATATAAATTTTGAAATTACAAAAAATTGAGTTCTTTTGCATAAAACAAAAGTACGGATCGAAAAGAGAATATAAATATCCAAATTACTAAAAATTGAGTTCTTTTTGTAAAGCAAAAGTAGGGATATAAAATAATATTTTGAAATTACAAAAAATTGAGTTCTTTTGCATAAAACAAAAGTACGGATCGAAAAGAGAATATAAATATCCAAATTACCAAAAATTGAGTTCTTTTTGTAAAACAATAGTAGGGATCCAAAATAAAATATAAATTTTGAAATTACAAAAAAATTGAGTTCTTTTGCAGAAAACCAAAGTACGGATTGATAAGAGAATATAAATATCCAAAATACTAAAAATTGAGTTCTTTTTGTAAAGCAAAAGTAGGGATAAAAGATAAAATAAAATTTTGAAATTACAAAAATTGAGTTCTTTTGCATAAAACAAAAGTACGTATCGAGAATAAAATATAAATATCCAAATAACCAAAAATTGAGTTCTTTTGTAAAACAAAAGTAGGGATCCAAAATAAAATATAAATTTCGAAATTACAAAAAATTGAGTTCTTTTGCATAAAACAAGAGTACTGGATCCAACAGAGAATATAAATATCCAAATTACCAAAAATTGAGTTCTTTTTGTAAAACAAAAGTAGGGATCCAAAATAAAATATAAATTTTGAAGTTACAAAAAATTTAGTTCTTTTGCATAAAACAAAAGTACGGATCGAAAAGAGAATATAAATATCCAAATTACTAAAAATTGAGTTCTTTTGTAAAGCAAAAGTAGGGATATAAAATAAAATTTTGAAATTACAAAAATTGAGTTCTTTTGCATAAAACAAAAGTACGTATCGAGAATAAAATATAAATATCCAAATAACCAAAAATTGAGTTCTTTTTGTAAAACAAAAGTAGGGATCCAAAATAAAATATAAATTTTGAAATTACAAAAATTGAGTTCTTTTGCATAAAACAAAAGTACTGGATCGAAAAGAGAATATAAATATCCAAATTACTAAAAATTGAGTTCTTTTTGTAAAGCAAAAGTAGGGATATAAAATAATATTTTGAAATTACAAAAATTGAGTTCTTTTGCATAAAACAAAAGTACGGATCGAAAAGAGAATATAAATATCCAAATTACCAAAAATTGAGTTCTTTTTGTAAAACAATAGTAGGGATCCAAAATAAAATATAAATTTTGAAATTACAAAAAATTGAGTTCTTTTGCAGAAAACCAAAGTACGGATTGATAAGAGAATATAAATATCCAAAATACTAAAAATTGAGTTCTTTTTGTAAAGCAAAAGTAGGGATAAAAGATAAAATAAAATTTTGAAATTACAAAAAATTGAGTTCTTTTGCATAAAACAAAAGTACGGATCGAGAATAAAATATAAATATCCAAATAACCAAAAATTGAGTTCTTTTTGTAAAACAAAAGTAGGGATCCAAAATAAAATATAAATTTCGAAATTACAAAAAATTGAGTTCTTTTGCATAAAACAAGAGTACTGGATCCAACAGAGAATATAAATATCCAAATTACCAAAAATTGAGTTCTTTTTGTAAAACAAAAGTAGGGATCCAAAATAAAATATAAATTTTGAAGTTACAAAAATTTAGTTCTTTTGCATAAAACAAAAGTACTGGATCGAAAAGAGAATATAAATATCCAAATTACTAAAAATTGAGTTCTTTTGTAAAGCAAAAGTAGGGATATAAAATAAAATTTTGAAATTACAAAAAATTGAGTTCTTTTGCATAAAACAAAAGTACGTGATCGAGAATAAAATATAAATATCCAAATAACCAAAAATTGAGTTCTTTTTGTAAAACAAAAGTAGGGATCCAAAATAAAATATAAATTTTGAAATTACAAAAATTGAGTTCTTTTGCATAAAACAAAAGTACTGGATCGAAAAGAGAATATAAATATCCAAATTACCAAAAATTGAGTTCTTTTTGTAAAACAAAAGTAGGGATCCAAAATTAAATATAAATTTTGAAGTTACAAAAAATTGAGTTCTTTTGCATAAAACAAAAGTACGGATCGAAAAGAGAATATAAATATCCAAATTACTAAAAATTGAGTTCTTTTTGTAAAGCAAAAGTAGGGATATAAAATAATATTCTGAAATTACAAAAAATTGAGTTCTTTTGCATAAAACAAAAGTACGTATCGAGAATAAAATATAAATATCCAAATAACCAAAAATTGAGTTCTTTTTGTAAAACAAAAGTAGGGATCCAAAATAAAATATAAATTTTGAAATTACAAAAATTGAGTTCTTTTGCATAAAACAAAAGTACGGATCGAAAAGAGAATATAAATATCCAAATTACCAAAAATTGAGTTCTTTTGTAAAACAAAAGTAGGGATCCAAAATAACATATAAATTTTGAAATTACAAAAAATTGAGTTCTTTTGCATAAAACAAAAGTACGGATCGAAAAGAGAATATAAATATCCAAATTACCAAAAATTGAGTTCTTTTTGTAAAACAAAAGTAGGGATCCAAAATTAAATATAAATTTTGAAATTACAAAAAATTGAGTTCTTTTGCATAAAACAAAAGTACGGATCGAAAAGAGAATATAAATATCCAAATTACTAAAAATTGAGTTCTTTTTGTAAAGCAAAAGTAGGGATAAAAAATAAAATAAAATTTTGAAATTACAAAAAATTGAGTTCTTTTGCATAAAACAAAAGTACGTATCGAGAATAAAATATAAATATCCAAATTACCAAAAATTGAGTTCTTTTTGTAAAACAATAGTAGGGATCCAAAATAAAATATAAATTTTGAAATTACAAAAAATTGAGTTCTTTTGCAGAAAACCAAAGTACGGATTGATAAGAGAATATAAATATCCAAAATACTAAAAATTGAGTTCTTTTTGTAAAGCAAAAGTAGGGATAAAAGATAAAATAAAATTTTGAAATTACAAAAAATTGAGTTCTTTTGCATAAAACAAAATTACGTATCGAGAATAAAACATAAATATCCAAATAACCAAAAATTGAGTTCTTTTTGTAAAACAAAAGTAGGGATCCAAAATAAAATCTAAATTTTGAAATTACAAAAAATTGAGTTCTTTTGCATAAAACAAGAGTACGGATCCAACAGAGAATATAAATATCCAAATTACCAAAAATTGAGTTCTTTTTGTAAAACAAAAGTAGGGATCCAAAATAAAATATAAATTTTGAAGTTACAAAAAATTTAGTTCTTTTGCATAAAACAAAAGTACGGATCGAAAAGAGAATATAAATATCCAAATTACTAAAAATTGAGTTCTTTTTGTAAAGCAAAAGTAGGGATATAAAATAATATTTTGAAATTACAAAAAATTGAGTTCTTTTGCATAAAACAAAAGTACGTATCGTGAATAAAATATAAATATCCAAATAACCAAAAATTGAGTTCTTTTTGTAAAACAAAAGTAGGGATCCAAAATAAAATATAAATTTTGAAATTACAAAAAATTGAGTTCTTTTGCATAAAACAAAAGTACGGATCGAAAAGAGAATATAAATATCCAAATTACCAAAAATTGAGTTCTTTTTGTAAAACAAAAGTAGGGATCCAAAATAACATATAAATTTTGAAATTACAAAAAATTGAGGTCTTTTGCATAAAACAAAAGTACGGATCGAAAAGAGAATATAAATATCCAAATTACCAAAAATTGAGTTCTTTTTGTAAAACAAAAGTAGGGATCCAAAATAAAATATAAATTTTGAAATTACAAAAATTGAGTTCTTTTGCATAAAACAAAAGTACTGGATCGAAAAGAGAATATAAATATCCAAATTACTAAAAATTGAGTTCTTTTTGTAAAGCAAAAGTAGGGATATAAAATAATATTTTGAAATTACAAAAATTGAGTTCTTTTGCATAAAACAAAAGTACGTATCTAGAATAAAATATAAATATCCAAATAACCAAAAATTGAGTTCTTTTTGTAAAACAAAAGTAGGGATCCAAAATAAAATATAAATTTTGAAATTACAAAAAATTGAGTTCTTTTGCATAAAACAAAAGTACTGGATCGAAAAGAGAATATAAATATCCAAATTACTAAAAATTGAGTTGTTTTTGTAAAGCAAAAGTAGGGATATAAAATAATATTCTGAAATTACAAAAATTGAGTTCTTTTGCATAAAACAAAAGTACGTATCGAGAATAAAATATAAATATCCAAATAACCAAAAATTGAGTTCTTTTGTAAAACAAAAGTAGGGATCCAAAATCAAATATAAATTTTGAAATTACAAAAATTGAGTTCTTTTGCATAAAACAAAAGTACTGGATCGAAAAGAGAATATAAATATCCAAATTACCAAAAATTGAGTTCTTTTTGTAAAACAAAAGTAGGGATCCAAAATAACATATAAATTTTGAAATTACAAAAATTGAGTTCTTTTGCATAAAACAAAAGTACTGGATCGAAAAGAGAATATAAATATCCAAATTACCAAAAATTGAGTTCTTTTGTAAAACAAAAGTAGGGATCCAAAATAAAATATAAATTTTGAAATTACAAAAATTGAGTTCTTTTGCATAAAACAAAAGTACTGGATCGAAAAGAGAATATAAATATCCAAATTACTAAAAATTGAGTTCTTTTGTAAAGCAAAAGTAGGGATATAAAATAATATTTTGAAATTACAAAAAATTGAGTTCTTTTGCATAAAACAAAAGTACGTATCGAGAATAAAATATAAATATCCAAATAACCAAAAATTGAGTTCTTTTTGTAAAACAAAAGTAGGGATCCAAAATAAAATATAAATTTTGAAATTACAAAAATTGAGTTCTTTTGCATAAAACAAAAGTACGGATCGAAAAGAGAATATAAATATCCAAATTACCAAAAATTGAGTTCTTTTTGTAAAACAAAAGTAGGGATCCAAAATCAAATATAAATTTTGAAATTACAAAAAATTGAGTTCTTTTGCATAAAACAAAAGTACGGATCGAAAAGAGAATATAAATATCCAAATTACTAAAAATTGAGTTCTTTTTGTAAAGCGAAAGTAGGGATATAAAATAATATTTTGAAATTACAAAAAATTGAGTTCTTTTGCATAAAACAAAAGTACGTATCTAGAATAAAATATAAATATCCAAATAACCAAAAATTGAGTTCTTTTTGTAAAACAAAAGTAGGGATCCAAAATAAAATATAAATTTTGAAATTACAAAAAATTGAGTTCTTTTGCATAAAACAAAAGTACGGATCGAAAAGAGAATATAAATATCCAAATTACTAAAAATTGAGTTGTTTTTGTAAAGCAAAAGTAGGGATATAAAATAATATTCTGAAATTACAAAAATTGAGTTCTTTTGCATAAAACAAAAGTACGTGATCGAGAATAAAATATAAATATCCAAATAACCAAAAATTGAGTTCTTTTGTAAAACAAAAGTAGGGATCCAAAATCAAATATAAATTTTGAAATTACAAAAAATTGAGTTCTTTTGCATAAAACAAAAGTACGGATCGAAAAGAGAATATAAATATCCAAATTACCAAAAATTGAGTTCTTTTTGTAAAACAAAAGTAGGGATCCAAAATAACATATAAATTTTGAAATTACAAAAAATTGAGTTCTTTTGCATAAAACAAAAGTACGGATCGAAAAGAGAATATAAATATCCAAATTACCAAAAATTGAGTTCTTTTTGTAAAACAAAAGTAGGGATCCAAAATAAAATATAAATTTTGAAATTACAAAAAATTGAGTTCTTTTGCATAAAACAAAAGTACGGATCGAAAAGAGAATATAAATATCCAAATTACTAAAAATTGAGTTCTTTTTGTAAAGCAAAAGTAGGGATATAAAATAATATTTTGAAATTACAAAAAATTGAGTTCTTTTGCATAAAACAAAAGTACGTATCGAGAATAAAATATAAATATCCAAATAACCAAAAATTGAGTTCTTTTTGTAAAACAAAAGTAGGGATCCAAAATAAAATATAAATTTTGAAATTACAAAAAATTGAGTTCTTTTGCATAAAACAAAAGTACGGATCGAAAAGAGAATATAAATATCCAAATTACCAAAAATTGAGTTCTTTTTGTAAAACAAAAGTAGGGATCCAAAATCAAATATAAATTTTGAAATTACAAAAAATTGAGTTCTTTTGCATAAAACAAAAGTACGGATCGAAAAGAGAATATAAATATCCAAATTACTAAAAATTGAGTTCTTTTTGTAAAGCAAAAGTAGGGATATAAAATAATATTTTTAAATTACAAAAAATTGAGTTCTTTTGCATAAAACAAAAGTACGTATCGAGAATAAAATATACATATCCAAATAACCAAAAATTGAGTTCTTTTTGTAAAACAAAAGTAGGGATCCAAAATAAAATATAAATTTTGAAATTACAAAAAATTGAGTTCTTTTGCATAAAACAAAAGTACGGATCGAAAAGAGAATATAAATATCCAAATTACCAAAAATTGAGTTCTTTTTGTAAAACAAAAGTAGGGATGCAAAATAACATATAAATTTTGAAATTACAAAAAATTGAGTTCTTTTGCATAAAACAAAAGTACGGATCGAAAAGAGAATATCAAATTACCAAAAATTGAGTTCTTTTTGTAAAACAAAAGTAGGGATCCAAAATTAAATATAAATTTTGAAATTACAAAAAATTGAGTTCTTTTGCATAAAACAAAAGTACGGATCGAAAAGAGAATATAAATATCCAAATTACTAAAAATTGAGTTCTTTTTGTAAAGCAAAAGTAGGGATAAAAAATAAAATAAAATTTTGAAATTACAAAAAATTGAGTTCTTTTGCATAAAACAAAAGTACGTATCGAGAATAAAATATAAATATCCAAATTACCAAAAATTGAGTTCTTTTTGTAAAACAATAGTAGGGATCCAAAATAAAATATAAATTTTGAAATTACAAAAAATTGAGTTCTTTTGCAGAAAACCAAAGTACGGATTGATATGAGAAAATAAATATCCAAAATACTAAAAATTGAGTTCTTTTTGTAAAGCAAAAGTAGGGATAAAAGATAAAATAAAATTTTGAAATTACAAAAAATTGAGTTCTTTTGCATAAAACAAAAGTACGTATCGAGAATAAAATATAAATATCCAAATAACCAAAAATTGAGTTCTTTTTGTAAAACAAAAGTAGGGATCCAAAATAAAATATAAATTTTGAAATTACAAAAAATTGAGTTCTTTTGCATAAAACAAGAGTACGGATCCAACAGAGAATATAAATATCCAAATTACCAAAAATTGAGTTCTTTTTGTAAAACAAAAGTAGGGATCCAAAATAAAATATAAATTTTGAAGTTACAAAAAATTTAGTTCTTTTGCATAAAACAAAAGTACGGATCGAAAAGAGAATATAAATGTCCAAATTACCAAAAATTGAGTTCTTTTTGTAAAACAAAAGTAGGGATCAGAAATAAAATATAAATTTTGAAATTACAAAAAATTGAGTTCTTTTGAATAAAACAAAAGTACGGATCGAAAAGAGAATATAAATATCCAAATTAGTAAAAATTGAGTTCTTTTTGTAAAGCAAAAGTAGGGATAAAAAATAAAATAAAATTTTCAAATTACAAAAATTGAGTTCTTTTGCATAAAACAAAAGTACGTGATCGAGAATAAAATATAAATATCCAAATTACCAAAAATTGAGTTCTTTTTGTAAAACAAAAGTAGGGATCCAAAATAAAATATAAATTTTGAAATTACAAAAAATTGAGTTCTTTTGCATAAAACAAAAGTACGGATCGAAAAGAGAATATAAATATCCAAATTACTAAAAATTGAGTTCGTTTTGCAAAGCAAAAGTAGGGATGCAAAATAAAATATAAATTGCGAAATTACATAAAATTGAGTTCTTTTGCATAAAACAAAAGCACGAATCGAAAAGAGAATATAAATATCCAAAATTACTAAAAATTGAGTTTTTTTGTAAAACAAAATTAGGGATCAAAAATACAATATAAATTTTGAAAGTACAAAAAATTGAGTTCTTTTGCATAAAACAAAAGTACGTTTCGAGAATAAAACATAAATATCTAAATTACCAAAAATTGATTTCTTTTTGTAAAAAAAAAGTAGGGATCCAAAATAAAATATAAATTTTGAAATTACAAAAAATTGAGTTCTTTTGCATAAAACAAAAGTACGGATCGAAAAGAGAATATAAATATTCAAATTACTAAAAATTGAGTTCTTTTTGTAAAGGAAAAGTAGGGATCCAAAATAAAATATAAGTTGCGAAATTACAAAAAATTGAGTTCTTTTGCATAAAACAAAAGTACAAATCGAAAAGAGAATATAAATATCAAAATTACTAAAAATTGAGTTCTTTTTGTAGAGCAAAAGTAGGGATCCAAAATAAAATAAAATTTTGAAATTACAAAAAATTGAGTTCTTTTGCATAAAAAGAAAGTACATATCGAGAACAAAATATAAATATCCAAATTACCAAAGATTGAGTTCTTTTTGTGAAACAAAAGTAGGGATCCAAAACAACAAATACATTTTGAAATTACAAAAAATTGAGTTCTTTTGCATAAAACAAAAGTACGGATCGAAAAGAGAATATAAATATCCAAATTACTAAAAATTGAGTTCTTTTTGTAAAGCAAAAGTAGGGATCCAAAATAAAATATTAATTGCGAAATTACTAAAAATTGAGTTCTTTTTGTAAAGAAAAAGTAGGGATCCAAAATAAAATAAAATTTTTAAATTACCAAAAATTGAGTTCTTTTGCATAAAACAAAAGTACGTATCGAGAATAAAATATAAATATCCAAATTATCAAAAATTGAGTTCTTTTTGTAAAACAAAAGTAGGGATCCAAAATAAAATATAAATTTTGAAACTACAAAAAATTGAGTTCTTTTGCAGAAAACAAAAGTACGGATTGAAAAGAGAATATAAATGTCCAAATTACTAAAAATTGAGTTCTTTTTGTAAAGCAAAAGTAGGGATAAAAAATAAAATAAAATTTTGAAATTACAAAAAATTGAGTTCTTTTGCATAAAACAAAAGTACGTATCGAGAACAAAATATAAATATCCAAATTACCAAAAATTGAGTTCTTTTTGTGAAACAAAAGTACGGATCCAAAACAACAAATAAATTTTGAAATTACAAAAAATTGAGTTCTTTTGCATAAAACAAAAGTACGGATCGAAAAGAGAATATAAATATCCAAATTACTAAAAATTGAGTTCTTTTTGTAAATCAAAAGTAGGGATCCAAAATAAAATATTAATTGCGAAATTACTAAAAATTGAGTTCTTTTTGTAAAGCAAAAGTAGGGATCTAAAATAAAATAAAATTTTGAAATTACAAAAAATTGAGTTCTTTTGCATAAAACAATAGTACGTATCGAGAATAAAATATAAATATCCAAATAACCAAAAATGGAGTTGTTTTTGTAAAACAAAAGTAGGGATCCAAAATAAAATATAAATTTTGAAATTACAAAAAATTGAGTTCTTTTGCAGAAAACAAAAGTACGGATCGAAAAGAGAATATAAATATCCAAATTACCAAAAATTGAGTTCTTTTTGTAAAACAAAAGTAGGGATCCAAAATAAAATATAAATTTTGAAATTACAAAAAATTGAGTTCTTTTGCAGAAAACAAAAGTACGGATTGAAAAGAGAATATAAATGTCCAAATTACTAAAAATTGAGTTCTTTTTGTAAAGCAAAAGTAGGGATCCAAAATAAAATATTAATTGCGAAATTACTCAAAATTGAGTTCTTTTTGTAAAGAAAAAGTAGGGATCCAAAATAAAATAAAATTTTTAAATTACCAAAAATTGAGTTCTTTTGCATAAAACAAAAGTACGTATCTAGAATAAAATATAAATATCCAAATTATCAAAAATTGAGTTCTTTTTGTAAAACAAAAGTAGGGATCCAAAATAAAATATAAATTTTGAAATTACAAAAAATTGAGTTCTTTTGCAGAAAACAAAAGTACGGATTGAAAAGAGAATATAAATGTCCAAATTACTAAAAATTGAGTTCTTTTTGTAAAGCAAAAGTAGGGATAAAAAATAAAATAAAATTTTGAAATTACAAAAAATTGAGTTCTTTTGCATAAAACAAAAGTACGTATCGAGAACAAAATATAAATATCCAAATTACCAAAAATTGAGTTCTTTTTGTGAAACAAAAGTACGGATCCAAAACAACAAATAAATTTTGAAATTACAAAAAATTGAGTTCTTTTGCATAAAACAAAAGTACGGATCGAAAAGAGAATATAAATATCCAAATTACTAAAAATTGAATTCTTTTTGTAAATCAAAAGTAGGGATCCAAAATAAAATATTAATTGCGAAATTACTAAAAATTGAGTTCTTTTTGTAAAGCAAAAGTAGGGATCTAAAATAAAATAAAATTTTGAAATTACAAAAAATTGAGTTCTTTTGCATAAAACAAAAGTACGTATCGAGAATAAAATATAAATATCCAAATAACCAAAAATTGAGTTCTTTTTGTAAAACAAAAGTAGGGATCCAAAATAAAATATAAATTTTGAAATTACAAAAAATTGAGTTCTTTTGCAGAAAACAAAAGTACGGATCGAAAAGAGAATATAAATATCCAAATTACCAAAAATTGAGTTTTTTTTGTAAAACAAAAGTAGGGATCCAAAATAAAATATAAATTTTGAAATTACAAAAAATTGAGTTCTTTTGCATAAAACAAAAGTACGGATCGAAAAGAGAATATAAATATCCAAATTACTAAAAATTGAGTTCTTTTTGTACAGCAAAAGTAGGGATGAAAAATAAAATAAAATTTTGAAATTACAAAAAATTGAGTTCTTTTGCATAAAACAAAAGTACGGATCGAGAATAAAATATAAATATCCAAATTACCAAAAATTGAGTTCTTTTTGTAAAACAAAAGTAGGGATCCAAAATAAAATATAAATTTTGAAATTAGAAAAAATTGAGTTCTTTTGCATAAAACAAAAGTACGGATCGAAAAGAGAATATAAATATCCAAATTACTAAAAATTGAGTTCGTTTTGTAAAGCAAAAGTAGGGATCCAAAATAAAATATAAATTGCGAAATTACATAAAATTGAGTTCTTTTGCATAAAACAAAAGCACGAATCGAAAAGAGAATATAAATATCCAAAATTACTAAAAATTGAGTTTTTTTGTAAAACAAAATTAGGGATAAAAAATACAATATAAATTTTGAAAGTACAAAAAATTGAGTTCTTTTGCATAAAACAAAAGTACGTTTCGAGAATAAAACATAAATATCTAAATTACCAAAAATTGATTTCTTTTTGTAAAAAAAAAGTAGGGATCCAAAATAAAATATAAATTTTGAAATTACAAAAAATTGAGTTCTTTTGCATAAAACAAAAGTACGGATCGAAAAGAGAATATAAATATTCAAATTACTAAAAATTGAGTTCTTTTTGTAAAGGAAAAGTAGGGATCCAAAATAAAATATAAGTTGCGAAATTACAAAAAATTGCGTTCTTTTGCATAAAACAAAAGTACGAATCGAAAAGAGAATATAAATATCAAAATTACTAAAAATTGAGTTCTTTTTGTAGAGCAAAAGTAGGGATCCAAAATAAAATAAAATTTTGAAATTACAAAAAATTGAGTTCTTTTGCATAAAACAAAAGTACATATCGAGAACAAAATATAAATATCCAAATTACCAAAGATTGAGTTCTTTTTGTGAAACAAAAGTAAGGATCCAAAACAACAAATAAATTTTGAAATTACAAAAAATTGAGTTCTTTTGCATAAAATAAAAGTACGGATCGAAAAGACAATATAAATATCCAAATTACTAAAAATTGAGTTCTTTTTGTAAAGCAAAAGTAGGGATCCAAAATAAAATATTAATTGCGAAATTACTAAAAATTGAGTTCTTTTTGTAAAGAAAAAGTAGGGATCCAAAATAAAATAAAATTTTTAAATTACCAAAAATTGAGTTCTTTTGCATAAAACAAAAGTACGTATCGGGAATAAAATATAAATATCCAAATTATCAAAAATTGAGTTCTTTTTGTAAAACAAAAGTAGGGATCCAGAAGAAAATATAAATTTTGAAATTACAAAAAATTGAGTTCTTTTGCATAAAACAAAAGTACGGATCGGAAAGAGAATATAAATATCCAAATTACTAAAAATTGAGTTCTTTTTGTAAAGCAAAAGTAGGGATCCAAAATAAAATAAAATTTTGCAATTACAAAAAATTGAGTTCTTTTGCATAAAAAAAAGTACGTATCGAGAACAAAATATAAATATCCAAATTACCAAAAATTGAGTTCTTTTTGTGAAACAAAAGTACGGATCCAAAATAACAAATAAATTTTGAAATTACAAAAAATTAAGTTCTTTTGCATAAAACAAAAGTACGGATCGAAAAGAGAATATAAATATCCAAATTACTAAAAATTGAGTTCTTTTTGTAAATCAAAAGTAGGGATCCAAAATAAAATATTAATTGCGAAATTACTAAAAATTGAGTTCTTTTTGTAAAGCAAAAGTAGGGATCTAAAATAAAATAAAATTTTGAAATTACAAAAAATTGAGTTCTTTTTCATAAAAGAAAAGTACGTATCGAGAAGAAAATATAAATATCCAAATTACCAAAAATTGAGTTCTTTTTGTAAAACAAAAGTAGGGATCCAAAATAAAATATAAATTTTAAAATTACAAAAAATTGAGTTCTTTTGCTTAAAACCATAGTACGGATTGATAAGAGAATATAAATATCCAAAATACTAAAAATTGAGTTCTCTTTGTAAAGCAAAAGTAGGGATAAAAAATAAAATAAAATTTTGAATTTACAAAAAATTGAGTTCTTTTGCATAAAACAAAAGTACGTATCGAGAATAAAATATAAATATCCAAATAACCAAAAATTGAGTTCTTTTGCATAAAACAAAAGTACGGATCGAAAAGAGAATATAAGTATCCAAATTACCAAAAATTGAGTTCTTTTTGTAAAACAAAAGTAGGGATCCAAAATAAAATATAAATTTTGAAATTACAAAAAATTGAGTTCTTTTGCATAAAACAAGAGTACGGATCGAAAAGAGAATATAAATATCCAAATTACCAAAAATTGAGTTCTTTTTGTAAAACAAAAGTAGGGATCCAAAATAAAATATAAATTTTGAAATTACAAAAAATTGAGTTCTTTTGCATAAAACAAAAGTACGTATCAAGAACAAAATATAAATATCCAAATTACCAAAAATTGAGTTCTTTTTGTGAAACAAAAGTACGGATACAAAACAAAAAATAAATTTTGAAATTACAAAAAATTGAGTTCTTTTGCATAAAACAAAAGTACGGATCGAAAAGAGAATATAAATATCCAAATTACTAAAAATTGAGTTCTTTTTGTAAATCAAAAGTAGGGATCCAAAATAAAATATTAATTGCGAAATTACTAAAAATTGAGTTCTTTTTGTAAAGCAAAAGTAGGGATCTAAAATAAAATAAAATTTTGAAATTACAAAAAATTGAGTTCTTTTTCATAAAAGAAAAGTACGTATCAAGAAGAAAATATAAATAACCAAATTACCAAAAATTGAGTTCTTTTTGTAAAACAAAAGTAGGGATCCAAAATAAAATATAAATTTTGAAATTACAAAAAATTGAGTTCTTTTGCAGAAAACAAAAGTACGGACTGAAAAGAGCATATAAATATCCAAATTACTAAAAATTGAGTTCTTTTTGTAAAGCAAAAGTAGGGATAAAAAATAAAATAAAATTTTAAAATTAAAAAAAATTGAGTTCTTTTGCATAAAACAAAAGTACGTATCGAGAATAAAATATAAATATCCAAATTATCAAAAATTGAGTAATTTTTTTTAATAAAACAAAAGTAGGGATCCAAAATAAAATATAAATTTTGAAATTACAAAAAATTGAGTTCTTTTGCAGAAAACAAAAGTACGGACTGAAAAGAGAATATAAATATCCAAATTACTAAAAATTGAGTTCTTTTTGTAAAGCAAAAGTAGGGATAAAAAATAAAATAAAATTTTGAAATTACAAAAAATTGAGTTCTTTTGCATAAAACAAAAGTACGTATCGAGAATAAAATATAAATATCCAAATTTCCACAAAAATTGAGTTCTTTTTGTAAAACAAAAGTAGGGATCTAAAATAAAATATAAATTTTGAAATTACAAAAAATTGAGTTCTTTTGCAGAAAACCAAAGTACGAATTGAAAAGAGAATATAAATATCCAAATTACTAAAAATTGAGTTCTTTTTGTAAAGCAAAAGTAGGGATATAAAATAAAATTTTGAAATTACAAAAAATTGAGTTCTTTTGCATAAAACAAAAGTACGTATTGAGAATAAAATATAAATATCCAAATAAGCAAAAATTGAGTACTTTTTGTAAAACAAAAGTAGGGATCCAAAATAAAATATAAATTTTGAAATTACAAAAAATTGAGTTCTTTTGCATAAAACAAAAGTACGGATCGAAAAGAGAATATAAATATCCAAATTACCAAAAATTGAGTTCTTTTTGTAAAACAAAAGTAGGGATCCAAAATAAAATATAAATTTTGAAATTACAAAAATTGAGTTCTTTTGCATAAAACAAAAGTACTGGATCGAAAAGAGAATATAAATATCCAAATTACCAAAAATTGAGTTCTTTTTGTAAAACAAAAGTAGGGATCCAAAATAAAGTATAAATTTTGAAATTACAAAAAATTGAGTTCTTTTGCATAAAACAAAAGTACGGATCGAAAAGAGAATATAAATATCCAAATTACCAAAAATTGAGTTCTTTTTGTAAAACAAAAGTAGGGATCCAAAATAAAATATAAATTTTGAAATTACAAAAAATTGAGTTCTTTTGCATAAAACAAAAGTACGGATCGAAAAGAGAATATAAATATCCAAATTACTAAAAATTGAGTTCTTTTTGTAAAGCAAAAGTAGGGATAAAAAATAAAATAAAATTTTGAAATTACAAAAAATTGAGTTCTTTTGCATAAAAAAAAGTACGTATCGAGAATAAAATATAAATATCCAAATTACCAGAAATTGAGTTCTTTTTGTAAAACAAAAGTAGGGATCGAAAATAAAATATAAATTTTTAAATTACAAAAATTGAGTTCTTTTGCATAAAACAAAAGTACGGATCGAAAAGAAAATATAAATATCCAAATTACCAAAAATTGAGTTCTTTTTGTAAAACAAAAGTAGGTATCCAAAATAAAATATAAATTTTGAAATTACAAAAATTGAGTTCTTTTGCATAAAACAAAAGTACTGGATCGAAAAGAGAATATAAATATCCAAATTACCAAAAATTGAGTTCTTTTGTAAAACAAAAGTAGGGATCCAAAATAAAATATAAATTTTGAAATTACAAAAATTGAGTTCTTTTGCATAAAACAAAAGTACGGATCGAAAAGAGAATATAAATATCCAAATTACTAAAAATTGAGTTCTTTTTGTAAAGCAAAAGTAGGGATAAAAAATAAAATAAAATTTTGAAATTACAAAAAATTGAGTTCTTTTGCATAAAAAAAAAGTACGTATCGAGAATAAAATATAAATATCCAAATTACCAAAAATTGAGTTCTTTTTGTAAAAAAAAGTAGGGATCCAAAATAAAATATAAATTTTGAAATTACAAAAAATTGAGTTCTTTTGCATAAAACAAAACTACGGATCGAAAAGAGAATATAAATATCCAAATTACCAAAAATTGAGTTCTTTTTGTAAAACAAAAGTAGGGATCCAAAATAAAATATAAATTTTGAAATTACAAAAATTGAGTTCTTTTGCATAAAACAAAAGTACGGATCGAAAAGAGAATATAAATATCCAAATTACCAAAAATTGAGTTCTTTTTGTAAAACAAAAGTAGGGATCCAAAATTAAATATAAATTTTGAAGTTACAAAAAATTGAGTTCTTTTGCATAAAACAAAAGTACGGATCGAAAAGAGAATATAAATATCCAAATTACTAAAAATTGAGTTCTTTTTGTAAAGCAAAAGTAGGGATATAAAATAATATTCTGAAATTACAAAAAATTGAGTTCTTTTGCATAAAACAAAAGTACGTATCGAGAATAAAATATAAATATCCAAATAACCAAAAATTGAGTTCTTTTTGTAAAACAAAAGTAGGGATCCAAAATAAAATATAAATTTTGAAATTACAAAAAATTGAGTTCTTTTGCATAAAACAAAAGTACGGATCGAAAAGAGAATATAAATATCCAAATTACTAAAAATTGAGTTCTTTTTGTAAAACAAAAGTAGGGATCCAAAATAAAATATAAATTTTGAAATTACAAAAAATTGAGTTCTTTTGCATAAAACAAAAGTACGGATCGAAAAGAGAATATAAATATCCAAATTACCAAAAATTGAGTTCTTTTTGTAAAGCAAAAGTAGGGATAAAAAATAAAATAAAATTTTGAAATTACAAAAAATTGAGTTCTTTTGCATAAAAAAAAAGTACGTATCGAGAATAAAATATAAATATCCAGATTACCAAAAATTGAGTTCTTTTTGTAAAAAAAAAGTAGGGATCCAAAATAAAATATAAATTTTGAAATTACAAGAAATTGAGTTCTTTTGCATAAAACAAAAGTACGGATCGAAAAGAGAATATAAATATCCAAATTACCAAAAATTGAGTTCTTTTGTAAAACAAAAGTAGGGATCCAAAATAAAATATAAATTTTGAAATTACAAAAATTGAGTTCTTTTGCATAAAACAAAAGTACTGGATCGAAAAGAGAATATAAATATCCAAATTACCAAAAATTGAGTTCTTTTGTAAAACAAAAGTAGGGATCCAAAATAAAATATAAATTTTGAAATTACAAAAATTGAGTTCTTTTGCATAAAACAAAAGTACTGGATCGAAAAGAGAATATAAATATCCAAATTACCAAAAATTGAGTTCTTTTTGTAAAGCAAAAGTAGGGATACAAAATAAAATAAAATTTTGAAATTACAAAAATTGAGTTCTTTTGCATAAAAAAAAGTACGTATCGAGAATAAAATATAAATATCCAAATTACCAAAAATTGAGTTCTTTTTGTAAAAAAAAAGTAGGGATCCAAAATAAAATATAAATTTTGAAATTAAAAAAATTGAGTTCTTTTGCATAAAACAAAAGTACGGATCGAAAAGAGAATATAAATATCCAAATTACCAAAAATTGAGTTCTTTTTGTAAAACAAAAGTAGGGATCCAAAATAAAATATAAATTTTGAAATTACAAAAAATTGAGTTCTTTTGCATAAAACAAAAGTACGGATCGAAAAGAGAATATAAATATCCAAATTACCAAAAATTGAGTTCTTTTTGTAAAACAAAAGTAGGGATCCAAAATAAAATATAAATTTTGAAATTACAAAAAATTGAGTTCATTTGCATAAAACAAAAGTACGGATCGAAAAGAGAATATAAATATCCAAATTACTAAAAATTGAGTTCTTTTTGTAAAGCAAAAGTAGGGATAAAAAATAAAATAAAATTTTGAAATTACAAAAAATTGAGTTCTTTTGCATAAAAAAAAAGTACGTATCGAGAATAAAATATAAATATCCAAATTACCAAAAATTGAGTTCTTTTTGTAAAAAAAAAGTAGGGATCCAAAATAAAATATAAATTTTGAAATTACAAAAATTGAGTTCTTTTGCATAAAACAAAAGTACGGATCGAAAAGAGAATATAAATATCCAAATTACCAAAAATTGAGTTCTTTTGTAAAACAAAAGTAGGGATCCAAAATAAAATATAAATTTTGAAATTACAAAAATTGAGTTCTTTTGCATAAAACAAAAGTACGGATCGAAAAGAGAATATAAATATCCAAATTACAAAAATTGAGTTCTTTTGTAAACCAAAAGTAGGGATAAAAAATAAAATAAAATTTTGAAATAACAAAAAATTCAGTTCTTTTGCATAAAACAAAAGTACGTATCGAGAATAAAATATAAATATCCAAATTACCAAAAATTGAGTTCTTTTTGTAAAACAAAAGTAGGGATCCAAAATAAAATATAAATTTTGAAATTACAAAAAATTGAGTTCTTTTGCAGAAAACCAAAGTACGAATTGATAAGAGAATATAAATATCCAAAATACTAAAAATTGAGTTCTCTTTGTAAAGCAAAAGTAGGGATACAAAATAAAATAAAATTTTGAAATTACAAAAAATTGAGTTCTTTTGCATAAAAAAAAAGTACGTATCGAGAATAAAATATAAATATCCAAATTACCAAAAATTGAGTTCTTTTTGTAAAACAAAAGTAGGGATCCAAAATAAAATATAAATTTTGAAATTACAAAAAATTGAGTTCTTTTGCATAAAACAAAAGTACGGATCGAAAAGAGAATATAAGTATCCAAATTACCAAAAATTGAGTTCTTTTTGTAAAACAAAAGTAGGGATCCAAAATAAAATATAAATTTTGAAATTACAAAAAATTGAGTTCTTTTGCATAAAACAAAAGTACGGATCGAAAAGAGAATATAAGTATCCAAATTACCAAAAATTGAGTTCTTTTTGTAAAACAAAAGTAGGGATCCAAAATAAAATATAAATTTTGAAATTACAAAAAATTGAGTTCTTTTGCATAAAACAAAAGTACGGATCGAAAAGAGAATATAAATATGCAAATTACTAAAAATTGAGTTCTTTTTGTAAACCAAAAGTGGGGATAAAAAATAAAATAAAATTTTGAAATTACAAAAAATTGAGTTCTTTTGCATAAAACAAAATTACGTATCGAGAATAAAATATAAATATCCAAATTACCAAAAATTGAGTTCTTTTTGTAAAACAAAAGTAGGGATCCAAAATAAAATATAAATTTTGAAATTACAAAAAATTGAGTTCTTTTGCAGAAAACCATAGTACGAATTGATAAGAGAATATAAATATCCAAAATACTAAAAATTGAGTTCTCTTTGTAAAGCAAAAGTAGGGATACAAAATAAAATAAAATTTTGAAATTACAAACAATTGAGTTCTTTTGCATAAAAAAAAGTACGTATCGAGAATAAAATATAAATATCCAAATTACCAAAAATTGAGTTCTTTTTGTAAAACAAAAGTAGGGATCCAAAACAAAATATAAATTTTGAAATTACAAAAATTGAGTTCTTTTGCATAAAACAAAAGTACGGATCGAAAAGAAAATATAAATATCCAAGTTAACAAAAATTGAGTTCTTTTTGTAAAACAAAAGTAGGGATCCAAAATAAAATATAAATTTTGAAATTACAAAAAATTGAGTTCTTTTGCATAAAACAAAAGTACGAATCAAAAAGAGAATATAAATATCCAAATTACTAAAAATTGAGTTCTTTTTGTAAAACAAAAGTAGGGATCAAAATAAAATATAAATTTTGAAATCACAAAAATTGAGTTCTTTTGCATAAAACAAAAGTACGTATCGAGAATAAAATATAAATATCCAAATTACCAAAAATTGAGTTCTTTTTGTAAAACAAAAGTAGGGATCCAAAACAAAATATAAATTTTGAAATTACAAAAATTGAGTTCTTTTGCATAAAACAAAAGTACGGATCGAAAAGAAAATATAAATATCCAAGTTAACAAAAATTGATTTCTTTTTGTAAAACAAAAGTAAGGATCCAAAATAAAATATAAATTTTGAAATTACAAAAAATTGAGTTGTTTTGCATAAAACAAAAGTACGGATCGAAAAGAGAATATAAATATCCAAATTACTAAATATTGAGTTCTTTTTGTAAAGCAAAAGTAGGGATCCAAAATAAAATATAAATTTTGAAATTACAAAAAATTGAGTTCTTTTGCATAAAACAAAAGTACAAATCGAAAAGAGAATATAAATATCCAAATTACTAAAAATTGAGTTCTTTTTGTAAAGCAAAAGTAGGGATCCAAAATAAAATAAAATTTTGAAATTACAAAAAATTGAGTTCTTTTGCATAAAACAAAAGTACGTATCGAGAACAAAATATAAATATCCAAATTACCAAAAATTGAGTTCTTTTTGTGAAACAAAAGTAGGGATCCAAAACAACATATAAATTTTGAAATTACAAAAAATTGAGTTCTTTTGCAGAAAACAAAAGTACAGATTGAAAAGAGAATATAAATATCCAAATTACTAAAAATTGAGTTCTTTTTGTAAAACAAAAGTAGGTATAAAAAATAAAATAAAATTTTGAAATTTCAAAAAATTGAGTTCTTTTGCATAAAACAAAAGTACGTATCGAGAATAAAATATAAATATCCAAATTACCAAAAATTGAGTTCTTTTTGTAAAACAAAAGTAGGGATCCAAAATAAAATATAAATTTTGAAATTACAAAAAATTAAGTTCTTTTGCATAAAACAAAAGTACGGATCGAAAAGAGAATATAAATATCCAAATTACTAAAAATTGAGTTCGTTTTGTAAAGCAAAAGTAGGGATGCAAAATAAAATATAAATTGCGAAATTACAAAAAATTGAGTTCTTTTGCATAAAACAAAACCACGAATCGAAAAGAGAATATAAATATCCAAAATTACTAAAAATTGAGTTCTTTTTGTAAAACAAAAGTAGGGATCCAAAATACAATATAAATTTTGAAATTACAAAAAATTGAGTTCTTTTGCATAAAACAAAAGTACGTATCGAGAATAAAATATAAATATCCAAATTACCAAAAATTGATTTCTTTTTGTAAAACAAAAGGAAGGATCCAAAATAAAATATAAATTTTGAAATTACAAAAAATTGAGTTGTTTTGCATAAAACAAAAGTACGGATCGAAAAGAGAATATAAATATCCAAATTACTAAATATTGAGTTCTTTTTGTAAAGCAAAAGTAGGGATCCAAAATAAAATATAAATTTTGAAATTACAAAAAATTGAGTTCTTTTGCATAAAACAAAAGTACGAATCGAAAAGAGAATATAAATATCCAAATTACTAAAAATTGAGTTCTTTTTCTAAAGCAAAAGTAGGGATCCAAAATAAAATAAAATTGCGAAATTACAAAAAATTGAGTTCTTTTGCATAAAACAAAAGTACGTATCGAGAACAAAATATAAATATCCAAAATTACTAAAAATTGAGTTCTTTTTGTAAAACAAAAGTAGGGATCCAAAATACAATATAAATTTTGAAATTACAAAAAATTGAGTTCTTTTGCATAAAACAAAAGTACGTATCGAGAATAAAATATAAATATCCAAATTACTAAAAATTGAGTTCTTTTTGTAAAACAAAAGTAAGGATCCAAAATAAAATAAAATTTTGAAATTTCAAAAAATTGAGTTCTTTTGCATAAAACAAAAGTACGTATCGAGAATAAAATATAAATATCCAAATTACCAAAAATTGATTTCTTTTTGTAAAACAAAAGTAAGGATCCAAAATAAAATATAAATTTTGAAATTACAAAAAATTGAGTTGTTTTGCATAAAACAAAAGTACGAATCGAAAAAAGAATATAAATATCCAAATTACTAAAAATTGAGTTCTGTTTGTAAAGCAAAAGGAGGGATCCAAAATAAAATAGAAGTTGGGAAATTACAAAAAATTGAGTTCTTTTGCAGAAAACAAAAGTACAGATTGAAAAGAGAATATAAATATCCAAATTACTAAAAATTGAGTTCTTTTTGTAAAACAAAAGTAGGGATAAAAAATAAAATAAAATTTTGAAATTTCAAAAATTGAGTTCTTTTGCATAAAACAAAAGTACGTGATCGAGAATAAAATATAAATATCCAAATTACCAAAATTGAGTTCTTTTTGTAAAGCAAAAGTAGGGATCCAAAATAAAATATAAATTTTGAAATTACAAAAAATTGAGTTCTTTTGCATAAAACAAAAGTGCGGATCGAAAAGAGAATATAAATATCCAAATTACTAAAAATTGAGTTCTTTTTCTAAAGCAAAAGTAGGGATCCAAAATAAAATAAAATTGCGAAATTACAAAAAATTGAGTTCTTTTGCATAAAACAAAAGTACGTATCGAGAACAAAATATAAATATCCAAAATTACTAAAAATTGAGTTCTTTTTGTAAAACAAAAGTAGGGATCCAAAATACAATATAAATTTTGAAATTACAAAAATTGAGTTCTTTTGCATAAAACAAAAGTACGTATCGAGAATAAAATATAAATATCCAAATTACTAAAAATTGAGTTCTTTTGTAAAACAAAAGTAAGGATCCAAAATAAAATAAAATTTTGAAATTTCAAAAATTGAGTTCTTTTGCATAAAACAAAAGTACGTGATCGAGAATAAAATATAAATATCCAAATTACCAAAAATTGATTTCTTTTTGTAAAACAAAAGTAAGGATCCAAAATAAAATATAAATTTTGAAATTACAAAAAATTGAGTTGTTTTGCATAAAACAAAAGTACGAATCGAAAAAAGAATATAAATATCCAAATTACTAAAAATTGAGTTCTGTTTGTAAAGCAAAAGGAGGGATCCAAAATAAAATAGAAGTTGGGAAATTACAAAAAATTGAGTTCTTTTGCAGAAAACAAAAGTACAGATTGAAAAGAGAATATAAATATCCAAATTACTAAAAATTGAGTTCTTTTTGTAAAACAAAAGTAGGGATAAAAAATAAAATAAAATTTTGAAATTTCAAAAAATTGAGTTCTTTTGCATAAAACAAAAGTACGTATCGAGAATAAAATATAAATATCCAAATTACCAAAAATTGAGTTCTTTTTGTAAAACAAAAGTAGGGATCCAAAATAAAATATAAATTTTGAAATTACAAAAAATTGAGTTCTTTTGCATAAAAAAAAAGTACGTATCGAAAAGAGAATATAAATATCCAAATTACCAAAAATTGAGTTCTTTTTGTAAACCAAAACTAGGGATACAAAATAAAATATAAATTTTGAAATTATGAAAAATATAGTTCTTTTGCATAAAGCAAAAGTACGTATCGAGAATAAAATATAAATATCCAAATTACCAAAAATTGAGTTCTTTTTGTAAAACAAAAGTAGGGATCCAAAATAAAATATAAATTTTGAAATTACAAAAAATTGAGTTCTTTTGCATAAAACAAAAGTACGTATCGAGAAAAAAACATAAATATCCTAATTACCAAAAATTGAGTTCTTTTTGTAAAACAAAAGTAGGGATCCAAAATAAAATATTAATTTTTAAATTACAAAAAATTGAGTTCTTTTTGCATAAAACAAAAGTGCGGATCGAAAAGAGAATATAAATATCCAAATTACTAAAAAGTGAATTATTTTTTTAAAGCAAAAGTAAGGATCCAAAATAAAATATAAATTGCGAAATTAGAAAAAATTGAGTTCTTTTGCATAAAACAAAAGTACGTATCTAGAATAAAATATAAACATCCAAATTACCAAAAATTGAGTTCTTTTTGTAAAACAAAAGTAGGGATCCAAAATAAAATATAAATTTTGAAATTACAAAAAATTGAGTTCTTTTGCATAAAACAAAAGTACGTATCGAGAATAAAATATAAATATCCAAATTACCAAAAATTGATTTCTTTTTGTAAAACAAAAGTAAGGATCCAAAATAAAATATAAATTTTGAAATTACAAAAAATTGAGTTGTTTTGCATAAAACAAAAGTACGGATCGAAAAGAGAATATAAATATCCAAATTACTAAATATTGAGTTCTTTTTGTAAAGCAAAAGTAGGGATCCAAAATAAAATATAAATTTTGAAATTACAAAAAATTGAGTTCTTTTGCATAAAACAAAAGTACGAATTGAAAAGAGAATATAAATATCCAAATTACTAAAAATTGAGTTCTTTTTCTAAAGCAAAAGTAGGGATCCAAAATAAAATAAAATTGCGAAATTACAAAAAATTGAGTTCTTTTGCATAAAACAAAAGTACGTATCGAGAACAAAATATAAATATCCAAAATTACTAAAAATTGACTTCTTTTTGTAAAACAAAAGTAGGGATCCAAAATACAATATAAATTTTGAAATTACAAAAAATTGAGTTCTTTTGCATAAAACAAAAGTACGTATCGAGAATAAAATATAAATATCCAAATTACTAAAAATTGAGTTCTTTTTGTAAAACAAAAGTAAGGATCCAAAATAAAATAAAATTTTGAAATTTCAAAAAATTGAGTTCTTTTGCATAAAACAAAAGTACGTATCGAGAATAAAATATAAATATCCAAATTACCAAAAATTGATTTCTTTTTGTAAAACAAAAGTAAGGATCCAAAATAAAATATAAATTTTGAAATTACAAAAAATTGAGTTGTTTTGCATAAAACAAAAGTACGAATCGAAAAAAGAATATAAATATCCAAATTACTAAAAATTGAGTTCTGTTTGTAAAGCAAAAGGAGGGATCCAAAATAAAATAGAAGTTGGGAAATTACAAAAAATTGAGTTCTTTTGCAGAAAACAAAAGTACAGATTGAAAAGAGAATATAAATATCCAAATTACTAAAAATTGAGTTCTTTTTGTAAAACAAAAGTAGGGATAAAAATAAAATAAAATTTTGAAATTTAAAAAAATTGAGTTCTTTTGCATAAAACAAAAGTACGTATCGAGAATAAAATATAAATATCCAAATTACCAAAAATTGAGTTCTTTTTGTAAAGCAAAAGTAGGGATCCAAAATAAAATATAAATTTTGAAATTACAAAAAATTGAGTTCTTTTGCATAAAACAAAAGTGCGGATCGAAAAGAGAATATAAATATCCAAATTACTAAAAATTGAGTTCTTTTTCTAAAGCAAAAGTAGGGATCCAAAATAAAATAAAATTGCGAAATTACAAAAAATTGAGTTCTTTTGCATAAAACAAAAGTACATATCGAGAACAAAATATAAATATCCAAAATTACTAAAAATTGAGTTCTTTTTGTAAAACAAAAGTAGGGATCCAAAATACAATATAAATTTTGAAATTACAAAAAATTGAGTTCTTTTGCATAAAACAAAAGTACGTATCGAGAATAAAATATAAATATCCAAATTACCAAAAATTGAGTTCTTTTTGTAAAACAAAAGTAGGGATCCAAAATAAAATATAAATTTTGAAATTTCAAAAAATTGAGTTCTTTTGCATAAAACAAAAGTACGTATCGAGAATAAAATATAAATATCCAAATTACCAAAAATTGATTTCTTTTTGTAAAACAAAAGTAGGGATCCAAAATAAAATATAAATTTTGAAATTACAAAAAATTGAGTTCTTTTGCATAAAACAAAAGTACGGATCGAAAAGAGAATATAAATATCCAAATTACTAAAAATTGAGTTCGTTTTGTAAAGCAAAAGGAGGGATCCAAAATAAAATAGAAGTTGGGAAATTACAAAAAATTGAGTTCTTTTGCAGAAAACAAAAGTACAGATTGAAAAGAGAATATAAATATCCAAATTACTAAAAATTGAGTTCTTTTTGTAAAACAAAAGTAGGGATAAAAAATAAAATAAAATTTTGAAATTTCAAAAAATTGAGTTCTTTTGCATAAAACAAAAGTACGTATCGAGAATAAAATATAAATATCCAAATTACCAAAAATTGAGTTCTTTTGTAAAACAAAAGTAGGGATCCAAAATAAAATATAAATTTTGAAATTACAAAAAATTGAGTTCTTTTGCATAAAACAAAAGTACGGATCGAAAAGAGAATATAAATATCCAAATTACTAAAAATTGAGTTCTTTTTCTAAAGCAAAAGTAGGGATCCAAAATAAAATAAAATTGCGAAATTACAAAAAATTGAGTTCTTTTGCATAAAACAAAAGTACGTATCGAGAACAAAATATAAATATCCAAAATTACTAAAAATTGAGTTCTTTTTGTAAAACAAAAGTAGGGATCCAAAATACAATATAAATTTTGAAATTACAAAAAATTGAGTTCTTTTGCATAAAACAAAAGTACGTATCGAGAATAAAATATAAATATCCAAATTACCAAAAATTGAGTTCTTTTTGTAAAACAAAAGTAGGGATCCAAAATAAAATATAAATTTTGAAATTACAAAAAATTGAGTTCTTTTGCATAAAACAAAAGTACGTATCGAGAATAAAATATAAATATCCAAATTACCAAAAATTGAGTTCTTTTTGTAAAACAAAAGTAGGGATCCAAAATAAAATATAAATTTTGAAATTACAAAAAATTGAGTTCTTTTGCATAAAACAAAAGTACGGATCGAAAAGAGAATATAAATATCCAAATTACTAAAAATTGAGTTCGTTTTGTAAAGCAAAAGTAGGGATCCAAAATAAAATATAAATTGCGAAATTACAAAAAATTTAATTCTTTTGCATAAAACAAAACCACGAATCGAAAAGAGAATATAAATATCCAAATTACTAAAAATTGAGTTCTTTTTGTAAAGCAAAAGTAGGGATCCAAAATAAAATATAAGTTGGGAAATTACAAAAAATTGAGTTCTTTTGCATAAAACAAAAGTACGAATCGAAAAGAGAATATAAATATCCAAATTACTAAAAATTGAGTTCTTTTTGTAAAGCAAAAGTAGTGATCCAAAATAAAATAAAATTTTGAAATTACAAAAAGTTGAGTTCTTTTGCATAAAACAAAAGTACGTATCGAGAATAAAATATAAATATCCAAATTAAAAAAAATTGAGTTCTTTTTGTGAAACAAAAGTAGGGATCCAAAACAACATATAAATTTTGAAATTACAAAAAATTGAGTTCTTTTGCATAAAACAAAAGTACGTATCGGGAATAAAATATAAATATCCAAATTACCAAAAATTTAGTTCTTTTTGTAAAGCAAAAGTAGGGATCCAAATAAAATATAAATTACGAAATTACAAAAAATTGAGTTCTTTTGCATAAAACAAAAGCACGAATCGAAAAGAGAATATAAATATCCAAAATTACTAAAAATTGAGTTCTTTTTGTAAAACAAAAATAGGGATCCAAAATACAATATAAATTTTGAAATTACAAAAAATTGAGTTCTTCTGCATAAAACAAAAGTACGTATCGAGAATAAAATATAAATATCCAAATTACCAAAAATTGATTTCTTTTTGTAAAACAAACGTAGGGATCCAAAATAAAATATAAATTTTGAAATTACAAAAAATTGAGTTCTTTTGCGTAAAACAAAAGTACGGATCGAAAAGAGACTATAAATATCCAAATTACTAAAAATTGAGTTCTTTTTGTAAAGCAAAAGTAGGGATAAAAAATAAAATAAAATTTTGAAATTTCAAAAAATTGAGTTCTTTTGCATAAAACAAAGTACGTATCGAGAATAAAATATAAATATCCAAATTACCAAAAATTGAGTTCTTTTTGTAAAACAAAAGTAGGGATCCAAAATAAAATATAAATTTTGAAATTACAAAAAATTGAGTTCTTTTGCATAAAACAAAAGTACGGATCGAAAAAAGAATATGAATATCCAAATTACTAAAAATTGAGTTTGTTTTGTAAAGCAAAAGTAGGGATCCAAAATAAAATATAAATTGCGAAATTACAAAAAATTGAGTTCTTTTGCATAAAACAAAAGCACGAATCGAAAAGAGAATATAAATATCCAAAATTACTAAAAATTGAGTTCTTTTTGTAAAACAAAAGTAGGGATCCAAAATAAAATAAAATTTTGAAATTACAAAAAATTGAGTTCTTTTGCATAAAACAAAAGCACGAATCGAAAAGAGAATATAAATATCCAAAATTACTAAAAATTGAGTTCTTTTTGTAAAGCAAAAGTAGGCATAAAAAATAAAATAAAATTTGGAAATCACAAAAAATTGAGTTCTTTTGCATAAAACAAAAGTACGTATCGAGAAAAAAATATAAATATCCAAATTACCAAAAATTGAGTTCTTTTTGTAAAACAAAAGTAGGGATCCAAAATAAAATATAAATTTTGAAATTACAAAAAATTGAGTTCTTTTGCATAAAACCAAAGTACGGATCGAGAATAAAATATAAATATCGAAATTACCAAAAATTGAGTTCTTTTTGTAAAACAAAAGTAGGGATCCAAAATAAAATATAAATTTTGAAATTAAAAAATATTGAGTTCTTTTGCATAAAACAAAAGTACGAATCGAAAAGAGAATATAAATATCCAAATTACTAAAAATTGAGTTCTTTTTGTAAAGCAAAAGTAGGCATAAAAAATAAAATAAAATTTGGAAATCACAAAAAATTGAGTTCTTTTGCATAAAACAAAAGTACGTATCGAGAAAAAAATATAAATATCCAAATTACCAAAAATTGAGTTCTTTTTGTAAAACAAAACTAGGGATACAAAATAAAATATAAATTTTGAAATTACGAAAAATTGAGTTCTTTTGCATAAAACAAAAGTACGTATCGAGAATAAAATATAAATATCCAAATTACCAAAAATTGAGTTCTTTTTGTAAAACAAAAGTAGGGATCCAAAATAAAATATAAATTTTGAAATTACAAAAAATTGAGTATCCAAATTACGAAAAATTGAGTTCTTTTTGTAAAACAAAAGTAGGGATCCAAAATAAAATATAAATTTTGAAATTACAAAAAATTGAGTTCTTTTGCATAAAACAAAAGTACGGATCGAAAAGAGAATATGAATATCCAAATTACTAAAAATTGAGTTCGTTTTGTAAAGCAAAAGTAGGGATCCAAAATAAAATATAAATTGCGAAATTACAAAAAATTGAGTTCTCTTGCATAAAACAAAAGCACGAATCGAAAAGAGAATATAAATATCCAAAATTACTAAAAATTGAGTTCTTTTTGTAAAACAAAAGTAGGGATCCAAAATACAATATAAATTTTGAAATTACAAAAAATTGAGTTCTTTTGCATAAAACAAAAGTACGTATCGAGAATAAAATATAAATATCCAAATTACCCAAAATTGATTTCTTTTTGAAACACAAAAGTAGGGATCAAAAATAAAATATAAATTTTGAAATTACAAAACATTGAGTTCTTTTGCATAAAACAAAAGTACGGATCGAAAAGAGAATATAAATATCCAAATTACTAAAAATTGAGTTCTTTTTGTAAAGCAAAAGAAGGGATCCAAAATAAAATATAATTTTGAAATTACAAAAAATTGAGTTCGTTTGCATAAAACAAAAGTACGAATCGAAAAAAGAATATAAATATCCAAATTACTAAAAATTGAGTTCTTTTTGTAAAGCAAAAGTAGGGATAAAAAATAAAATAAAATTTTGAAATTCAAAAAATTGAGTTCTTTTGCATAAAACAAAAGTACGTATCGAGAATAAAATATAAATATCCAAATTACCAAAAATTGAGTTCTTTTTGTAAAACAAAAGTAGGGATCCAAAATAAAATATAAATTTTGAAAGTACAAAAAATTGAGTTCTTTTGCAGAAAACAAAAGTACGGATTGAAAAGACAATATAAATATCCAAATTACTAAAAATTGAGTTCTTTTTGTAAAGCAAAAGTAGGGATAAAAAATAAAATAAAATTTTGAAATTTCAAAAAATTGAGTTCTTTTGCATAAAACAAAAGTACGTATCGAGAATAAAATATAAATATCCAAATTACCAAAAATTGAGTTCTTTTTGTAAAACAAAAGTAGGGATCCAAAATAAAATATAAATTTTGAAATTACAAAAAATTGAGTTCTTTTGCATAAAAAAAAAGTACGTATCGAAAAGAGAATATAAATATCCAAATTACCAAAAATTGAGTTCTTTTTGTAAACCAAAACTAGGGATACAAAATAAAATATAAATTTTGAAATTATGAAAAATATAGTTCTTTTGCATAAAGCAAAAGTACATGATCGAGAATAAAATATAAATATCCAAATTACCAAAAATTGAGTTCTTTTTGTAAAACAAAAGTAGGGATCCAAAATAAAATATAAATTTTGAAATTACAAAAAATTGAGTTCTTTTGCATAAAAGAAAAGTACGTATCGAGAAAAAAACATAAATATCCTAATTACCAAAAATTGAGTTCTTTTTGTAAAACAAAAGTAGGGATCCAAAATAAAATATTAATTTTTAAATTATAAAAAATTGACTTCTTTTTGCATAAAACAAAAGTGCGGATCGAAAAGAGAATATAAATATCCAAATTACTAAAAAGTGAATTATTTTTTTAAAGCAAAAGTAAGGATCCAAAATAAAATATAAATTGCGAAATTAGAAAAAATTGAGTTCTTTTGCATAAAACAAAAGTACGTATCTAGAATAAAATATAAACATCCAAATTACCAAAAATTGAGTTCTTTTTGTAAAACAAAAGTAGGGATCCAAAATAAAATATAAATTTTGAAATTACAAAAATTGAGTTCTTTTGCATAAAACAAAAGTACGTATCGAGAATAAAATATAAATATCCAAATTACCAAAAATTGAGTTATTTTTGTAAACAGAAATTAGGGATCCAAAATAAAATATAAATTTTGAAATTACAAAAAATTGAGTTCTTTTGCATAAAACAAAAAGTACGTATCGAGAATAAAATATAAATATCCAAATTTCCGAAAATTGAGTTCTTTTTGTAAAACAAAAGTTGGGATCCAAAATAAAATATAAATTTTTAAATTACAAAAAATTGAGTTCTTTTGAATAAAACAAAAGTATGGATCAAAAAGAAAATATAAATATCCAAATTACTAAAAATTGAGTTCTTTTTGTAAAGCAAAAGTAGGGATCCAAAATAAAATATAAATTGCGAAATTACAAAAAATTGAGTTTTTTTTTCATAAAACTAAAGTACGTATCGAGAATAAAATATAAATATCCAAATTACCAAAAATTGAGTTCTTTTTGTAAAACAAAAGTAGGGATCCAAAATAAATATAAATTCTGAAATTAGAAAAAATTGAGTAGTTTTGCATAAAACAAAAGTACGGATCGAAAAGAGAATATAAATATCCAAATTACTAAAAATTGACTTCTTTTTGTAAAACAAAACTAGGGATACTAAATAAAATATAAATTTTGAAATTACGAAAAGTAGAGTTCTTCTGCATAAAACAAAAGTACGTATCGAGAATAAAATATAAATATCCAAATTACCAAAAATTGAGTTCTTTTTGTAAAACAAAAGTTAGGATCCAAAATAAAATATAAATTTTTAAATTACAAAAAATTGAGTATTTCTGAATAAAACAAAAGTACGGATCAAAAAGAAAATATAAATATCAAAATTACTAAAAATTGAGTTCTTTTTGTAAAGCAAAAGTAGGGATCCAAAATAAAATATAAATTGCGAAACTAGAAAAAATTGAGTTCTTTTGCATAAAACAAAAGTACGTATCGATAATAAAATATAAACATCCAAATTACCAAAAATTGAGTTGTTTTTGTAAAACAAAAGTAGGGATCCAAAATAAAATATAAATTGCGAAATTACAAAAAATTTAGTTTTTTTTCCATAAAACAAAAGTACGTATCGAGAATAAAATATAAATATCCAAATTACCAAAAATTGAGTTCTTTTTGTAAAACAAAAGTAGGGATCCAAAATAAAATATAAATTCTGAAATTACAAAAAATGGAGTTGTTTTGCATAAAACAAAAGTACGGATCGAAAAGAGAATATAAATATCCAAATTACTAAAAATTGAGTTCTTTTGTAAAGCAAAAGTAGGGATAAAAATAAAATAAAATTTTGAAATTCAAAAATTGAGTTCTTTTGCATAAAACAAAAGTACGTATCGAGAATAAAATATAAATATCCAAATTACCAAAAATTGAGTTCTTTTGTAAAACAAAAGTAGGGATCCAAAATAAAATATAAATTTTGAAAGTACAAAAAATTGAGTTCTTTTGCAGAAAACAAAAGTACGGATTGAAAAGACAATATAAATATCCAAATTACTAAAAATTGAGTTCTTTTTGTAAAGCAAAAGTAGGGATAAAAAATAAAATAAAATTTTGAAATTTCAAAAAATTGAGTTCTTTTGCATAAAACAAAAGTACGTATCGAGAATAAAATATAAATATCCAAATTACCAAAAATTGAGTTCTTTTTGTAAAACAAAAGTAGGGATCCAAAATAAAATATAAATTTTGAAATTACAAAAAATTGACTTCTTTTGCATAAAAAAAAGTACGTATCGAGAATAAAATATAAATATCCAAATTACCAAAAATTGAGTTCTTTTTGTAAAACAAAAGTAGGGATCCAAAATAAAATATAAATTTTGAAATTATGAAAAATATAGTTCTTTTGCATAAAGCAAAAGTACGTATCGAGAATAAAATATAAATATCCAAATTACCAAAAATTGAGTTCTTTTTGTAAAACAAAAGTAGGGATCCAAAATAAAATAAAAATTTTTAAATTACAAAAAATTGAGTTCTTTTGCATAAAAAAAAGTACGTATCGAGAATAAAATATAAATATCCAAATTACCAAAAATTGAGTTCTTTTTGTAAAACAAAAGTAGGGATCAAAAATAAAATATAAATTTTTAAATTACAAAAATTGAGTTCTTTTGCATAAAACAAAAGTACGAATCGAGAATAAAATATAAATATCCAAATTACCAAAAATTGAGTTCTTTTTCTAAAACAAAAGTAGGGATCAAAAATAAAATATAAATTTTTAAATTACAAAAATTGAGTTCTTTTGCATAAAACAAAAGTACGGATCGAAAAGAAAATATAAATATCCAAGTTAACAAAAATTGAGTTCTTTTTGTAAGACAAAAGTTGGGATACAAAATAAAATATAAATTGCGAACTCACAAAAAATTGAGTTCTTTTGCATAAAACAAAAGTACGGATCGAAAAGAAAATATAAATATCCAAATTACTAAAAATTGAATTCTTTTGGTAACGCAAAAGCAGGGATCTAAAATAAAATATAAATTGCGAAATTACAAAAAACTGAGTTGTTTTGCATAAAACAAAACTACGTATCGAGAATAAAATATAAATATCCAAATTACCAAAAATTGAATTCTTTTTGAAAACAAAAGTAGGGATCCAAAATAAAATATAAATTATTAAATTACAAAAAATTGAGTTATTTTGTATAACACAAAAGTACGTATCGAGAATACAATATAAATATACAAATTACCAAAATTTGATTTCTTTTTGTAAAACAAAAGTAGGGATCCAAAATAAAATATAAATTTTGAAATTACAAAAAATTGAGTTCTTTTGCATAAAACAAAAGTAGATATCGAGAATAAAATATAAATATCCAAATTACCAAAAATTGAGTTCTTTTTGTGAAACAAAAGTTGGGATCCAAAACAAAATACAAATTTTTAAATTACAAAAAATTGAGTTCTTTTGCATAAAACAAAAGTACGTATCGAGAATAAAATATAAATATCCAAATTACCAAAAATTGAATTGTTTTTGTAAAACAAAAGTAAAGATCCAAAATAAAATATAAATTTTTAAATTACAAAAAATTGAGTTCTTTTCCATAAAACAAAAGTAGGGATCCAGAATATAGTATAAATATCCAAATTACCACAATTTGAGTTCTTTTTGTAAAACAAAAGTAGGGATCCAAAATAAAATATAAATTTTTAAATTACAAAAAATTGAGTTCTTTTGCAGAAAACAAAAGTACGGATCGAAAAGAAAATATAAATATCCAAATTCCTAAAAATTGAGTTCTTTTTGTAAAGCAAAAGTAGGGATCCAAAATAAAATATGAATTGTGAAATTACAAAAAATTGAGTTCTTTTGCATAAAACAAAAGTACGTATCGAGAATAAAATATAAATATCCAAATTACTAAAAATTGAGTTCTTTTTGTAAAACAAATGTAGGTATCCAAAATAATATATAAATTTTGAAATTACAAAAAATTGAGTTCTTTTGCATAAAACAAAAGTACGTATCGAGAATAAAATATAAATATCCAAATTACCAAAAATTGAGTTCTTTTTGTAAAACAAAAGTAGGGATCCAAAATAAAATATAAATTTTAAATTACAAAAAATTGAGTTCTTTTCATAAAACAAAAGTACGGATCGAAAAGAAAATATAAATATCCAAATTACTAAAAATTGAGTTCTTTTTGTAAAGCAAAAGTAGGGATCCAAAATAAAATATAAATTGCGAAATTACAAACAATTGAGTTCTTTTGCATAAAAAAAAAGTACGTATCGAGAATAAAATATAAATATCCAAATTACCAAAAATTGAGTTCTTTTTGTAAAACAAAAGTAGGGATCCAAAATAAAATATAAATTTTGGAATTACAAAAAATTGAGTTCTTTTGCATAAAACAAAAGTAGGGATCCAAAATAAAATATAAATTGCGAAATTACAAAAAATTGAGTTGTTTTGCATTAAACAAAAGTACGTATCGAGAATAAAATATAAATATCCAAATTACCAAAAATTGAATTCTTTTTGTAAAACAAAGGTAGCAATCCAAAATAAAATATAAATTGCGAAATTACAAAAAATTGAGTTCTTATGCATAAAACAAAATTATGTATCGTGAATAAAATATAAATATCCAAATTACCAAAAATTGAGTTCTTTTTGTAAAACAAAAGTTGGGATCAAAAATAAAATATAAATTTTGAAATTACAAAAAATTGAGTTCTTTTGCATTAAACAAAAGTACGGATCGAAAAGAGAATATAGATATCCAAATTACTAAAAATTGAGTTCTTTTTGCAAAGCAAAAGTAGGGATCCAAAATCAAATATAAATTGCGAAATCACAAAAAATTGAGTTCTTTTCCATAAAAGAAAAGTCCGTATCGAGAATAAAATATAAATATCCAAATTACCAAAAATTGAGTTCTTTTTGTAAAACAAAAGTAGGGATCCAAAATAAAATAAAATTTTGAAATTACAAAAAATTGACTTTTTTGCATAAAACAAAAGTAC
This sequence comes from Lablab purpureus, assembly GCA_030347555.1. Classification (NCBI taxonomy): domain Eukaryota; kingdom Viridiplantae; phylum Streptophyta; class Magnoliopsida; order Fabales; family Fabaceae; genus Lablab; species Lablab purpureus. The sequence goes on along the minus strand of CM059256.1, from coordinate 23,370,780 downwards.
GAATCGAGAATAAAATATAAATATCCAAATTACCAAAAATTGAGTTCTTTTTGTAAAACAAAAGTAGGGATCCAAAATAAAATATAAATTTTGAAATTACAATAAATTGAGTTCTTTTGCATAAAACAAAAGTACGTATCGGGAATAAAATATAAATATCCAAATTACCAAAAATTTAGTTCTTTTTGTAAAGCAAAAGTAGGGATCCAAATAAAATATAAATTGCGAACTTACAAAAAATTGAGTTCTTTTGCATAAAACAAAAGTACTGATCGAGAATAAAATATAAATATCCAAATTACTAAAAATTGAGTACTTTTGTAAAACAAAAGTAGGGATCCAAAATAAAATATAAATTTTGAAATTACAAAAAATTGAGTTCTTTTGCAAAAAACAAAAGTACGTATCGAGAATAAAATATAAATATCCAAGTTACCAAAAATTGAGTTCTTTTTGTAAAACAAAAGTTGGGATTTAAAACAAAATATAAATTTTTAAATTACAAAAAATTGAGTTTTTTGCATAAAACAAAAGTACGTATCGAGATTAACATATAAATATCCAAATTACCAAAAATTGAGTTCTTTTTGGCAAACAAAAGTTGGGATCCAAAATAAAATATAAATTTTGAAATTACAAAAAATTGAGTTCTTTTGCATAAAACAAAAGTACGGATCGAAAAGAAAATATAAATGTCCAAATTACTAAAAATTGAGTTCTTTTTGTAAAGCAAAAGTAGGGATCCAAAATAAAATATAAATTTTTAAATTACAAAAAATTGTGTTCTTTTGCATAAAACAAGAAGTACGTATCGAGAATAAAATATAAACATCTAAATTACCAAAAATTGAGTTCTTTTTGTAAAACAAAAGTGGGGATCCAAAACAAAATACAAATTTTGAAATTACAAAAAATTGAATTCTTTTGCATAAAACAAAAGTACGGATCGAAAAGAAAATATAAATATCCAAATTACTAAAAATTGAGTTCTTTTTGTAATGGAAAAGTAGGGATCCAAAATAAAATATAAATTGCGAAATTACAGAAAATTGAGTTCTTTTGCATAAAACAAAACTACGTATCGAGAATAAAATATAAATATCCGAATTACTAAAAATTGAGTTCTTTTTGTAAAGCAAAAGTTGGGATCCAAAATAAAATATAAATTGCGAAATTACAAAAAATTGAGTTCTTTTGCATAAAACAAAAGTACGTATCGAGAATAAAATATAAATATCCAAATTACTAAAAATTGATTTCTTTTTGTAAAGCAAAAGTGGGGATCCAAATAAAATATAAATTGCGAAATTACAAAAAATTGAGTTCTTTTGCATAACACAAAAGTACGTATCGAGAATAAAATATAAATATCCAAATTACCAAAAATTAAGTTCTTTTTGTAAAAGAAAAGTAGGGATCCAAAATAAAATATAAATTTTGAAATTACAACAAATTGAGTTCTTTTGCATAAAACAAAAGTACGTATCGGGAATAAAATATAAATATCCAAATTACCAAAAATTGAGTACTTTTTGTAAAACAAAAGTAGGGATCCAAAATAAAATATAAATTTTGAAATTACAACAAATTGAGTTCTTTTGCATAAAACAAAAGTACTGATCGAGAATAAAATATAAATATCCAAATTACTAAAAATTGAGTACTTTTTGTAAAACTAAAGTAGGGATCCAAAATAAAATATAAATTTTGAAATTACAAAAAATTGAGTTCTTTTGCAAAAAACAAAAGTACGTATCGAGAATAAAATATAAATATCCAAGTTACCAAAAATTGAGTTCTTTTTGTAAAATAAAAGTTGGGATTTAAAATAAAATATAAATTTTTAAATTACAAAAAATTGAGTTTTTTGCATAAAACAAAAGTACGTATCGAGATTAACATATAAATATCCAAATTACCAAAAATTGAGTTCTTTTTGGCAAACAAAAGTTGGGATCCAAAATAAAATATACATTTTGAAATTACAAAAAATTGAGTTCTTTTGCATAAAACAAAAGTACGGATCGACAAGAAAATATAAATGTCCAAATTACTAAAAATTGAGTTCTTTTTGTAAAGCAAAAGTAGGGATCCAAATAAAATATAAATTACGAAATTACAAAAAATTGACTTCTTTTGCATAAAACAAAAGTACGGATCGAGAATAAAATATAAACATCCAAATTACCAAAAGTTGAGTTCTTTTTGTAAAACAAAAGCTGGGATCCAAAATAAAATACAAAGTTTGAAATTACAAAAAATTGATTTCTTTTGAATAAAACAAAAGCACGGATCAAAAAGAAAATGTAAATATCCAAATTACTAAAAATTGAAATCTTTTTGTAAAGCAAAAGAAGGGATCCAAAATAAAATATAAATTGCGAAATTAGAAAAAATTGAGTTCTTTTGCATAAAACAAAAGTACGTATCAAGAATAGAATATAAATATCTAAATTACCAAAAATTGAGTTCTTTTTGTAAAACAAAAGTAGGGATCCAAAATAAAATATAAATTTTGAAATTACAAAAAATTGAATTCTTTTGCATAAAACAAAAGTACGGATCGAAAAGATAATATAAATATCCAAATTACTAAAAATTGAGTTCTTTTTGTAAAGGAAAAGTAGGGATCTAAAATAAAATATAAATTGCGAAATTACAGAAAATTGAGTTCTTTTGCATAAAACTAAACTACGTATCGAGAATAAAATATAAATATCCGAATTACTAAAAATTGAGTTCTTTTTGTAAAGCAAAAGTTGGCATCCAAAATAAAATATAAATTGCGAAATTACAAAAAATTGAGTTCTTTTGCATAAAACAAAAGTACGTATCGAGAATAAAATATAAATATCCAAATTACTAAAAATTGATTTCTTTTTGTAAAGCAAAAGTGGGGATCCAAATAAAATATAAATTGCGAAATTACAAAAAATTGAGTTCTTTTGCATAACACAAAAGTACGTATCGAGAATAAAATATAAATATCCAAATTACCAAAAATTAAGTTCTTTTTGTAAAAGAAAAGTAGGGATCCAAAATAAAATATAAATTTTGAAATTACAACAAATTGAGTTCTTTTGCATAAAACAAAAGTACGTATCGGGAATAAAATATAAATATCCAAATTACCAAAAATTTAGTTCTTTTTGTAAAGCAAAAGTAGGGATCCAAATAAAATATAAATTGCGAAGTTACAAAAAATTGAGTTCTTTTGCATAAAACAAAAGTACGGATCGAGAATAAAATATAAATATCCAAATTACTAAAAATTGAGTACTTTTTGTAACACAAAAGTAGGGATCCAAAATAAAATATAAATTTTGAAATTACAAAAAATTGAGTTCTTTTGCAAAAAACAAATGTACGTATCGAGAATAAAATATAAATATCCAAGTTACCAAAAATTGAGTTCTTTTTGTAAAACAAAAGGTGGGATTTAAAACAAAATATAAATTTTTAAATTACAAAAAATTGAGTTTTTTGCATAAAACAAAAGTACGTATCGAGATTAACATATAAATATCCAAATTACCAAAAATTGAGTTCTTTTTGGCAAACAAAAGTTGGGATCCAAAATAAAATATAAATTTTGCAATTACAAAAAATTGAGTTCTTTTGCATAAAACAAAACTACGTATCGAGAATAAAATATAAATATCCGAATTACTAAAAATTGAGTTCTTTTTGTAAAGCAAAAGTTGGGATCCAAAATAAAATATAAATTGCGAAATTACAAAAAATTTAGTTCTTTTGCATAAAACAAAAGTACGTATCGAGAATAAAATATAAATATCCAAATTACTAAAAATTGATTTCTTTTTGTAAAGCAAAAGTGGGGATCCAAATAAAATATAAATTGCGAAATTACAAAAAATTGAGTTCTTTTGCATAACACAAAAGTACGTATCCAGAATATAAATATCCAAATTACCAAAAATTAAGTTCATTTTATAAAAGAAAAGTAGGGATCCAAAATAAAATATAAATTTTGAAATTGCAACAAATTGAGTTCTTTTGCATAAAACAAAAGTACGTATAGGGAATAAAATATAAATATCCAAATTACCAAAAATTTAGTTCTTTTTGTAAAGAAAAAGTAGGGATCCAAATAAAATATAAATTGCGAACTTACAAAAAATGAGTTCTTTTGCATAAAACAAAAGTACGGATCGAGAATAAAATATAAATATCCAAATTACCAAAAATTGAGTACTTTTTGTAAAACAAAAGTAGGGATCCAAAATAAAATATATATTTTTAAATTACAAAAAATTGAGTTCTTTTGCAAAAAACAAAAGTACGTATCGAGAATAAAATATAAATATCCAAGTTACCAAAAATTGAGTTCCTTTTGGCAAACAAAAGTTGGGATCCAAAAAAAAATATAAATTTTGAAATTACAAAAAATTGAGTTCTTTTGCATAAAACAAAAGTACGGATCGAAAGGAAAATATAAATATCCAAATTACTAAAAATTGAGTTCTTTTTGTAAAGCAAAAGTAGGGATCCAAAATAAAATATAAATTACGAAATTACAAAAAATTGAGTTCTTTTGCATAAAACAAAAGTACGGATCGAGAATAAAATATAAACATCCAAATTACGCAAAATTGAGTTCTTTTTGTAAAACAAAAGCTAGGATCCAAAATAAAATATAAATTTTGAAATTACAAAAAATTGATTTCTTTTGCAAAAAACAAAAGTACGTATCGAGAATAAAATATAAATATCCAAGTTACCAAAAATTGAGTTCCTTTTGGCAAACAAAAGTTGGGATCCAAAAAAAAATATAAATTTTGAAATTACAAAAAATTGAGTTCTTTTGCATAAAACAAAAGTACGGATCGAAAGGAAAATATAAATATCCAAATTACTAAAAATTGAGTTCTTTTTGTAAAGCAAAAGTAGGGATCCAAATAAAATATAAATTACGAAATTACAAAAAATTGAGTTCTTTTGCATAAAACAAAAGTACGGATCGAGAATAAAATATAAACATCCAAATTACGCAAAATTGAGTTCTTTTTGTAAAACAAAAGCTGGGATCCAAAATAAAATATAAATTTTGAAATTACAAAAAATTGATTTCTTTTGCAAAAAACAAAAGTACGTATCGAGAATAAAATATAAATATCCAAGTTACCAAAAATTGAGTTCTTTTTGTAAAACAAAAGGTGGGATTTAAAACAAAATATAAATTTTTAAATTACAAAAAATTGAGTTTTTTGCATAAAACAAAAGTACGTATCGAGATTAACATATAAATATCCAAATTACCAAAAATTGAGTTCTTTTTGGCAAACAAAAGTTGGGATCCAAAATAAAATATAAATTTTGAAATTACAAAAAATTGAGTTCTTTTGCACAAAACAAAACTACGTATCGAGAATAAAATATAAATATCCGAATTACTAAAAATTGAGTTCTTTTTGTAAAGCAAAAGTTGGGATCCAAAATAAAATATAAATTGCGAAATTACAAAAAATTTAGTTCTTTTGCATAAAACAAAAGTACGTATCGAGAATAAAATATAAATATCCAAATTACTAAAAATTGATTTCTTTTGTAAAGCAAAAGTGGGGATCCAAATAAAATATAAATTGCGAAATTACAAAAATTGAGTTCTTTTGCATAACACAAAAGTACGTATCCAGAATATAAATATCCAAATTACCAAAAATTAAGTTCATTTTATAAAAGAAAAGTAGGGATCCAAAATAAAATATAAATTTTGAAATTGCAACAAATTGAGTTCTTTTGCATAAAACAAAAGTACGTATAGGGAATAAAATATAAATATCCAAATTACCAAAAATTTAGTTCTTTTTGTAAAGCAAAAGTAGGGATCCAAATAAAATATAAATTGCGAACTTACAAAAAATTGAGTTCTTTTGCATAAAACAAAAGTACGGATCGAGAATAAAATATAAATATCCAAATTACTAAAAATTGAGTACTTTTTGTAAAACAAAAGTAGGGATCCAAAATAAAATATATATTTTTAAATTACAAAAATTGAGTTCCTTTGCAAAAACAAAAGTACGTATCGAGAATAAAATATAAATATCCAAGTTACCAAAAATTGAGTTCCTTTTGGCAAACAAAAGTTGGGATCCAAAAAAAAATATAAATTTTGAAATTACAAAAAATTGAGTTCTTTTGCATAAAACAAAAGTACGGATCGAAAGGAAAATATAAATATCGAAATTACTAAAAATTGAGTTCTTTTTGTAAAGCAAAAGTAGGGATCCAAATAAAATATAAATTGCGAACTTACAAAAAATTGAGTTCTTTTGCATAAAACAAAAGTACGGATCGAGAATAAAATATAAACATCCAAATTACCAAAAATTGAGTTCTTTTTGTAAAACAAAAGCTGGGATCCAAAATAAAATATAAATTTTGAAATTACAAAAAATTGATTTCTTTTGAATAAAACAAAAGTACGGATCAAAAAGAAAATGTAAATATCCAAATTACTAAGAATTGAAATCTTTTTGTAAAGCAAAAGAAGGGATCCAAAATAAAATATAAATTGCGAAATTAGAAAAAATTGAGTTCTTTTGCATAAAACAAAAGTACGTATCGAGAATAGAATATAAATATCTAAATTACCAAAAATTGAGTTCTTTTTGTAAAACAAAAGTAGGGATCCAAAATAAAATATAAATTTTTAAATTACAAAAAATAGAGTTCTTTTGCATAAAATAAAAGTACGAATCGAAAAGAAAATATAAATATCCAAATTACGAAAAATTGAGTTCTTTTTGTAAAGCAAAACTAGGGATCCAAAATAAAATATAAATTTTTAAATTACAAAAAATTGTGTTCTTTTGCATAAAACAAAAAGTACGTATCGAGAATAAAATATAAACATCTAAATTACCAAAAATTGAGTTCTTTTTGTAAAACAAAAGTGGGGATCCAAAACAAAATATAAATTTTGAAATTACAAAAATTGAATTCTTTTGCATAAAACAAAAGTACTGGATCGAAAAGAAAATATAAATATCCAAATTACTAAAAATTGAGTTCTTTTGTAAAGGAAAAGTAGGGATCCAAAATAAAATATAAATTGCGAAATTACAGAAAATTGAGTTCTTTTACATAAAACAAAACTACGTATCGAGAATAAAATATAAATATCCGAATTACTAAAAATTGAGTTCTTTTTGTAAAGCAAAAGTTGGGATCCAAAATAAAATATAAATTGCGAAATTAAAAAAAATTGAGTTCTATTGCATAAAACAAAAGTACGTATCGAGAATAAAATATAAATATCCAAATTACTAAAAATTGATTTCTTTTTGTAAAGCAAAAGTGGGGATCCAAATAAAATATAAATTGCGAAATTACAAAAAATTGAGTTCTTTTGCATAACACAAAAGTACGTATCGAGAATAAAATATAAATATCCAAATTACCAAAAATTAAGTTCTTTTTGTAAAAGAAAAGTAGGGATCCAAAATAAAATATAAATTTTGAAATTACAACAAATTGAGTTCTTTTGCATAAAACAAAAGTACGTATCGGGAATAAAATATAAATATCCAAATTACCAAAAATTTAGTTCTTTTTGTAAAGCAAAAGTAGGGATCCAAATAAAATATAAATTGCAAACTAACAAAAAATTGAGTTCTTTTGCATAAAACAAAAGTACGGATCGAGAATAAATTATAAATATCCACATTACTAAAAATTGAGTACTTTTTGTAAAACAAAACTAGGTATCCGAAATAAAACATATATTTTTAAATTACAAAAAATTGAGTTCTTTTGCAAAAAACAAAAGTACGTATCGAGAATAAAATATAAATATCCAAGTTACCAAAAATTGAGTTCTTTTTGTAAAACAAAAGTTGGGATTTAAAACAAAATATAAATTTTTAAATTACAAAAAATTGAGTTTTTTGCATAAAACAAAAGTACGTATCGAGATTAACATATAAATATCCAAATTACCAAAAATTAAGTTCCTTTTGGCAAACAAAAGTTGGGATCCAAAATAAAATATAAATTTTGAAATTACAAAAAATTGAGTTCTTTTGCATAAAACAAAAGTACGGATCGAAAGGAAAATATAAATGTCCAAATTACTAAAAATTGAGTTCTTTTTGTAAAGCAAAAGTAGGGATCCAAATAAAATATAAATTACGAAATTACAAAAATTGAGTTCTTTTGCATAAAACAAAAGTACTGGATCGAGAATAAAATATAAACATCCAAATTACCAAAAATTGAGTTCTTTTTGTAAAACAAAAGTCGGGATCCAAAATAAAATATAAATTTTGAAATTACAAAAAATTGATTTCTTTTGAATAAAACAAAAGTACGGATCAAAAATAAAATGTAAATATCCAAATTACTAAGAATTGAAATCTTTTTGTAAAGCAAAAGAAGGGATCCAAAATAAAATATAAATTGCGAAATTAGAAAAAATTGAGTTCTTTTGCATAAAACAAAAGTACGTATCGAGAATAGAATATAAATATCTAAATTACCAAAAATTGAGTTCTTTTTGTAAAACAAAAGTAGGGATCCAAAATAAAATATAAATTTTTAAATTACAAAAAGTAGAGTTCTTTTGCATAAAATAAAAGTACGAATCGAAAAGAAAATATAAATATCCAAATTACGAAAAATTGAGTTCTTTTTGTAAAGCAAAAGTAGGGATCCAAAATAAAATATAAATTTTTAAATTACAAAAAATTGTGTTCTTTTGCATAAAACAAAAAGTACGTATCGAGAATAAAATATAAACATCTAAATTACCAAAAATTCAGTTCTTTTTGTAAAACAAAAGTGGTGATCCAAAACAAAATATAAATTTTGAAATTACAAAAAATTGAATTCTTTTGCATAAAACAAAAGTACGGATCGAAAAGAAAATATAAATATCCAAATTACTAAAAATTGAGTTCTTTTTGTAAAGGAAAAGTAGGGATCCAAAATAAAATATAAATTGCGAAATTACAGAAAATTGAGTTCTTTTGCATAAAACAAAACTACGTATCGAGAATAAAATATAAATATCCAAATTACTAAAAATTAATTTCTTTTTGTAAAGCAAAAGTGGGGATCCAAATAAAATATAAATTGCGAAATTACAAAAAATTGAGTTCTTTTGCATAACACAAAAGTACGTATCGAGAATAAAATATAAATATCCAAATTACCAAAAATTAAGTTCTTTTTGTAAAAGAAAACTAGGCATCCAAAATAAAATATAAATTTTGAAATTACAACAAATTGAGTTCTTTTGCATAAAACAAAAGTACGGATCGAGAATAAAATATAAATATCCAAATTACTAAAAATTGAGTACTTTTTGTAAAACAAAAGTAGGGATCCAAAACAAAACATATATTTTTAAATTACAAAAAATTGAGTTCTTTTGCAAAAAACAAAAGTACGTATCGAGAATAAAATATAAATATCCAAGTTACCAAAAATTGAGTTCTTTTTGTAAAACAAAAGTTGGGATTTAAAACAAAATATAAATTTTTAAATTACAAAAAATTGAGTTTTTTGCATAAAACAATAGTACGTATCGAGATTAACATATAAATATCCAAATTACCAAAAATTGAGTTCGTTTTGGCAAACAAAAGTTGGGATCCAAAATAAAATATAAATTTTGAAATTACAAAAAATTGAGTTCTTTTGCATAAAACAAAAGTACGGATCGAAAAGAAAATATAAATGTCCAAATTACTAAAAATTGAGTTCTTTTTGTAAAGCAAAAGTAGGGATCCAAATAAAATATAAATTACGAAATTACAAAAAATTGAGTTCTTTTGCATAAAACAAAAGTACGGATCGAGAATAAAATATAAACATCCAAATTACCAAAAATTGAGTTCTTTTTGTAAAACAAAAGCTGGGATCCAAAATAAAATATAAATTTTGAAATTACAAAAAATTGATTTCTTTTGAATAAAACAAAAGTACGGATCAAAAATAAAATGTAAATATCCAAATTACTAAGAATTGAAATCTTTTTGTAAAGCAAAAGAAGGGATCCAAAATAAAATATAAATTGCGAAATTAGAAAAAATTGAGTTCTTTTGCATAAAACAAAAGTACGTATCGAGAATAGAATATAAATATCTAAATTACCAAAAATTGAGTTCTTTTTGTAAAACAAAAGTAGGGATCCAAAATAAAATATAAATTTTTAAATTACAAAAAATTGAGTTCTTTTGCATAAAATAAAAGTACGAATCGAAAAGAAAATATAAATATCCAAATTACGAAAAATTGAGTTATTTTTGTAAAGCAAAAGTAGGGATCCAAAATAAAATATAAATTTTTAAATTACAAAAAATTGTGTTCTTTTGCATAAAACAAAAAGTACGTATCGAGAATAAAATATAAACATCTAAATTACCAAAAATTGAGTTCTTTTTGTAAAACAAAAGTGGGGATCCAAACCAAAATATAGATTTTGAAATTACAAAAAATTGAATTCTTTTGCATAAAACAAAAGTACGGATCGAAAAGAAAATATAAATATCCAAATTACTAAAAATTGAGTTCTTTTTGTAAAGGAAAAGTAGGGATCCAAAATAAAATATAAATTGCAAAATTACAGAAAATTGAGTTCTTTTGCATAAAACAAAACTACGTATCGAGAATAAAATATAAATATCCGAATTGGTAAAAATTGAGTTCTTTTTGTAAAGCAAAAGTTGGGATCCAAAATAAAATATAAATTGCGAAATTACAAAAAATTGAGTTCTTTTGCATAAAACAAAAGTACGTATCGAGAATAAAATATAAATATCCAAATTACTAAAAATTGATTTCTTTTTGTAAAGCAAAAGTGGGGATCCAAATAAAATATAAATTGCGAAATTACAAAAAATTGAGTTCTTTTGCATAACACAAAAGTACGTATCGAGAATAAAATATAAATATCCAAATTACCAAAAATTAAGTTCTTTTTATAAAAGAAAAGTAGGGATCCAAAATAAAATATAAATTTTGAAATTACAACAAATTGAGTTCTTTTGCATAAAACAAAAGTACGTATCGGGAATAAAATATAAATATCCAAATTACCAAAAATTTAGTTCTTTTTGTAAAGCAAAAGTAGGGATCCAAATAAAATATAAATTGCGAACTTACAAAAAATTGAGTTCTTTTGCATAAAACAAAAGTACGGATCGAGAATAAAATATAAATATCCAAATTACTAAAAATTGAGTACTTTTTGTAAAACAAAAGTAGGTATCCAAAATAAAACATATATTTTTAAATTACAAAAAATTGAGTTCTTTTGCAAAAAACAAAAGTACGTATCGAGAATAAAATATAAATATCCAAGTTACCAAAAATTGAGTTCTTTTAGTAAAACAAAAGTTGGGATGTAAAACAAAATATAAATTTTTAAATTACAAAAAATTGAGTTTGTTGCATGAAACAAAAGTACGTATCGAGATTAACATATAAATATCCAAATTACCAAAAATTGAGTTCCTTTTGGCAAACAAAAGTTGGGATCCAAAATAAAATATAAATTTTGAAATTACAAAAAATTAAGTTCTTTTGCATAAAACAAAAGTACGGATCGAAAGGAAAATATAAATGTCCAAATTACTAAAAATTGAGTTCTTTTTGTAAAGCAAAAGTAGGGATCCAAATAAAATATAAATTACGAAATTACAAAAAATTGAGTTCTTTTGCATAAAACAAAAGTACGGATCGAGAATAAAATATAAACATCCAAATTACCAAAAATTGAGTTCTTTTTGTAAAACAAAAGCTGGGATCCAAGGTAAAATATAAATTTTGAAATTACAAAAAATTGATTTCTTTTGAATAAAACAAAAGTACGGATCAAAAAGAAAATGTAAATATCCAAATTACTAAAAATTGAAATCTTTTTGTAAAGCAAAAGAAGGGATCCAAAATAAAATATAAATTGCGAAATTAGAAAAAATTGAGTTCTTTTGCATAAAACAAAAGTACGTATCGAGAATAGAATATAAATATCTAAATTACCAAAAATTGAGTTCTTTTTGTAAAACAAAAGTAGGGATCCAAAATAAAATATAAATTTTTAAATTACAAAAAGTAGAGTTCTTTTGCATAAAATAAAAGTACGAATCGAAAAGAAAATATAAATATCCAAATTACGAAAAATTGAGTTCTTTTTGTAAAGCAAAAGTAGGGATCCAAAATAAAATATAAATTTTTAAATTACAAAAAATTGTGTTCTTTTGCATAAAACAAAAAGTACGTATCGAGAATAAAATATAAACATCTAAATTACCAAAAATTGAGTTCTTTTTGTAAAACAAAAGTGGGGATCCAAAACAAAATATAAATTTTGAAATTACAAAAAATTGAATTCTTTTGCATAAAACAAAAGTATGGATCGAAAAGAAAATATAAATATCCAAATTACTAAAAATTGAGTTCTTTTTGTAAAGGAAAAGTAGGGATCCAAAATAAAATATAAATTGCGAAATTACAGAAAATTGAGTTCTTTTGCATAAAACAAAACTACGTATCGAGAATAAAATATAAATATCCGAATTACTAAAAATTGAGTTCTTTTTGTAAAGCAAAAGTTGGGATCCAAAATAAAATATAAATTGCGAAATTACAAAAAATTGAGTTCTTTTGCATAAAACAAAAGTACGTATCGAGAATAAAATATAAATATCCAAATTACTAAAAATTGATTTCTTTTTGTAAAGCAAAAGTGGAGATCCAAATAAAATATAAATTGCGAAATTACAAAAAATTGAGTTCTTTTGCATAACACAAAAGTACGTATCGAGAATAAAATATAAATATCCAAATTACCAAAAATTAATTTCTTTTTGTAAAAGAAAAGTTGGTATCCAAAATAAAATATAAATTTTGAAATTACAACAAATTGAGTTCTTTTGCATAAAACAAAAGTACGTATCGGGAATAAAATATAAATATCCAAATTACCAAAAATTTAGTTCTTTTTGTAAAACAAAAAAGTAGGGATCCAAATAAAATATAAATTGCGAACTTACAAAAAATTGAGTTCTTTTGCATAAAACAAAAGTACGGATCGAGAATAAAATATAAATATCCAAATTACTAAAAATTGAGTACTTTTTGTAAAACAAAAGTAGGGATCCAAAATAAAATATATATTTTTAAATTACAAAAAATTGAGTTCTTTTGCAAAAAACAAAAGTACGTATCGAGAATAAAATATAAATATCCAAATTACCAAAAATTGAGTTCTTTTTGTAAAACAAAAGTTGGGATTTAAAATAAAATATAAATTTTTAAATTACAAAAAATTGAGTTTTTTGCATAAAACAAAAGTACGTATCGAGATTAACATATAAATATCCAAATTACCAAAAATTGAGTTCTTTTTGGCAAACAAAAGTTGAGATCCAAAATAAAATATAAATTTTGAAATTACAAAAAATTGAGCTCTTTTGCATAAAACAAAAGTACGGATCGAAAAGAAAATATAAATGTCCAAATTACTAAAAATTGAGTTCTTTTTGTAAAGCAAAAGTAGGGATCCAAATAAAATATAAATTACGAAATTACAAAAAATTGAGTTCTTTTGCATAAAACAAAAGTACGGATCGAGAATAAAATATAAACATCCAAATTACCAAAAATTGAGTTCTTTTTGTAAAACAAAAGCTGGGATCCAAAGTAAAATATAAATTTTGAAATTACAAAAAATTGATTTCTTTTGAATAAAACAAAAGTACGGATCAAAAAGAAAATGTAAATATCCAAATTACTAAAAATTGAAATCTTTTTGTAAAGCAAAAGAAGGGATCCAAAATAAAATATAAATTGCGAAATTAGAAAAAATTTATTTTATGCAAAAGAACTCTATTTTTTGTAATTTAAAAATTTATATTTTATTTTGGATCCCTACTTTTGTTTTACAAAAAGAACTCAATTTTTGGTAATTTAGATATTTATATTGTATTCTCGATACGTACTTTTGTTTTATGCAAAAGAACTCAATTTTTCTAATTTCGCAATTTATATTTTATTTTGGATCCCTTCTTTTGCTTTACAAAAGATTTCAATTTTTAGTAATTTGGATATTTACATTTTCTTTTGATCCCTACTTTTGTTTTATTCAAAAGAAATCAATTTTTGTAATTTCAAAATTTATATTTTATTTTGGATCCCAGCTTTTGTTTTACAAAAAGAACTCAATTTATGGTAATTTGGATGTTTATATTTTATTCTCGATCCGTACTTTTGTTTTATGCAAAAGAACTCAATTTTTTGTAATTTCGTAATTTATATTTTATTTGGATCCCTACTTTTGCTTTACAAAAAGAACTCAATTTTTAGTAATTTAGATGTTTATATTTTATTCTCGATCCGTACTTTTGTTTTATGCAAAAGAACTCAATTTTTTGTAATTTCGTAATTTATATTTTATTTGGATCCCCACTTTTGTTTTACAAAAAGAACTCAATTTTTGGTAATTTAGATGTTTATATTTTATTCTCGATATGTACTTTTTGTTTTATGCAAAAGAACACAATTTTTTGTAATTTAAAAATTTATATTTTATTTTGGATCCCTAGTTTTGCTTTACAAAAAGAACTCAATTTTTCGTAATTTGGATATTTATATTTTCTTTTCGATTCGTACTTTTATTTTATGCAAAAGAACTCTATTTTTTGTAATTTAAAAATTTATATTTTATTTTGGATCCCTACTTTTGTTTTACAAAAAGAACTCAATTTTTGGTAATTTAGATATTTATATTCTATTCTCGATACGTACTTTTGTTTTATGCAAAAGAACTCAATTTTTTCTAATTTCGCAATTTATATTTTGTTTTGGATCCCTTCTTTTGCTTTACAAAAAAATTTCAATTTTTAGTAATTTGGATATTTACATTTTCTTTTTGATCCGTACTTTTGTTTTATTCAAAAGAAATCAATTTTTTGTAATTTCTAAATTTATATTTTATTTTGGATACCTACTTTTGTTTTACAAAAAGTACTCAATTTTTTGTACTTTGGATATTTATATTTTATTGTCGATCCGTACTTTTGTTTTATGCAAAAGAACTCAATTTTTTGTAAGTTCGCAATTTATATTTTATTTGGATCCCTACTTTTGCTTTACAAAAAGAACTAAATTTTTGGTAATTTGGATATTTATATTCTATTACCGATACGTACTTTTGTTTTATGCAAAAGAACTCAATTTGTTGTAATTTCAAAATTTATATTTTATTTTGGATCCCTACTTTTCTTTTACAAAAAGAACTTAATTTTTGGTAATTTGGATATTTATATTTTATTCTCGATACGTACTTTTGTGTTATGCAAAAGAACTCAATTTTTTGTAATTTCGCAATTTATATTTTATTTGGATCCCCACTTTTGCTTTACAAAAAGAAATCAATTTTTAGTAATTTGGATATTTATATTTTATTCTCGATACGTACTTTTGTTTTATGCAAAAGAACTCGATTTTTTTTAATTTCGCAATTTATATTTTATTTTGGATCCCAACTTTTGCTTTACAAAAAGAACTCAATTTTTAGTAATTCGGATATTTATATTTTATTCTCGATACGTAGTTTTGTTTTATGCAAAAGAACTCAATTTTCTGTAATTTCGCAATTTATATTTTATTTGGGATCCCTACTTTTGTTTTACAAAAAGAACTCAATTTTTGGTAATTTAGATATTTATATTCTATTCTCGATACGTACTTTTGTTTTATGCAAAAGAACTCAATTTTTTCTAGTTTCGCAATTTATATTTTATGTTGGATCCCTTCTTTTGCTTTACAAAAAGATTTCAATTTTTAGTAATTTGGATATTTACATTTTCTTTTTGATCCGTACTTTTGTTTTATTCAAAAGAAATCAATTTTTTGTAATTTCAAAATTTATATTTTATTTTGGATCCCAGCTTTTGTTTTACAAAAAGAACTCAATTTTTGGTAATTTGGATGTTTATATTTTATTCTCGATCCGTACTTTTGTTTTATGCAAAAGAACTCAATTTTTTGTAATTTCGTAATTTATATTTTATTTGGATCCCTACTTTTGCTTTACAAAAAGAACTCAACTTTTAGTAATTTGGACATTTATATTTTCTTTTCGATCCGTACTTTTGTTTTATGCAAAAGAACTCAATTTTTTGTAATTTCAAAATTTATATTTTATTTTGGATCCCAACTTTTTTTTTCCAAAAAGAACTCAATTTTTGGCAATTTGGATATTTATATGTTAATCTCGATACGTACTTTTGTTTTATGCAAAAAACTCAATTTTTTGTAATGTAAAAATTTATATTTTGTTTTAAATCCCAACTTTTGTTTTACAAAGAGAACTCAATTTTTGGTAATTTGGATATTTATTTTTTATTCTCGATACGTACTTTTGTTTTTTGCAAAAGAACTCAATTTTTTGTAATTTAAAAATTTATATTTTATTTTGGATCCCTACTTTTTTTTTACAAAAAGAACTCAATTTTTGGTAATTTAGATATTTATATTCTATTCTCGATAGGTACTTTTGTTTTATGCAAAAGAACTCAATTTTTTGTAATTTCGTAATTTATATTTTATTTGGATCCCTACTTTTGCTTTACAAAAAGAACTCAATTTTTAGTAATTTGGACATTTATATTTTCTTTTCGATCCGTACTTTTGTTTTATGCAAAAGAACTCAATTTTTTGTAATTTCAAAATTTATATTTTATTTTGGATCCCAACTTTTGTTTGCCAAAAAGAACTCAATTTTTGGTAATTTGGATATTTATATGTTAATCTCGATACGTACTTTTGTTTTATGCAAAAAACTCAATTTTTTGTAATTTAAAAATTTATATTTTGTTTTAAATCCCAACTTTTGTTTTACAAAAAGAACTCAATTTTTGGTAACTTGGATATTTATATTTTATTCTCGATACGTACTTTTGTTTTTTGCAAAAGAACTCAATTTTTTGTAATTTCAAAATTTATATTTTATTTTGGATCCCTACTTTTGTTTTACAAAAGTACTCAATTTTTAGTAATTTGGATATTTATATTTTATTCTCGATCCGTACTTTTGTTTTATGCAAAAGGACTCAATTTTTTGTAAGTTCGCAATTTATATTTTAGTTGGATCCCTACTTTTGCTTTACAAAAAGAACTAAATTTTTGGTAATTTGGATATTTATATTTTATTCCCGATACGTACTTTTTGTTTTATGCAAAAGAACTCAATTTGTTGTAATTTCAAAATTTATATTTTATTTTGGATCCCTACTTTTCTTTTACAAAAAAAACTTAATTTTTGGTAATTTTGATATTTATATTTTATTCTCGATACGTACTTTTGTGTTATGCAAAAGAACTCAATTTTTTGTAATTTCGCAATTTATATTTTATTTGGATCCCCACTTTTGCTTTAGAAAAAGAAATCAATTTTTAGTAATTTGGATATTTATATTTTATTCTCGATACGTACTTTTGTTTTATGCAAAAGAACTCAATTTTTGTAATTTCGCAATTTATATTTTATTTTGGATCCCAACTTTGCTTTACAAAAAGAACTCAATTTTTAGTAATTCGGATATTTATATTTTATTCTCGATACGTAGTTTTGTTTTATGCAAAAGAACTCAATTTTCTGTAATTTCGCAATTTATATTTTATTTTGGATCCCTACTTTTCATTTACAAAAAGAACTCAATTTTTAGTAATTTGGATATTTATATTTTCTTTTCGATCCGTACTTTTGTTTTACGCAAAAGAATTCAATTTTTTGTGATTTCAAAATTTATATTTTGTTTTGGATCCCCACTTTTGTTTTACAAAAAGAACTCAATTTTTGGTAATTTAGATGTTTATATTTTATTCTGGATACGTACTTTTTGTTTTATGCAAAAGAACACAATTTTTGTAATTTAAAAATTTATATTTTATTTTGGATCCCTAGTTTTGCTTTACAAAAAGAACTCAATTTTTCGTAATTTGGATATTTATATTTTCTTTTCGATTCGTACTTTTATTTTATGCAAAAGAACTCAATTTTTTGTAATTTAAAAATTTATATTTTATTTTGGATCCCTACTTTTGTTTTACAAAAAGAACTCAATTTTTGGTAATTTAGATATTTATATTCTATTCTCGATACGTACTTTTGTTTTATGCAAAAGAACTCAATTTTTTCTAATTTCGCAATTTATATTTTATTTTGGATCCCTTCTTTTGCTTTACAAAAAGATTTCAATTTTTAGTAATTTGGATATTTACATTTTCTTTTTGATCCGTACTTTTGTTTTATTCAAAAGAAATCAATTTTTTGTAATTTCAAAATTTATATTTTATTTTGGATCCCAGCTTTTGTTTTACAAAAAGAACTCTATTTTTGGTAATTTCGATGTTTATATTTTATTTTCGATCCGTACTTTTGTTTTATGCAAAAGAACTCAATTTTTTGTAATTTCGTTTTCCCCTTTCTATATAAGGGTGTGGGTCTCATTTGTAACATAACTTTGAAGATTAATTGAGAGCAAGAGCTAATTCTCTTTGAAGTTCAAGAGGTAAGTCTCATTTCTAGAATCTTATCTTGAGTTTTCCATAATTCAAGTGGTGATTGTCCTTTGCACTTATCTTTCTTTATGAAAGTGGCGTGTTCTTCATTCTCTTGTCTTCTCCATGTTTTCTCTTTTCATTTTGCTTGAATGTTCTTCATAGCTGCACCTTTACTCTTCATTTTAATCAATTTTCCACCGATTAAAATGTTTGATTTCACTTCCTATGGCCTCCTATGACATGTATCTTGATTTTAATCGGTTGAAACATCTTAAAACTTGATTTTCTTGAGTTTGCACCGATTAAATTCATCAACAAGGGGCTGGTTTCGTTTTTTGCCATTTCCATCCATTTGCACCTATTAAAATGTTTGTTTTGATCTTCTATGGCTTCCTATGGGTTCTATCTTGAATTTAGTCGGTTGAATTGAATTGTTTTGCAATTTCTAAGTGTGGGCCGAATTTGAACCCTAACATTTGGGGAAAAATCTGATTTCATGTTCTTCCTTGCAATTATACATGCTATTTTGATTCCATATGCCTATACACATGTTTGATAGATCCTACAACACTTATAATGCCTCCTAAACCTCAACCCATGCAAGGAGGAGTCACCACAACAAAATAAGAAAAGGAAAATATGAAAGAAAAGTTTACAAAGAATTTTGAAGAAAAGGAAGGAAGAAAAACAAGGAGAATGTACAAGAAGCTTGAAGAAGAGAATAAAAATATTAATAGCTCTTGTAATTTCCTTGTAAATAAAAATAGAGTTAGTTTAGTGTCTTTCTTTGAAATAGAAATAAGAGGCTACTTGTTTGGACACATGGATAGTATAAAAAAATAAGGGCCTTGTTTGGGAAGCTTTGGAGCATCTTCCAAACATGGCCTAACCTTTTAGAATTCCACCCATGTGCATGCATTTTCGTTTTCCCCTTTCTATATAAGGGTGTGGGTCTCATTTGTAACATAACTTTGAAGATTAATTGAGAGCAAGAGCTAATTCTCTTTGAAGTTCAAGAGGTAAGCCTCATTTCTAGAATCTTATCTTGAGTTTTCCATAATTCAAGTGGTGATTGTCCTTTGCACTTATCTTTCTTTATGAAAGTGGCGTGTTCTTCATTCTCTTGTCTTCTCCATGTTTTCCTTTTCATGTTCATGTTTTGTTCTTCATGTGCTGCACCTATATGGATCAATTCTAGCCATTTGCACCGATTAAATTGAGTTCTTTTTGTAAAACAAAAGTGGGGATCCAAAACAAAATATAAATTTTGAAATCACAAAAAATTGAGTTCTTTTGCATAAAACAAAAGTACGGATCGAAAAGAAAATATAAATATCCAAATTACTAAAAATTGAGTTCTTTTTGTAAATGAAAAGTAGGGATCCAAAATAAAATATAAATTGCGAAATTACAGAAAATTGAGTTCTTTTGCATAAAACAAAACTACGTATCGAGAATAAAATATAAAATATAAATTTTGATTCGTACTCAAAGGAAAATATAAATGTCCAAATTACTAAAAATTGAGTTCTTTCTGTAAAGCAAAAGTAGGGATCCAAATAAAATATAAATTACGAAATTACAAAAAATTGAGTTCTTTTGCATAAAACAAAAGTACGGATCGAGAATAAAATATAAACATACAAATTACCAAAAATTGAGTTCTTTTTGTAAAACAAAAGCTGGGATCCAAAATAAAAGATAAATTTTTAAATTACAAAAAATTGATTTCTTTTGAATAAAACAAAAGTACGGATCAAAAAGAAAATGTAAATATCCAAATTACTAAAAATTGAAATCATTTTGTAAAGCAAAAGACGGGATCCAAAATAAAATATAAATTGCGAAATTAGAAAAAATTGAGTTCTTTTGCATAAAACAAAAGTACGTATCGAGAATAGAATATAAATATCTAAATTACCAAAAATTGAGTTCTTTTTGTAAAACAAAAATAGGGATCCAAAATAAAATATAAATTTTTAAATTACAAAAAATTGAGTTCTTTTGCATAAAATAAAAGTACGAATCGAAAAGAAAATAGAAATATCCAAATTACGAAAAATTGAGTTCTTTTTGTAAAGCAAAACTAGGGATCCAAAATAAAATATAAATTTTTAAATTACAAAAAATTGTGTTCTTTTGCATAAAACAAAAAGTACGTATCGAGAATAAAATATAAACATCTAAATTACCAAAAATTGAGTTCTTTTGTAAAACAAAAGTGGGGATCCAAAACAAAATATAAATTTTGAAATTACAAAAATTGAATTCTTTTGCATAAAACAAAAGTACTGGATCGAAAAGAAAATATAAATATCCAAATTACTAAAAATTGAGTTCTTTTGTAAAGGAAAAGTAGGGATCCAAAATAAAATATAAATTGCGAAATTACAGAAAATTGAGTTCTTTTGCATAAAACAAAACTACATATCGAGAATAAAATATAAATATCCGAATTACTAAAAATTGAGTTCTTTTTGTAAAGCAAAAGTTGGGATCCAAAATAAAATATAAATTGCGAAATTACAAAAAATTGAGTTCTTTTGCATAAAACAAAAGTACGTATCGAGAATAAAATATAAATATCCAAATCACTAAAAATTGATTTCTTTTTGTAAAGCAAAAGTGGGGATCCAAATAAAATATAAATTGCGAAATTACAAAAAATTGAGTTCTTTTGCATAACACAAAAGTACGTATAGAGAATAAAATATAAATATCCAAATTACAAAAAATTAAGTTCATTTTGTAAAAGAAAAGTAGAGGTCCAAAATAAAATATAAATTTTGAAATTACAAAAAATTGAGTTCTTTTGCAAAAAACAAAAGTACGTATCGAGAATAAAATATAAATATCCAAATTACCAAAAATTGAGTTCTTTTTGTAAAACAAAAGTTGGGATTTAAAACAAAATATAAATTTTTAAATTACAAAAAACTGAGTTTTTTGCATAAAACAAGAGTACGTATCGAGATTAACATATAAATATCCAAATTACCAAAAATTGAGTTCTTTTTGGCAAACAAAAGTTGGGATCCAAAATAAAATATAAATTTTGAAATTACAAAAAATTGAGTTCTTTTGCATAAAACAAAAGTACGGATCGAAAGGAAAATATAAATGTCCAAATTACTAAAAATTGAGTTCTTTTTGTAAAGCAAAAGTAGGGATCCAAATAAAATATAAATTACGAAATTACAAAAAATTGAGTTCTTTTGCATAAAACAAAAGTACGGATCGAGAATAAAATATAAACATCCAAATTACCAAAAATTGAGTTCTTTTTGTAAACCAAAAGCTGGGATCCAAAATAAAATATAAATTTTGAAATTACAAAAAATTGATTTGTTTTGAATAAAATAAAAGTACGGATCAAAAAGAAAATGTAAATATCCAAATTACTAAAAATTGAAATCTTTTTGTAAAGTAAAAGAAGGTATCCAAAATAAAATATAAATTGCGAAATTAGAAAAAATTGAGTTCTTTTGCATAAAACAAAAGTACGTATCGAGAATAGAATATAAATATCTAAATTACCAAAAATTGAGTTCTTTTTGTAAAACAAAAGTAGGGATCCAAAATAAAATATAAATTTTGAAATTACGAAAAATTGAGTTCTTTTGCATAAAATAAAATTACGAATCAAAAAGAAAATAGAAATATCCAAATTACGAAAAATTGAGTTCTTTTTGTAAAGCAAAACTAGGGATCCAAAATAAAATATAAATTTTTAAATTACGAAAAATTGTGTTCTTTTGCATAAAACAAAAAGTACGTATCGAGAATAAAATATAAACATCTAAATTACCAAAAATTGAGTTCTTTTTGTAAAACAAAAGTGGGGATCCAAAACAAAATATAAATTTTGAAATTACAAAAAATTGAATTCTTTTGCATCAAACAAAAGTACGGATCGAAAAGAAAATATAAATATCCGAATTACTAAAAATTGAGTTCTTTTTGTAAAGGAAAAGTAGGGATCCAAAATAAAATATAAATTTTTAAATTACAAAAAATTGAGTTCTTTTGCATAAAACAAAAGTACGTATCGAGAATAAAATATAAATATCCAAATTACTAAAAATTTATTTCTTTTTGTAAAGCAAAAGTGGGGATCCAAATAAAATATAAATTGCGAAATTACAAAAAATTGAGTTCTTTTGCAATACACAAAAGTACGTATCGAGAATAAAATATAAATATCCAAATTACCAAAAATTAAGTTCATTTTGTAAAAGAAAAGTAGGGATCCAAAATAAAATATAAATTTTGAAATTACGACAAGTTGAGTTCTTTTGCATAAAACAAAAGTACGTATCGGGAATAAAATATAAATATCCTAATTACCAAAAATTTAGTTCTTTTTGTAAAGCAAAAGTAGGGATCCAAGTAAAATATAAATTGCGAACTTACAAAAAATTGAGTTCTTTTGCACAAAACAAAAGTACGTATCGAGAATAAAATATAAATATCCAAATTACCAAAAATTGAGTTCTTTTGCATAAAACAAAAGTACGTATCGAGAATAAAATATAAATATCCAAATTACTAAAAATTGATTTCTTTTTGTAAAGCAAAAGTAGGGATCCAAATAAAATATAAATTGCGAACTTACAAAAAATTGAGTTCTTTTGCACAAAACAAAAGTACGGATCGAGAATAAAATATAAATATCCAAATTACTAAAAATTGAGTACTTTTTGTAAAACAAAAGTAGGGATCCAAAATAAAATATAAATTATGAAATTACAAAAAATTGAGTTCTTTTGCAAAAAACAAAAGTACGTATCGAGAATAAAATATAAATATCCAAATTACCAAAAATTGAGTTCTTTTTGTAAAACAAAAGTTGGGATTTAAAACAAAATATAAATTTTTAAATTACAAAAAATTGAGTTTTTTGCATAAAACAAAAGTACGTATCGAGATTAACATATAAATATCCAAATTACCAAAAATTGAGTTCTTTTTGGGAAACAAAAGTTGGGATCCAAAATAAAATATAAATTTTGAAATTACAAAAAATTGAGTTCTTTTGCATAAAACAAAAGTACGGATCGAAAGGAAAATATAAATGTCCAAATTACGAAAAATTGAGTTCTTTCTGTAAAGCAAAAGTAGGGATCCAAATAAAATATAAATTACGAAATTACAAAAAATTGAGTTCTTTTGCATAAAACAAAAGTACGTATCGACAATAGAATATAAATATCTAAATTACCAAAAATTGAGTTCTTTTTGTAAAACAAAAGTAGGGATCCAAAATAAAATATAAATTGCGAAATTACAGAAAATTGAGTTCTTTTGCATAAAACAAAACTACGTATCGAGAATAAAATATAAATATCCGAATTACTAAAAATTGAGTTCTTTTTGTAAAGCAAAAGTTGGGATCCAAAATAAAATATAAATTGCGAAATTACAAAAAATTTAGTTATTTTGCATAAAAAAAAGTACGTATCGAGAATAAAATACAAATATCCAAATTACTAAAAATTGATTTCTTTTTGTAAAGCAAAAGTGGGGATCCAAATAAAATATAAATTGCGAAATTACCAAAAATTGAGTTGTTTTGCATAACACAAAAGTACGTATCGAGAATAAAATATAAATATCCAAATTACCAAAAATTAAGTTCTTTTTGTAAAAGAAAAGTAGGGATCCAAAATAAAATATAAATTTTGAAATTACAAAAAATTGAGTTCTTTTGCATAAAACAAAAGTACGTATCGGGAATAAAATATAAATATCCTAATTACCAAAAATTTAGTTCTTTTTGTAAAGCAAAAGTAGGGATCCAAATAAAATATAAATTGCGAACTTACAGAAAATTGAGTTCTTTTGCACAAAACAAAAGTACGGATCAAAATAAAATATAAATATCCAAATTACTAAAATTGAGTACTTTTTGTAAAACAAAAGTAGGGATCCAAAATAAAATATAAATTTTGAAATT
The DNA here is from genome assembly GCA_030347555.1 of Lablab purpureus. Lineage (NCBI taxonomy): Eukaryota > Viridiplantae > Streptophyta > Magnoliopsida > Fabales > Fabaceae > Lablab > Lablab purpureus. The sequence continues at coordinate 23,346,287 of CM059256.1, read as the reverse complement.
ACAAAAAATTGAGTTCTTTTGCAAAAAACAAAAGTACGTATCGAGAATAAAATATAAATATCCAAATTACCAAAAATTGAGTTCTTTTTGTAAAACAAAAGTTGGGATTTAAAACAAAATATAAATCTTTAAATTAAAAAAAATTGAGTTTTTTGCATAAAACAAAAGTACGTATTGAGATTAACATATAAATATCCAAATTACCAAAAAATGAGTTCTTTTTGGCAAACAAAAGTTGGGATCGAAAATAAAATATAAATTTTGAAATTACAAAAAATTGAGTTGTTTTGCATAAAACAAAAGTACGGATCGAGAATAGAATATAAATATCTAAATTACCAAAAATTGGGTTCTTTTTGTAAAACAAAAGTAGGGATCCACAATAAAATATAAATTTTTAAATTACAAAAAATTGAGTTCTTTTGCATAAAATAAAAGTGCGAATCGAAAAGAAAATATAAATATCCAAATTACGAGAAATTGAGTTCTTTTTGTAAAGCAAAACTAGGGATCCAAAATAAAATATAAATTTTTAAATTACAAAAAATTGTGTTCTTTTGCATAAAACAAAAAGTAGAGAATAAAATATAAACATCTAAATTACCAAAAATTGAGTTCTTTTTGTAAAAAACAAAAGTGGGGATCCAAAACAAAATATAAATTTTGAAATTACAAAAAATTGAGTTGTTTTGCATAAAACAAAAGTACGGATCGAAAAGAAAATATAAATATCCAAATTACTAAAAATTGAGTTCTTTTTGTAAAGCAAAAGTAGGGATCCAAATAAAATATAAATTGCGAACTTACAAAAAATTGAGTTCTTTTGCATAAAACAAAAGTACGGATCGAGAATAAAATATAAATATCCAAATTATTAAAAATTAACTACTTTTTGTAAAACAAAAGTAGGGATCCAAAATTAAATATAAATTTTGAAATTAGAAAAAATTGAGTTCTTTTGCAAAAAACAAAAGTACGTATCGAGAATAAAATATAAATGTCCAAATTACCAAAAATTGAGTTCTTTTTGTAAAACAAAAGTTGGGATTTAAAATAAAATATAAATTTTTAAATTACAAAAAATTGAGTTTTTTGCATAAAACAAAGGTACGTATCGACATTAACATATAAATATCCAAATTACCAAAAATTGAGTTCTTAAGTTGGGATCCAAAATAAAATATAAATTTTGAAATTACAAAAAATTGAGTTCTTTTGCATAAAACAAAAGTACGGATCGAAAAGAAAATATAAATGTCCAAATTACTAAAAATTGAGTTCTTTTTGTAAAGCAAAAGTAGGGATCCAAATAAAATATAAATTACGAAATTACAAAAAATTGAGTTCTTTTGCATAAAACAAAAGTACGGATCGAGAATAAAATATAAACATCCAAATTACCAAAAATTGAGTTCTTTTTGTAAAACAAAAGCTGGGATCCAAAATAAAAGATAAATTTTTAAATTAAAAAAAATTGATTTCTTTTGAATAAAACAAAAGTACGGATCAAAAAGAAAATGTAAATATCCAAATTACTAAAAATTGAAATCATTTTGTAAAGCAAAGGACGGGATCCAAAATAAAATATAAATTGCGAAATTAGAGAAAATTGAGTTCTTTTGCATAAAACAAAAGTACGTATCGAGAATAGAATATAAATATCTAAATTACCAAAAATTGAGTTCTTTTTGTAAAACAAAAGTAGGGATCCAAAATAAAATATAAATTTTTAAATTACAAAAAATTGAGTTCTTTTGCATAAAATAAAAGTACGAATCGAAAAGAAAATATAAATATCCAAATTACGAAAAATTGAGTTCTTTTTGTAAAGCAAAACTAGGGATCCAAAATAAAATATAAATTTTTAAATTACAACAAATTGTGTTCTTTTGCATAAAACAAAAAGTACGTATCGAGAATAAAATATAAACATCTAAATTACCAAAAATTGAGTTCTTTTTGTAAAACAAAAGTGGGGATCCAAAACAAAATATAAATTTTGAAATTACAAAAAATTGAGTTCTTTTGCATAAAACAAAAGTACGGATCGAAAAGAAAATATAAATATCCAAATTACTAAAAATTGAGTTCTTTTTGTAAAGGAAAAGTAGGGATCCAAAATAAAATATAAATTGCGAAATTACAGAAAATTGAGTTCTTTTGCATAAAACAAAACTACGTATCGAGAATAAAATATAAACATCTAAATTACCAAAAAGTGAGTTCTTTTTGTAAAACAAAAGAGGGGATCCAAAACAAAATATAAATTTTGAAATTACAAAAAATTGAATTCTTTTGCATAAAACAAAAGTACGGATCGAAAAGAAAATATAAATATCCAAATTACTAAAAATTGAGTTCTTTTTGTAAAGGAAAAGTAGGGATCCAAAATAAAATATAAATTGCGAAATTACAGAAAATTGAGTTCTTTTGCATAAAACAAAACTACGTATCAAGAATAAAATATAAATATCCGAATTACTAAAAATTGAGTGTTGGCATATTTGAAGTCCAGAGTTTTATGGACACCTACAGTTTTGATGATGAAGTTTTTAGGAAGTTTCAATCAACATTAAAGACTTGTGCCATCTCACAAAGGAAGGTTGCTTGATAAGAAAGGAAAGGCATAAAGAGCATTCAAAGCTTTCAAGAGAGAAGATTGATGAAGATTTTCTCAAGAGCTGAAGGATCAAAGGTAGAAGGTTCTGTTTTGGGTGTTGGATAAAAAGAGTAAGTCATAAATCCCATTCAAGACCTTCCCAAACAAGAGAGCAAGGTGTTTTCTCGCAAAAACGTTTTTCTACGCTTTTAATCGATTACCATACGTAGATAATCGATTATTTAACTTAATATTTGAATCAAAAATGTTTAACGAGCAAAATAATCGATTAAGTGTCTTTGATAATCGATTATATTGATTCTGGGTTAATATAATCGATTATGGCCTTAATCTAATCGATTAAATCAGACAATATTTGTTTTCCAGTTTTTAAACATGATATAATCGATTAAGCTTTTAATATAATCGATTAAATGAGTCGCTTTTGCGAAATCAATTCTAAATCAACCTAAGAATGGAAACTTTGGAGCATTTTCGAATTATAAAATGAAAGAGAATGTCTTAGGTTTAACACATCCGAACAAACACAAAATATTCAAAGTGTTTCGCGCCTTAGCTTTTTCAAAGCCGCTTTCTCGCTCTCTTCGATTTGATCAAGTCTTTGGAAGTGGTGATCATTGTGCTTAAGCTTTCTATCCAGCACATTTCAGGTGTATTCTTTTACTTGTTTTACGTAAAGGGAAAATTCATCCCTTGGATCCGTTCTAAGGAGGTGTTTCATCTCTTGTGTGTCAAGAGAGGTGGGTTTCATCCTCGGTGTGTGCGAGGAGGTGTTTCATCCTTAGTGTGTCTAAGGAGGTGTTTCAGTTTATCTTTATTTGTTATTGCATGAATTGGTGTTTGTAATTTCATTTAAAGATAGTGGGGAAAATCATCACGGATTTGTGGTGGTTGGGAACTGGATGTAGGATTGGCTTAATCCGAACCAGTATAAATCTCTGTGTTCTTTCTCTTTCTCTTTATCTCTTAATTGTGGATCATTATTACAATTGCTAATCCCAACAGCGTTAATCAAAGGATTGAAAAATTCACATCCAAGTTTTTGAAAGTTTTTCAAAACCTGAAAATTTATTTAAAAGAGAAAATTTCTTTAAAAACCCAATTCACCCCCCCTCTTGGTTTTTACACTGCCGTTTTTATTTAACATTGAGTTCTTTTTGTAAAGCAAAAGTTGGGATCCAAAATAAAATATAAATTGCGAAATTACAAAAAATTGAGTTCTTTTGCATAAAACAAAAGTACGTATCGAGAATAAAATATAAATATCCAAATTACTAAAAATTGATTTCTTTTTGTAAAGCAAAAGTGGGGATCCAAAAAAAATATAAATTGCGAAATTACAAAAAATTGAGTTGTTTTGCATAACACAAAAGTACGTATCGAGAATAAAATATAAATATCCAAATTACCAAAAATTAAGTTCTTTTTGTAAAAGAAAAGTAGGGATCCAAAATAAAATATAAATTTTGAAATTACAACAAGTTGAGTTCTTTTGCATAAAACAAAAGTACGTATCGAGATTAGAATATAAATATCTAAATTACCAAAAATTGAGTTCTTTTTGTAAAACAAAAGTAGGGATCCAAAATAAAATATAAATTTTTAAATTACAAAAAATTGAGTTCTTTTGCATAAAATAAAAGTACGAATCGAAAAGAAAATATAAATATCGAAATTACGAAAAATTGAGTTCTTTTTGGAAAGCAAAACTAGGGATCCAAAATAAAATATAAATTTTTAAATTACAAAAAATTGTGTTCTTTTGAATAAAACAAAAAGTACGTATCGAGAATAAAATATAAACATCTAAATTACCAAAAAGTGAGTTCTTTTTGTAAAACAAAAGAGGGGATCCAAAACAAAATATAAATTTTGAAATTACAAAAAATTGAATTCTTTTGCATAAAACAAAAGTACGGATCGAAAAGAAAATATAAATATCCAAATTACTAAAAATTGAGTTCTTTTTGTAAAGGAAAAGTAGGGATCCAAAATAAAATATAAATTGCGAAATTACAGAAAATTGAGTTCTTTTGCATAAAACAAAACTACGTATCGAGAATAAAATATAAATATCCGAATTACTAAAAATTGAGTTCTTTTTGTAAAGCAAAAGTTGGGATCCAAAATAAAATATAAATTGCGAAATTAAAAAAAATTGAGTTATTTTGCATAAAAAAAAGTACGTATCGAGAATAAAATACAAATATCCAAATTACTAAAAATTGATTTCTTTTTGTAAAGCAAAAGTGGGGATCCAAAAAAAATATAAATTGCGAAATTACAAAAAATTGAGTTGTTTTGCATAACACAAAAGTACGTATCGAGAATAAAATATAAATATCCAAATTACCAAAAGTTAAGTTCTTTTTGTAAAAGAAAAGTAGGGATCCAAAATAAAATATAAATTTTGAAATTACAACAAGTTGAGTTCTTTTGCATAAAACAAAAGTACGTATCGGGAATAAAATATAAATATCCAAATTACTAAAAATTGAGTTCTTTTTGTAAAGCAAAAGTAGGGATCCAAATAAAATATAAATTGCGAACTTACAAAAAATTGAGTTCTTTTGCATAAAACAAAAGTACGGATCGAGAATAAAGTATAAATATCCAAATTACTAAAAATTGAGTACTTTTTGTAAAACAAAAGTTGGGATCCAAAATAAAATATAAATTTTGAAATTACAAAAAATTGAGTTCTTTTGCAAAAAACAAAAGTACGTATCGAGAATAAAATATAAATGTCCAAATTACCAAAAATTGAGTTCTTTTTGTAAAACAAAAGTTGGGATTTAAAATAAAATATAAATTTTTAAATTACAAAAAATTGAGTTTTTTGCATAAAACAAAGGTACGTATCGACATTAACATATAAATATCCAAATTACCAAAAATTGAGTTCTTAAGTTGGGATCCAAAATAAAATATAAATTTTGAAATTACAAAAAATTGAGTTCTTTTGCATAAAACAAAAGTACGGATCGAAAAGAAAATATAAATGTCCAAATTACTAAAAATTGAGTTCTTTTTGTAAAGCAAAAGTAGGGATCCAAATAAAATATAAATTACGAAATTACAAAAAATTGAGTTCTTTTGCATAAAACAAAAGTACGGATCGAGAATAAAATATAAACATCCAAATTACCAAAAATTGAGTTCTTTTTGTAAAACAAAAGCTGGGATCCAAAATAAAATATAAATTTTGAAATTACAAAAAATTGATTTCTTTTGAATAAAACAAAAGTACGGATCAAAAAGAAAATGTAAATATCCAAATTACTAAAAATTGAAATCTTTTTGTAAAGCAAAAGAAGGGATCCAAAATAAAATATAAATTGCGAAATTAGAAAAAATTGAGTTCTTTTGCATAAAACAAAAGTACGTATCGAGAATAGAATATAAATATCTAAATTACCAAAAATTGAGTTCTTTTTGTAAAACAAAAGTAGGGATCCAAAATAAAATATAAATTTTTAAATTACAAAAATTGAGTTCTTTTGCATAAAATAAAAGTACGAATCGAAAAGAAAATATAAATATCCAAATTACGAAAAATTGAGTTCTTTTTGGAAAGCAAAACTAGGGATCCAAAATAAAATATAAATTTTTAAATTACAAAAAATTGTGTTCTTTTGAATAAAACAAAAAGTACGTATCGAGAATAAAATATAAACATCTAAATTACCAAAAAGTGAGTTCTTTTTGTAAAACAAAAGAGGGGATCCAAAATAAAATATAAATTTCGAAATTACAAAAAATTGAGTTCTTTTGCATAAAACAAAAGTACGGATCGAAAAGAAAATATAAATATCCAAATTACTAAAAATTGAGTTCTTTTTGTAAAGGAAAAGTAGGGATCCAAAATAAAATATAAATTGCGAAATTATAGAAAATTGAGTTCTTTTGCATAAAACAAAACTACGTATCGAGAATAAAATATAAATATCCGAATTACTAAAAATTGAATTCTTTTTGTAAAGCAAAAGTTGGGATCCAAAATAAAATATAAATTGCGAAATTACAAAAAATTGAGTTATTTTGCATAAAAAAAAGTACGTATCGAGAATAAAATACAAATATCCAAATTACTAAAAATTGATTTCTTTTTGTAAAGCAAAAGTGGGGATCCAAAAAAAATATAAATTGCGAAATTACAAAAAATTGAGTTGTTTTGCATAACACAAAAGTACGTATCGGGAATAAAATATAAATATCCAAATTACCAAAAATTTAGTTCTTTTTGTAAAGCAAAAGTAGGGATCCAAATAAAATATAAATTGCGAACTTACAAAAAATTGAGTTCTTTTGCATAAAACAAAAGTACGGATCGAGAATAAAGTATAAATATCCAAATTACAAAAAATTGAGTTGTTTTGCATAACACAAAAGTACGTATCGAGAATAAAATATAAATATCCAAATTACCAAAAGTTAAGTTCTTTTTGTAAAAGAAAAGTAGGGATCCAAAATAAAATATAAATTTTGAAATTACAACAAGTTGAGTTCTTTTGCATAAAACAAAAGTACGTATCGGGAATAAAATATAAATATCCAAATTACCAAAAATTTAGTTCTTTTTGTAAAGCAAAAGTAGGGATCCAAATAAAATATAAATTGCGAACTTACAAAAAATTGAGTTCTTTTGCATAAAACAAAAGTACGGATCGAGAATAAAATATAAATATCCAAATTACTAAAAATTGAGTACTTTTGTAAAACAAAAGTAGGGATCCAAAATAAAATATAAATTTTGAAATTACAAAAAGCTGAGTTCTTTTGCAAAAACAAAAGTACGTATCGAGAATAAAATATAAATGTCCAAATTACCAAAAATTGAGTTCTTTTGTAAAACAAAAGTTGGGATTTAAAATAAAATATAAATTTTTAAATTACAAAAAATTGAGTTTTTTGCATAAAACAAAGGTACGTATCGACATTAACATATAAATATCCAAATTACCAAAAATTGAGTTCTTAAGTTGGGATCCAAAATAAAATATAAATTTTGAAATTACAAAAAATTGAGTTCTTTTGCATAAAACAAAAGTACGGATCGAAAAGAAAATATAAATGTCCAAATTACTAAAAATTGAGTTCTTTTTGTAAAGCAAAAGTAGGGATCCAAATAAAATATAAATTACGAAATTACAAAAAATTGAGTTCTTTTGCATAAAACAAAAGTACGGATCGAGAATAAAATATAAACATCCAAATTACCAAAAATTGAGTTCTTTTTGTAAAACAAAAGTAAGGATCCAAAATAAAATATAAATATTTAAATTACAAAAAAATTGAGTTCTTTTGCATAAAACAAAAGTACGGATCGACAATAAAATATAAATTTCAAAATTATGAAAATTGAGTTTCCTTTTTGTAAAACAAAACTACGGATGAAAAATAATATATCAATTTCAAAATTATTAAAAATTGAATTTCTTTTGTAAAACAAAAGTACAGATCGAAAATAAAATATAAATTGCGAAATTACAAAAAATTGAGTTCTTTTGCATAAAACAAAAGTACGTATCGAGAATAAAATATAAATATCAAATTACCAAAAATTGAGTTCTTTTTGTAAAACAAAAGTAGGGATCCAAAATAAAATATAAATTTTGAAATTACAAAAAATTGAGTTGTTTTGTATAAAACAAAAGTACGTATCGAAAATAAAATACAAATATCCAAATTACCAAAATTTTGGTTCTTTTTGTAAAACAAAAGTAGCGATTGAAAATAAAATATAAATTTTTAAATTACAAAAAATTGAGTTCTTTTGCATAAATCAAAAGTACGGATCGAGAATAAAATATAAATATCCAAATTACCAAAAATTGAGTTCTTTTTGTAAAACAAAAGTAGGGATCCAAAATAAAATATAAATTTTGAAATTACAAAAAATTGAGTTCTTTTGCATAACACAAAAGTACGGATCGAAAAGAGAATATAAATATCCAAATTACTGAAAATTGAGTTCTTTTTGTAAAGCCAAAGTAGGGATCCAAAATAAAATATAAATTTTGAAGTTACAAAAAATTGAGTTCTTTTGCATAAAACAAAAGTACGTATCGAGAATAAAATATAAATATCCAAATTACCAAAAATTGATTTCTTTTTGTAAAACAAAAGTAGGGATCCAAAATAAAATATAAATTTTTAAATTATAAAAAATTGAGTTCTTTTGCATAACACAAAAGTACGGATCGAAAAGAGAATATAAATATCCAAATTACTGAAAATTGAGTTCTTTTTGTAAAGCAAAAGTAGGGATCCAAAATAACATATAAATTACGAAATTACAAAAAATTGAGTTCTTCTGCATAAAATAAAATTACGTATCGAGAATAAAATATAAATATCCAAATTACCAAAAATGTAGTTCTTTTTGTAAAATAAAAGTAGGGATCCAAAACAAAATATAACTCAATTTTTGGTAATTTGGATATTTATATTTTATTCTCGATACGTACTTTTGTTTTATGCAAAGGAACTCAATTTTTTGTAATTTCGCAATTTATATTTTATTTTGGATCCCTACTTTTGTTTTACAAAAAGAACTCAATTTTTGGTAATTTGGATATTTATATTTTATTCTCGATACGTACTTTTGTTTTATGCAAAAGAATTCAATTTTTTGTAATTTAAAATTTTATATTTTATTTTGGATCCCTACTTTGTTTTTGCAGAAAGAACTCAATTTTTGGTAATTTGGATATTTATATTCTGTTTTCGATCCGCACTTTTGTTTTATACAAAAGAACTCAATTTTTTGTAATTTAAAAATATATATTTTATTTTGGATCCCTACTTTTATTTTACAAAAAGAACTCAATTTTTGGTAATTGGGATATTTATATTTTATTCTCGATACGTACTTTTGTTTTATGGAAAAAAACTCAATTTTTTGTAATTTCGCAATTTATATTTTATTTTGGATCCCTACTTTTGTTTTACAAAAAGAACTCAATTTTTGGTAATTTGGATGTTTCTATTTTATTCTTGATACGTACTTTTGTTTTATGCAAAATAACTCAATTTTTTCTAATTTCGCAATTTATATTTTATTTTGGATCCCTACTTTTGTTTTACAAAAAGAACTCAATTTTTGGTAATTTGGATGTTTATATTTTATTCTTGATACGTACTTTTGTTTTATGCAAAAGAACTCAATTTTTTCTAATTTCGCAATTTATATTTTATTTTTTATCCCTACTTTTGCTTTACAAAAAGAACTCAATTTTTGGTAATTTGGATGTTTATATTTTATTCTCGATACGTACTTTTGTTTTATGCAAAAGAACTCAATTTTTTGTAATTTCAAAATTTATATTTTATTTTTTATCCATACTTTTGTTTTACCAAAAGAACTCAATTTTTGGTAATTTGGATATTCATATTTTATTCTCGATACGTACTTTTGTTTTATGCAAAAGAACTCAATTTTTTGTAATTTAAAAATTTATATTTTATTTTGGATCCCTACTTTTGCTTTACAAAAAGAACTCAATTTTTAGTAATTTGGATATTTATATTTTATTCTTGATACGTACTTTTGTTTTATGCAAAAAAACTCAAATTTTTGTAATTTAAAAATTTAAATTTTATTTTGGATCCCTACTTTTGTTTTAAAAAAAGAACCTAATTTTTGGTAATTTGGATATTTATATTTTATTCTCTATACGTACTTTTGTTTTATGCGAAAGAACTCAATTTTTTGTAATTTAAAAATTTATATTTTATTTTGGATCCCTACTTTTGTTTTAAAAAAAGAACCTAATTTTTGGTAATTTGGATGTTTCTATTTTATTCTTGATACGTACTTTTGTTTTATGCAAAAGAACTCAACTTTTTGTAATTTCGCAATTTATATTTTATTTTGGATCCCTACTTTTGCTTTACAAACAGAACTCAATTTTTAGTAATTTGGATATTTATATTCTCTTTTCCATCCGTACATTTGTTTTATGCAAAAGAACTCAATTTTTTATAATTTCAGGATTTATAATTTATTTTGGATCCCTACTTTTGTTTTACAAAAAGAACTCAAGTTTTGGTAATTTGGATATGTATATTTTATTCTAGACACGTACTTTTGTTTTATGCAAAAGAACTCAATTTTCTGTAATTTCGCAATTTGTATTTTATTTTTGGATCCCTACTTTTGTTTCACAAAAAGAACTCAATTTTTAGTAATTTGGAAATTCATATTTTATTCTCGATACGTACTTTTGTTTTATGCAAAAGAACTCAATTTTTTGTAATTTCACAATTTATATTTTATTTTGGATCCCTACTTTTGCTGTACAAAAAAAACTCAATTTTTAGTAATTTGGATATTTATATTCTCTTTTCGATCCGTACTTTTGTTTTATGCAAAAGAACTAAATTTTTTGTAATTTAAAAATTTATATTTTATTTTGGATCCCTACTTTTGTTTTACAAAAAGAACTCAAATTTTAATAATTTCAAAAATTTATATTTTATTTTGGATCCCTACTTTTGTTTTACAACAAAAACTCAATTTTTAGTAATTTGGATATTATTATTTTCTTTTCGATCCGTAGTTTCATTTTATGCAAAAGAACTCAAGTTTTTGAAATTTAAAACTTTGTACTTTATTTTGGATCCCTACTTTTGTTTTACAAAAACAACACAATTTTTGGTAATTTGGATATTTATATTTTATTCTCGATACGTACTTTTGTTTTATGCAAAAGAACGCAATTTTTTGTAATTTCAAAATTTATATTTTATTTTGGATCCCTACTTTTGTTTTATAAAAAGAACTCAATTTTTGGTAATTTGGATATTTATATTTTATTCTCGATACGTACTTTTGTTTTATGCAAAAGAACTCAATTGTTTGTAATTTTGCAATTTATATTTTATTTTGGATCCCTACTTTTGTTTTACAAAAAGAACTTAACTTTTGGTAATTTGGATATTTATATTTTATTCTCTATACGTACATTTGTTTTATGCAAAAGAACTGAATTTTTTGTAATTTAAAAATTTATATTTTATTTTGGAACCCTACTTTTGTTTTACAAAAAGAACTCAATTTTCTATAATTTAAAAATTTATATTTTATTTTAAATGCCTACTTTTGTTTTACAAAAAGAACTCAATTTTAAGTAATTTGGATATTTATATTTTATTCTCGATACGCACTTTTGTTTTATGCAAAAGAACTCAATTTTTTGTAATTTCACAATTTATATTTTATTTTGGATCCCTACTTTTGCTTTACAAACAGAACTCAATTTTTAGTAATTTGGATATTTATATTCTCTTTACAATCCGTACTTTTGTTTCATGCAAAAGAACTCAATTTTTTGTAATTTCAGGATTTATAATTTATTTTGGATCCCTACTTTTGTTTTACAAAAAGAACTCAAGTTTTGGTAATTGGGATATGTATATTTTATTTTCGATACGTACTTTTGTTTTATGCAAAAGAACTCAATTTTTTGTAATTTCGCAATTTATATTTTATTTTGGATCCCTAGTTTTGCTTTACAAAAAGAACTTCATTTTTAGTAATTTGGATATTTACATTCTCTTTTCGATCTGTATTTTTGTTTTATGCAAAAGAACTCAATTTTTGTAATTTCAGGATTTATATTTTATTTTGGATCCCTACTTTTGTTTCACAAAAAGAACTCAATTTTTGGTAATTTGGATATTTATATTTTATTCTCGATACGTACTTTTGTTTTATGCAAAAGAACTCAATTTTTTGTAATTTTGCAATTTATATTTTATTTTGGATCCCTACTTTTGCTTTACAAAGAGAACTCAATTTTTAGTAATTTGGATATTTATATTCTCTTTTCGGTCCGTACTTTTGTTTTATGCAAAAGAACTCAATTTTTTGTAATTTAAAAGTTTATATTTTATTTTGAATCCCTAGTTTTGTTTTACAAAAAGAACTCATTTTTTGGTAATTTGGATATTTATATTTTATTCTCTATACGTACTTTTGTTTTATGCAAAAGAACTGAATTTTTTGTAATTTAAAAATTTATATTTTATTTTGGAACCCTACTTTTGTTTTACAAAAAGAACTCAATTTTCTATAATTTAAAAATTTATATTTTATTTTAAATGCCTACATTTGGTTTACAAAAACAACTCCATTTTTGGTAATTTGGATATTTATATTTTATTCTCTATACGTACTTTTGTTTTATGCGAAAGAACTCAATTTTTTGTAATTTAAAAATTTATATTTTATTTTGGATCCCTACTTTTGTTTTACAAAAAGAACTCAATTTTTTGTAATTTAAAAATTTATATTTTATTTTAAATCCCTACTTTTGTTTTACAAAAAGAACTCAATTTTTAGTAATTTGGATATTTATATTCTCTTTTCGATCCGTACTTTTGTTTCATGCCAAAGAACTCAATTTTTTGTAATTTCGCAATTTATATTTTATTTTGGATCCCTACTTTTGTTTTACAAAATGAACTCAATTTTTGGTAATTTGGATATTTATATTTTATTCTCGATACGTACTTTTGTTTTATGCAAAAGAACTCAATTTTTTGTAATTTCGCAATTTATATTTTATTTTGGATCCCTACTTTTGCTTTACAAAAAGAACTCCATTTTTAGTAATTTGGATATTTATATTCTCTTTTCGATCTGTACTTTTGTTTTATTCAAAAGAACTCAATTTTTTGTAATTTCAGAATTTATATTTTATTTTGGATCCCTACTTTTGTTTTAAAAAAAGAACTCAATTTTTGGTAATTTGGATATTTATATTTTATTCTCGATACGTACTTTTGTTTTATGCAAAAGAACTCAATTTTTTGTAACTTCGCAATTTATATTTTATTTTGGATCCCTACTTTTGCTTTACAAAAACAACTCAATTTTTAGTAATTTGGATATTTATATTCTCTTTTCGATCCGTACTTTTGTTTTATGCAAAAGAACTCAATTTTTTGTAATTTAAAAATTTATATTTTATTTTGCATCCCAACTTTTGTTTTACAAAAAGAACTCAAATTTTGGTAATTTAAAAATTTATATTTTATTTTGGATCCCTACTTTTGTTTTACAAAAAGAACTCAATTTTTTGTAATGTCAAAATTTATATTTTATTTTGGATCCCTACTTTTGTTTTACAAAAAGAACTCAATTTTTTGTAATTTGGATATTTATGTTTTCTTTTCGATCCGTACTTTTGTGTTATGCAAAAGAACTCAATTTTTTGTAATTTCAAAATTTATATTTTATTTTGGATCCCTACTTTTACTTTACAAAAAGAACTCAATGTTTAGTAATTTTGATATTTATATTTTCTTTTCGATCCGTACTTTTGTTTTATGCAAAAGAATCAATTTTTTTTAATTTAAAAATTTATATTTTATTTTGGATCCCTACTTTTGTTTTACAAAAAGAACTAAATTTTTGTAATTTAAAAATTTATATTTTATTTTAAATCCCTAATTTTTTTTACAAAAGAACTCAATTTTTAGGAATTTTGATATTTATATTTTATTCTCGATACGTACTTTGGTTTTGTGCAAAAGAACTCCATTTTTGTAATTTAAAAATTTATATTTTATTTTGGATCCCTACTTTTTCTTTACAAAAGAACTCAATTTTTGGTAATTTGGATATTTATATTTTATTCTCGATACGTACTTTTGTTTTATGCAAAAGAAGTCAATTTTTTGTGATTTAAAAATTTGTATTTTATTTTGGATCCCTACTTTTGTACAAAAAGAACTCAGTTTTTGATAATTTGGATGTTTATATTTTATTCTCGATACGTACTTTTGTTTTATGCAAAAGAACTCAATTTTTTGTGATTTCGCAATTTATATTTTATTTTGGATCCCTACTTTTGCTTTACAAAAACAACTCAATTTTTAGTAATTTGCATATTTATAGTCTGTTTTCGATCCGTACTTTTGTTTTACGTAAAAGAACTCAATTGTTTGTAATTTAAATATTTATATTTTATTTTGGATCCCTACTTTTGTTTTACACAAAGAACTCAATTTTTGGTAATTTGGATATTTATATTTTATTCTCGATCCGTACTTTTGTTTTATGCAAAAGCACTCAATTTTTTGTAATTTCACAATTGATATTTTGTTTTGGATCCCTACTTTTGCTTTACAAAAAGAACTCAATTTTTAGTAATTTGGATATTTATATTCTCTTTTCGATCCGTACTTTTGTTTCATGCAAAAGAACTCAATTTTTGTAATTTCAAAATTTATATTTTATTTTGGATCCCTACTTTTGTTTTACAAAAAGAACTCAATTTTTGGTAATTTGGATGTTTATATTTTATTCTCGATACAGTACTTTTGTTTTATGCAAAAGAACTCAATTTTTGTAATTTCAAAATTTATGTTTTATTTTGGATCCCTACTTTTGTTTTACAAAAAGAACTTAATTTTTGGTAATTTGGATATTTATATTTTATTCTCTATACGTACTTTTGTTTTATGCAAAAGAACTGAATTTTTGTAATTTAAAAATTTATATTTTATTTTGGAACCCTACTTTTGTTTTACAAAAGAACTCAATTTTCTATAATTTAAAAATTTATATTTTATTTTAAATGCCTACTTTTGTTTTACAAAAAGAACTCAATTTTTAGTAATTTGGATATTTATATTTTATTCTCGATCACGCACTTTTGTTTTATGCAAAAGAACTCAATTTTTGTAATTTCGCAATTTATATTTTATTTTGGATCCCTACATTTGCTTTACAAACAGAACCCAATTTTTATAAATTTGGATATTTATATTCTCTTTACCATCCGTACTTTTGTTTTATGCAAAAGAACTCAATTTTTTGTAATTTCAGGATTTATAATTTATTTTGGATCCCTACTTTTGTTTTACAAAAAGAACACAAGTTTTGGTAATTTGGATATGTATATTTTATTTTGGATACGTACTTTTGTTTTATGCAAAAGAACTCAATTTTTTGTAATTTCGCAATTTATATTTTATTTTTGATCCCTACTTTTGCTTTACAAAAAGAACTCAATTTTTAGTAATTTGGATATTTATATTCACTTTTCGATCCGTACTTTTGTTTTATGCGAAAGAACTCAATTTTTTGTAATTTCGCAATTTATATTTTATTTTGGATCCCTAGTTTTGCTCTACAAAAACAACTTCATTTTTAGTAATTTGGATTTTTATATTCCTTTTTCGATCTGTACTTTTGTTTTATGCAAAAGAACTCAATTTTTGTAATTTCAGGATTTATATTTTATTTTGGATCCCTACTTTTGTTTTACAAAAAGAACTCAATTTTTGGTAATTTGGATATTTATATTTTATTCTCGATACGTACTTTTGTTTTATGCAAAAGAACTCAATTTTTTGTAACCTCGCAATTTATATTTTATTTTGGATCTCTACTTTTGCTTTACAAAAAGAACTCAATTTTTAGTAATTTGGATATTTATATTCTCTTTTCGATCCGTACTTTTGTTTTATGCCAAAGAACTCAATTTTTTGTAATTTAGCAATTTATATTTTATTTTGGATCCCTACTTTTGCTTTACAAAAAGAACTCAATTTTTAGTAATTTAGATATTTATATTTTCTTTTCGATCTGTTCTTTTGTTTTATGCAAAAGAACTCAATTTTTTGTAATTTCAAAATTTATATTTTATTTTGGATCCCTACTTTTGTTTTACAAAAAGAACTCAATTTTTGGTAATTTGGATATTTATATTTTATTCTCAATACGTACTTTTATTTTATGCAAAAGAACTCAATTTTTTATAATTTTGCAATTTATATTTTATTTTTCATGCCTACTTTTGCTTTACAAAAAGAACTCAATTTTTAGTAATTTTGGATATTTATATTCTCTTTTCGATCCGTACTTTTGTTTTATGCAAAAGAACTCAATTTTTTGTAATTTAAAAATTTATATTTTATTTTGCATCCCAACTTTTGTTTTACAAAAAGAACTCAAATTTTGGTAATTTAAAAATTTATATTTTATTTTGGATCCCTACTTTTGTTTTACAAAAAGAACTCAATTTTTTGTAATGTCAAAATTTATATTTTATTTTGGATCCCTACTTTTGTTTTACAAAAAGAACTCAATTTTTTGTAATTTGGATATTTATGTTTTCTTTTCGATCCGTACTTTTGTGTTATGCAAAAGAACTCAATTTTTTGTAATTTCAAAATTTATATTTTATTTTGGATCCCTACTTTTACTTTACAAAAAGAACTCAATGTTTAGTAATTTTGATATTTATATTTTCTTTTCGATCCGTACTTTTGTTTTATGCAAAAGAATCAATTTTTTTTAATTTAAAAATTTATATTTTATTTTGGATCCCTACTTTTGTTTTACAAAAAGAACTAAATTTTTTGTAATTTAAAAATTTATATTTTATTTTAAATCCCTAATTTTTTTTTACAAAAAGAACTCAATTTTTAGGAATTTTGATATTTATATTTTATTCTCGATACGTACTTTGGTTTTGTGCAAAAGAACTCCATTTTTTGTAATTTAAAAATTTATATTTTATTTTGGATCCCTACTTTTTCTTTACAAAAAGAACTCAATTTTTGGTAATTTGGATATTTATATTTTATTCTCGATACGTACTTTTGTTTTATGCAAAAGAAGTCAATTTTTTGTGATTTAAAAATTTGTATTTTATTTTGGATCCCTACTTTTGTACAAAAAGAACTCAGTTTTTGATAATTTGGATGTTTATATTTTATTCTCGATACGTACTTTTGTTTTATGCAAAAGAACTCAATTTTTTGTGATTTCGCAATTTATATTTTATTTTGGATCCCTACTTTTGCTTTACAAAAACAACTCAATTTTTAGTAATTTGCATATTTATAGTCTGTTTTCGATCCGTACTTTTGTTTTACGTAAAAGAACTCAATTGTTTGTAATTTAAATATTTATATTTTATTTTGGATCCCTACTTTTGTTTTACACAAAGAACTCAATTTTTGGTAATTTGGATATTTATATTTTATTCTCGATCCGTACTTTTGTTTTATGCAAAACAACTCAATTTTTTTTTAATTTTGCAATTTATATTTTATTTTTTATCCCTACTTTTGCTTTACAAAAAGAACTCAATTTTTAGTAATTTGGATATTTATATTCTCTTTTCGATCCGTACTTTTGTTTCATGCAAAAGAACTCAATTTTTTGTAATTTCAAAATTTATATTTTATTTTGGATCCCTACTTTTGTTTTACAAAAAGAACTCAATTTTTGGTAATTTGGATGTTTATATTTTATTCTCGATACGTACTTTTGTTTTATGCAAAAGAACTCAATTTTTTGTAATTTCAAAATTTATGTTTTATTTTGGATCCCTACTTTTGTTTTACAAAAAGAACTTAATTTTTGGTAATTTGGATATTTATATTTTATTCTCTATACGTACTTTTGTTTTATGCAAAAGAACTGAATTTTTTGTAATTTAAAAATTTATATTTTATTTTGGAACCCTACTTTTGTTTTACAAAAAGAACTCAATTTTCTATAATTTAAAAATTTATATTTTATTTTAAATGCCTACTTTTGTTTTACAAAAAGAACTCAATTTTTAGTAATTTGGATATTTATATTTTATTCTCGATACGCACTTTTGTTTTATGCAAAAGAACTCAATTTTTTGTAATTTCGCAATTTATATTTTATTTTGGATCCCTACATTTGCTTTACAAACAGAACCCAATTTTTATAAATTTGGATATTTATATTCTCTTTACCATCCGTACTTTTGTTTTATGCAAAAGAACTCAATTTTTTGTAATTTCAGGATTTATAATTTATTTTGGATCCCTACTTTTGTTTTACAAAAAGAACACAAGTTTTGGTAATTTGGATATGTATATTTTATTTTGGATACGTACTTTTGTTTTATGCAAAAGAACTCAATTTTTTGTAATTTCGCAATTTATATTTTATTTTGGATCCCTACTTTTGCTTTACAAAAAGAACTCAATTTTTAGTAATTTGGATATTTATATTCACTTTTCGATCCGTACTTTTGTTTTATGCGAAAGAACTCAATTTTTTGTAATTTCGCAATTTATATTTTATTTTGGATCCCTAGTTTTGCTCTACAAAAACAACTTCATTTTTAGTAATTTGGATTTTTATATTCCTTTTTCGATCTGTACTTTTGTTTTATGCAAAAGAACTCAATTTTTGTAATTTCAGGATTTATATTTTATTTTGGATCCCTACTTTTGTTTTACAAAAAGAACTCAATTTTTGGTAATTTGGATATTTATATTTTATTCTCGATACGTACTTTTGTTTTATGCAAAAGAACTCAATTTTTTGTAACCTCGCAATTTATATTTTATTTTGGATCTCTACTTTTGCTTTACAAAAAGAACTCAATTTTTAGTAATTTGGATATTTATATTCTCTTTTCGATCCGTACTTTTGTTTTATGCCAAAGAACTCAATTTTTTGTAATTTAGCAATTTATATTTTATTTTGGATCCCTACTTTTGCTTTACAAAAAGAACTCAATTTTTAGTAATTTAGATATTTATATTTTCTTTTCGATCTGTTCTTTTGTTTTATGCAAAAGAACTCAATTTTTTGTAATTTCAAAATTTATATTTTATTTTGGATCCCTACTTTTGTTTTACAAAAAGAACTCAATTTTTGGTAATTTGGATATTTATATTTTATTCTCAATACGTACTTTTGTTTTATGCAAAAGAACTCAATTTTTTATAATTTTGCAATTTATATTTTATTTTTCATGCCTACTTTTGCTTTACAAAAAGAACTCAATTTTTAGTAATTTTGGATATTTATATTCTCTTTTCGATCCGTACTTTTGTTTTATGCAAAAGAACTCAATTTTTTGTAATTTAAAAATTTATATTTTATTTTGGATCCCAACTTTTGTTTTACAAAAAAACTCAAATTTTGGTAATTTCAAAATTTATATTTTATTTTGGATCCCTACTTTTGTTTTAAAAAAAGAACTCAATTTTTTGTAATTTCAAAATTTATATTTCATTTTGGATCCCTACTTTTGTTTTACAAAAAGAACTC
This sequence comes from Lablab purpureus, assembly GCA_030347555.1. Classification (NCBI taxonomy): domain Eukaryota; kingdom Viridiplantae; phylum Streptophyta; class Magnoliopsida; order Fabales; family Fabaceae; genus Lablab; species Lablab purpureus. The sequence goes on along the minus strand of CM059256.1, from coordinate 23,326,599 downwards.
AATTTTTTGAAATTTCAAAATTTATATTTTATTTTGGATCCCTACTTTTGTTTTACAAAAAGTATTCAATTTTTGTAATTTGGATATTTATGTTTTCTTTTCGATCCGTACTTTTGTTTTACGCAAAAGAACTCAATTTTTTGTAATTTCAAAATTTATATTTTATTTTGGATACCTACTTTTTCTTTACAAAAAGAACTCAATGTTTAATAATTTGGATATTTATATTTTCTTTTCGATCCGTACTTTTGTTTTATGCAAAAGAATCAATTTTTTTTAATTTAAAAATTTATATTTTATTTTGGATCCCTACTTTTGTTTTACAAAAAGAACTCAATTTTTGGTAATTTGGATATTTATATTTTCTTTTCGATCCGTACTTTCGTCTTATGCAAAAGAACTCAATTTTTTGTAATTTCGCAATTTATATTTTATTTTTGATCCCTACTTTTGCTTTACAAAAAGAACTCAATTTTTAGTAATTTGGATATTTAAATTTTCTTTTCGATCCGTACTTTTGTTTTATGCAAAAGAACTCAATTTTTTGTAATTTAAAAATTTATATTTTATTTTGGATCCCTACTTTTGTTTTACAAAAAGAACTCAAATTTTGGTAATTTCAAAATTTATATTTTATTTTGGATCCCTACTTTTTGTTTTACAAAAAGAACTCAATTTTTTGTAATTTCAAAATTTATATTTTATTTTGGATCCCTACTTTTGTTTTACAAAAAGAACTCAATTTTTTGTAATTTGGATATTTATGTTTTCTTTTCGATCCGTACTTTTGTTTTATGCAAAAGAACTCAATTTTTTGTAATTTCAAAATTTATATTTTATTTTGGATCCCTACTTTTACTTTACAAAAAGAACTCAATGTTTAGTAATTTGGATATTAATATTTTCTTTTCGATCCGTACTTTTGTTTTAATGCAAAAGAATCAATTTTTTTTAATGTAAAAATTTATATTTTATTTTGGATCCCTACTTTTGTTTTACAAAAAGAACTCAATTTTTTGTAATTTAAAAATTTATATTTTATTTTAAATCCCTAATTTTGTTTTACAAAAAGAACTCAATTTTTACGATTTTGATATTTATATTTTATTCTCGATACGTACTTTGGTTTTGTGCAAAAGAACTCAATTTTTTGTAATTTAAAAATATATATTTTATTTTGGATCCCTACTTTTTCTTTACAAAAAGAACTCAATTTTTGGTAATTTGGATATTTATATTTTATTCTCAATACGTACTTTTGTTTTATGCAAAAGAACTCAATTTTTTGTAATTTCAAAATTTATATTTTATTTTGGATCCCTACATTTGTTTTACAAAAAGAACTCAATTTTTATTAATTGGGATATTTATATTCTCTTTTCGAACCGTACTTTTGTTTTACGCAAAAGAACTCAATTATTTGTAATTTCAAAATTTATATTTTATTTTGGATCCCTACTTTTGTTTTACAAAAAGAACTCAATTTTTGGTAATTTGGATATTTATATTTTATTCTCGATACGTACTTTTGTTTTATGCAAAAGAAGTCAATTTTTTGTTATTTAAAAATTTATATTTTATTTTGGATCCCTACTTTTGTTTTACAAAATCAACTCAATTTTTGGTAATTTGGATATTTATATTTTATTCTCGATACGTACTTTTGTTTTATGCAAAAGAACTCAATTTTTTGTGATTTAAAAATTTGTACTTTATTTTGGATCCCTACTTTTGTTTTACAAAAAGAATTGAGTTTTTGGTAATTTGGATTTTATATTTTATTCTCGATACGTACTTTGGTTTTATGCAAAAGAACTCAATTTTTTGTAATTTCGCAATTTATATTTTATTTTGGATCCCTACTTTTGCTTTACAAAGAGAACTCAATTTTTAGTAATTTGGATATTTATATTCTCTTTTCGATCCGTACTTTTTTTTTATGCAAAAGAACTCAATTTTTTGTAATTTAAAAGTTTATATTTTATTTTTGATCCCTAGTTTTGTTTTACAAAAAGAACTCAATTTTTGGTAATTTGGATATTTATATTTTATTCTCGATACGTACTTTTGTTTTATGCAAAAGAACTCAATTTTTTGTGATTTTGCAATTTATATTTTATTTTGGATCCCTACTTTTGCTTTACAAAAAGAACTCAATTTTTAGTAATTTGGATATATATATTTTCTTTTCGATCCGTACTTTTGTTTTATGCAAAAGAACTCAATTTTTTGTAATTTCAAAATTTATATTTTATTTTGGATCCCTACTTTTGTTTTACAAAAAGAACTCAATTTTCGGTAATTTGGATGTTTATACTTTATTCTCGATATGTACTTTTGTTTTATGCAATAGAACTCAATTTTTTGTAATTTCGCAATTTATATTTTATTTTGGATCCCAACTTTTACTTTACAAAAAGAACTTAATTTTTAGTAATTTGGATATTTATATTCTCTAATTTCGCAATTTATATTTTATTTTGGATCTCTACTTTTGTTTTAAAAAAAGAATTCACTTTTTAGTAATTTGGATATTTATATTCTCTTTTCCATCCGTACTTTTGTTTTATGCAAAAGAACTCAATTTTTTGTAATTTCAAAATTTATATTTTATTTTGGATCCCTACTTTGTTTTACAAAAAGAACTCAATTTTTTGTAATTTGGATATTTTTATTTTATTCTCGATAAGTACTTTTGTTTTATGCAAAAGAACTCAATTTTTTGTAATTTAAAAATTTATATTTTATTTTGGATCCCTACTTTTGTTTTACAAAAACAACTCAGTTTTTGGTAATTTGGATATTTATATTTTATTTTCGATACGTACTTTTATTTTATGCCAAAGAACTCAATTTTTTGTAATTTCAAAATTTATATTTTATTCTGGATCTCTAATTTTGGTTTACAAAAAGAACTCAATTTTTAGTAATTTGGATATTTATATTTTCTTTTCGATCCGTACTTTTGTTTTATGCAAAAGAAATCAATTTTTTGTAATTTCAAAATTTATATTTTATTTTGGATCCCTACTTTTGATATAAAAAAAGAACTCAATTTTTTGTGATTTAAAAATTTGTATTTTATTTTGGATCGCTACTTTTGTTTTACAAAAAGAACTCAATTTTTGGTAATTTGGATATTTATATTTTATTCTCGATACGTACTTTTTTTTATACAAAAGAACTCAATTTTTTGTAATTTCAAAATTTATATTTTATTTTGGATCCGTACTTTTGTTTTACAAAAAGAACTCAATTTTTGGTAATTTGGATGTTTATATTTTATTCTCGATACGTACTTTTGTTTTATGCAAAAGAACTCAATTTTTTGTGATTTCGCAATTTATATTTTATTTTGGATCCCTACTTTTGTTTTGCAAAGAGAACTCAATTTTTGTTAATTTGGATATTTATATTTTATTCTCGATACGTACTTTTTTTTATACAAAAGAACTCAATTTTTTCTAATTTCGAAATTTATGTTTTATTTTGGATCCCTACTTTTGTTTTACAAAAAAAGAACTCAGTTTTTTGTAATTTGGATGTTTATATTTTATTCTCGATACGTACTTTTTTTTATACAAAAAGAAGTCAATTTTTTGTAATTTCGCAATTTATATTTTAGTTTGGATCCCAACTTTTGCTTTACAAAAAGAACTTAATTTTTAGTAATTTAGATATTTATATTCTCTTTTCGATCCGTACTTTTGCTTTACGCAAAAGAACTCAATTTTTTGTAATTTAAAAATTTATATTTTATTTTGGATCCCTACTTTGTTTTACAAAAAGAAATCAATTTTTGGTAATTTGGATATTTATATTTTATTCTCGATACGTACTTTTGTTTTATGCAAAAGAACTCAATTTTTTGTAATTTAAAAATTTATATTTTATTTGGGATCCCTACTTTTGGTTTACAAAAAGAACTCAATTTTTAGTAATTGGGATATTTATATTCTCTTTTCGATCCGTACTTTTGTTTTACGCATAAGAACTCAATTTTTTGTACTTTCAAAATTTATATTTTATTTTGGATCCCCTACTTTTGTTTTACAAAAACAACTCAGTTTTTGGTAATTTGGATATTTATATTTTATTGTCGATACGTACTTTTGTTTTATGCCAAAGAACTCAATTTTTTGTAATTTCAAAATTTATATTTTATTTTGGATCTCTACTTTTGCTTTATAAAAAGAACTCAATTTTTAGTAATTTGGATATTTATATTTTCTTTTCGATCCGTACTTTTGTTTTATGCAAAAGAACTCAATTTTTTGTAATTTCAAAATGTATATTTTATTTTGGATCCCTACTTTTGTTTTAAAAAAAGAACTATTTTTGGTAATTTGGATATTTATATTTTATTCTCTACTTTTGTTTTATGCAAAAGAACTCATTTTTTTGTAATTTCAAAATTTATATTTTATTTTGGATCCCTACTTTTGTTTTACAAAAAGAACTCAATTTTTAGTAATTTGGATATTTATATTTTCTTTTTGATCCGTACTTTTGTTTTATGCAAAAGAACTCAATTTTTTGTGATTTAAAAATTTGTATTTTATTTTGGATCGCTACTTTTTTTTTACAAAAAAAACTCAATTTTTGGTAATTTGGATATTTATATTTTATTCTCGATACGTACTTTTGTTTTATGCAAAAGAACTCAATTTTTTGTAATTTAAAAATTTATATTTTATTTTGGATCCCTACTTTTGGTTTACAAAAAGAACTCAATTTTTAGTAATTGGGATATTTATATTCTCTTTTCAATCCGTACTTTTGTTTTACGGAAAAGAACTCAATTTTTTGTGTTGGCATATTTCAAGTCCAGAGTTTTATGGACACCTACAGTTTTGATGATGAAGTTTTTAGGAAGTTTCAATCAACTTTAAAGACTTGTGACATCTCACAAAGGAAGGTTGCTTGATAAGAAAGGAAAGGCATAAAGAGCTTTCAAAGCTTTCAAGAGAGAAGATTGATGAAGATTTTCTAAAGAGCTGAAGGATCAAAGGTAGAAGGTTCTGTTTTGGGTGTAGGATAAAAAGAGTAAGTCATAAATCCCATTCAAGACCTTCCCAAACAAGAGAGCAAGGTGTTTTCTCGCAAAAACGTTTTTCTACGCTTTTAATCGATTACCATACGTAGATAATCGATTATTTAACTTTATATTTGAATAAAAAATGTTTAACGAGCAAAATAATCGATTAAGTGTCTTTGATAATCGATTATATTGATTCTGGGTTAATATAATCGATTATGGCCTTAATCTAATCGATTAAATCAGACGTATTTGTTTTCCAGCTTTTTAAACATGATATAATCGATTAAGCTTTTAATATAATCGATTAAATGAGTCGCTTTTGCGAAATCAATTCCAAATCAACCTAAGAATGGAAACTTTGGAGCATTTTCGAATTATAAAATGAAAGAGAATGTCTTAGGTTTAACACATCCGAACAAACACAAAATATTCAAAGTGTTTACGCACCTTAGCTTTTTCAAAGCCGCTTTCCCGCTCTCTTCGGTTTGATCAAGTCTTTGGAAGTGGTGATCATTGTGCTTAAGCTTTCTATCCAAGCACATTTCGGTGTATTCTTTTACTTGTTTTCAGTAAGGGAAAATTCATCCCTTGGATCTGTTCTAAGGGAGGTGTTTCATCTCTTGTGTGTCAAGAGAGGTGGGTTTCATCCTCGTGTGTCTGCGGGAGGTGTTTCATCCTTAGTGTGTCCGAGGAGGTGTTTCCGTTTATCTTTATTTGTTATTGCATGAATTGGTGTTTGTAATTTCATTTAAAGATAGTGGGGAAAATCATCACGGATTTGTGGTGGTTGGGAACTGGATGTAGGATTGGCTTAATCCGAACCAGTATAAATCTCTGTGTTCTTTCTCTTTCTCTTTATCTCTTAATTGTGGATCATTATTACAATTGCTAATCCCAACAGCGTTAATCAAAGGATTGGAAAAATTCACATCCAAGTTTTTGAAAGTTTTTCAAAACCTGAAAATTTATTTAAAAGAGAAAATTTCTTTAAAAACCCAATTCACCCCCCCCTCTTGGTTTTTACACTGCCGTCTTTATTTAACATTTTGTACTTTCAAAATTTATATTTTATTTTGGATCCCTACTTTTGTTTTACAAAAAGAACTCAGTTTTTTGTAATTTGGATGTTTATATTTTATTCTCGATACGTACTTTTTTTTATACAAAAAGAAGTCAATTTTTTGTAATTTCGCAATTTATATTTTATTTTGGATCCCAACTTTTGCTTTACAAAAAGAACTTAATTTTTAGTAATTTGGATATTTATATTCTCTTTTCGATCCGTACTTTTGCTTTACGCAAAAGAACTCAATTTTTTGTAATTTAAAAATTTATATTTTATTTTGGATCCCTACTTTGTTTTACAAAAAGAAATCAATTTTTGGTAATTTGGATATTTATATTTTATTCTCGATACGTACTTTTGTTTTATGCAAAAGAACTCAATTTTTTGTAATTTAAAAATTTATATTTTATTTGGGATCCCTACTTTTGGTTTACAAAAAGAACTCAATTTTTAGTAATTGGGATATTTATATTATCTTTTCGATCCGTACTTTTGTTTTACGCATAAGAACTCAATTTTTTGTACTATCAAAATTTATATTTTATTTTGGATCCCCTACTTTTGTTTTACAAAAACAACTCAGTTTTTGGTAATTTGGATATTTATATTTTATTGTCGATACGTACTTTTGTTTTATGCCAAAGAACTCAATTTTTTGTAATTTCAAAATTTATATTTTATTTTGGATCTCTACTTTTGCTTTATAAAAAGAACTCAATTTTTAGTAATTTGGATATTTATATTTTCTTTTCGATCCGTACTTTTGTTTTATGCAAAAGAACTCAATTTTTTGTAATTTCAAAATGTATATTTTATTTTGGATCCCTACTTTTGTTTTAAAAAAAGAACTATTTTTGGTAATTTGGATATTTATATTTTATTCTCTATACGTACTTTTGTTTTATGCAAAAGAACTCAATTTTTTGTAATTTCAAAATGTATATTTTATTTTGGATCCCTACTTTTGTTTTAAAAAAAGAACTATTTTTGGTAATTTGGATATTTATATTTTATTCTCTATACGTACTTTTGTTTTATGCAAAAGAACTCATTTTTTTGTAATTTCAAAATCTATATTTTATTTTGGATCTCTACTTTAGCTTTACAAAACGAACTCAATTGTTAGTAATTTGGATATTTATATTTTCTTTTTGATCCGTACTTTTGTTTTATGCAAAAGAACTCAATTTTTTGTGATTTAAAAATTTGTATTTTATTTTGGATCGCTACTTTTGTTTTACAAAAAGAACTCAATTTTTGGTAATTTGGATATTTATATTTTATTCTCGATACGTACTTTTGTTTTATGCAAAAGAACTCAATTTTTTGTAATTTAAAAATTTATATTTTATTTTGGATCCCTACTTTTGGTTTACAAAAAGAACTCAATTTTTAGTAATTGGGATATTTATATTCTCTTTTCGATCCGTACTTTTGTTTTACGCAAAAGAACTCAATTTTTTGTAATTTCAAAATTTATATTTTATTTTGGATCCCTACTTTTGTTTTACAAAAAGAACTCAGTTTTTTGTAATTTGGATGTTTATATTTTATTCTCGATACGTACCTTTTTTTATACAAAAAGAAGTCAATTTTTTGTAATTTCGCAATTTATATTTTATTTTGGATCCCAACTTTTGCTTTACAAAAAGAACTTAATTTTTAGTAATTTGGATATTTATATTCTCTTTTCGATCCGTACTTTTGCTTTACGCAAAAGAACTCAATTTTTGTAATTTAAAAATTTATATTTTATTTTGGATCCCTACTTTGTTTTACAAAAAGAAATCAATTTTTGGTAATTTGGATATTTATATTTTATTCTCGATACGTACTTTTGTTTTATGCAAAAGAACTCAATTTTTTGTAATTTAAAAATTTATATTTTATTTGGGATCCCTACTTTTGGTTTACAAAAAGAACTCAACTTTTAGTAATTGGGATATTTATATTCTCTTTTCGATCCGTACTTTTGTTTTACGCATAAGAACTCAATTTTTTGTACTTTCAAAATTTATATTTTATTTTGGATCCCCTACTTTTGTTTTACAAAAACAACTCAGTTTTTGGTAATTTGGATATTTATATTTTATTGTCGATACGTACTTTTGTTTTATGCCAAAGAACTCATTTTTTTATAATTTCAAAATTTATATTTTATTTTGGATCTCTACTTTTGCTTTATAAAAAGAACTCAATTTTTAGTAATTTGGATATTTATATTGTTTAAGCTATATAAGGTACTTATTTGAATTATTTCCTAAAGTTCCCTTGAAATTAATTTTCTTAAAAGCTTATATTAACTAGACAGATTTTCAATCAAGACAAATATTTTCTCCCCCTTTATTTTTATCATTTTCAAAAAGATTACATTTTCAGAGATAATTACAGCAGAAGCAAATTAATACACAGAAAATAATAGAGAGAAAAAAATACAGCATTTGGAAAATAATGATGAACAAGCTAAGGAAAAGTGAACTTGTAGCCTATTCAGTTTCTTCAGTATCTTCTTCATCTTCCTCAACATTTGCTGGCTGTTTGCCTCTTGAGGATGTTGTATTATCTTCTTCAGGAGATAATTCTTCAATTTCCATCTTTCTTTCAACTCTATACATCCTTCTATTAAGCCTTGAGAGTTGATGAGAAAGGCCTTGAAATTCCTTGGAGTGAAGATTCATCATAGAATCCATTCTTGATATGAGAAGCTCCTCCACCGATCCCGGTTGAGGTTGAAATTGAGGTGGAGGTTGAGGTTGGTCTTCATCATCTTCTTCCATGGCAGCAGCTCCTTCTTCTCTTTGGGTAAACCTGTTGCCTTGTTCTATGAGGCCCATATGCCTTAGAACATTTTTACCAATCTTGCTATTGCTTAGCAAAATCTGTTTATTCTCCCCTTCAAGATCAACACCTTTGTATTCTAGAATCTTAGAAACAAACACAAGCATAGGGTAATGCAAAGAGGAAAGCCTAATGGCTTTAAACATATTATCAAGGATAATTGAGGGCCAATCTATGCTCACATTATTAAGGAATCCATACATTAGAAGAATGTCTTCCTTAGTAAGTTGGGCATGATTAGTGCCTCTTGCAACTAAAATCCAAACAATAACATAATGCAACATTCTTTCATTTAACTTTACATTACCAACTTTATACAAGTTCTCAACTTGTAGGTTAGGATCCTTGCAGAATTTTCTCGAATTCTACCAACTTGTTGAAGTCCTCAAAGCCATATGTGATGTTTATGCCTTGAGTTGAGAGACCAGCTACATTGTTCCACAAATCTTCATCAAGGAAGATCCTTACACCTTTCACTTTGGTGCTTGGACTTGCAGTTCTTGATGTCAAGTTCATGTAGAACACTCTAACCAAATCTGGGTAGAATGCCCCTTCCATCTCTACAAATTTTTGTAGTCCACTTCCTACTAAAAATTCCTGAAATTGAAAACCATGAGATCTAAAAAATTCACAAGACAAGAATTTAGGGATAAGAATTTTTCTATCCTTCCACTTGTTAACAAAGGCAATTTGCAGATCTTCATCCGAAATCCAACCAGCCTAGAGTTGGAGGTCTCCTTTCTTGAGAAGTCATTGGCTCCTTGCCCTTTCTCCTTGATGGCATCTTCCTTCTTCTTTGATCAGCCATTTCGATGATATAAAAGACAAGAGAAATTGCACAACAAGATAATGGAATAACAGAGACAACGACAGAGAATTAAAATACGCACAAGACAAAGAAATAACAGCAGTAAACAAAGCAAGAGTGAGAGAGAGAGTGAGTGAGTCACTTTGATTCTCAAACCAGCTATTTATAGAATGAAATCCGGGTCATAAAACGTTGATTTAATGAAAATATATCCGTTGGGAACGAATATAGCCGCTTAGAAAAGACAAAACACGTGAAAACATGGCCAACGCTCGAAAATCAGATTTGCAGTAAAAACACAGAACGGTGCATTTAATCGATTATATTCTCATTTAATCGATTATTTTCCTTCAAAATTTTTCAGAAAAACGAAAACCCAGAAATTTAATTGATTATGTGCATTCCTTAATCGATTAAACTGCTCCTCACGATTTAATCGATTATGTCATAAACGTAATCGATTATATTGTAAAACATTTTCATAAACACCGCGCTTAATCGATTAACACACGAAACTTAATCGATTAAATACGTAAATTTTCGTAAAACGCTGAAATAACATCAAAAACAATAACAAACATTAATTAAGCAACAGATTTATCACAAACAATCCCTAGATCTCTTCTAAGCTCATAAAATCTATCTCTAGGTAAAGGTTTGGTGAAGATATAAGCTAGTTGATGTTTGGTATCTATATATTCTATAATGCAATCTCCTTTAGCTATATGATCTCTAATGAAATGGTGTCTAATTTCTATATGCTTGGTCTTAGAATGCATGATAGGGTTCCTAGTCAGTTAATGGCACTAGTGTTATCACACTTAAGAGGAATATGATCTAGAAAGATATCAAAGTCTTCTAATTGTCGCTTCATCCACGTAATTTGAGCACAACAACTCCCTCGCCGCTATATACTCGACCTCCGTGGTTGAAAGAGCAACACCGGCCTGCTTCTTAGAATGCCATGAAACTAAGGAACATCCTAAAAGATGACATGTACCACTAGTACTCTTCCTATCTATTCTACAACCACCATAATCCGAGTCCGAAAAACCTATGATACTAGGTGAGGCTCCCGAAGGGTACCATAAACCAAAGGATGTTGTTCCTCTAAGATACTTAAGGATTCTCTTAACTGACTTTTAGGTGAGACTCTCTAGGGTTGGCTTGAAACCTAGCACAAACACACACACTTTGCATAATATCAGGTCTACTAGCAAGTAAGATAAAGTAACGATCCGATCATACCTCGATACCGTGTTTGATCTACCGCCTTACCGTTTAAGTCTTGATCTAGATAGCAAGATGTAGCCATGGGTGTTGAGGCTTCTTTCGAGCTTTCCATTTCAAATTTCTTTAAGAGTTCCTTGCAATACTTTGTTTGACATATAAAAATACCTTTCTTTAATTGTTTGATTTGCAAGCCAAGAAAGAAATTTAGTTCTCCCATCATGGACATTTCAAACTCTCCCTGCATATTCTTAGCAAACTCTTGGCAAAGATCATCGTTAGTTGATCCAAAAATAATATCATCAACATAAACTTGAACAATGAGAATATGTTTCTTTGATTTCTTAATAAAAAGAGTAGAATCAACTTTACCTCTTCTAAAATTATTTTCAAGTAAGAAATTACTTAACCTTTCATACCAAGATCTTGGGGCTTGTTTGAGTCCATATAAAGCTTTCTTCAACTTGTAGACATGATTAGGATTTTTGAAATCTTCAAAGCCTGGAGGTTGTTCTACATAGACTTCTTCCTTGATATACCCGCTTAGAAAAGCACTTTTTACATCCATTTGAAATAATTTGAATCCCATAATGGAGGCATATGCTAACAAAGAAGCTGGATAGCTTCAAGTCTTGCTACTCGGAGCATAGGTTTCATCATAATCTATGCCTTCTTCTTGTCTATAACCTTTTGCAACCAGCCTTGCTTTGTTCTTTGTGATGTTTCCATCTTCATCAAGCTTATTTCTAAAGACCCATCTTGTACCTATGACCTGCATATTATTAGTCTTAGGAATTAAATCCCATACCCGATTTCTTTCAAACCGATTTAGCTCTTCTTGCATTGCAATACACCAATGTTCATCCGTTAATGCTTCTTCTACATTCTTTGGTTCAACCTGTGAAACAAAAGCAACATTCATGCAGAAATTATTCATGTTCCTCCTTGTTCTTACACCCGTTGATATGTCTCCAATGACATTTTCCAAGGAAACGCTTTCTAGGTGGTCTCCATTCTTTGGTAGACTCTCATCATGAGGAGGATTCTCATCCAAACCGATTTCTTCAACGGCTTTTTCAAGAGGAGTTTCTTCTTGATGTATTCCTTCATCATCCGCAAAGAATCTTTTTGACTCAAGAGGGGTTTCCTCAAGGTCTAGATATTCATCAAAGACAACATGTATAGATTCTTCAACAGCTTAAAGTCCTCTTATTAAAAACTCTATATGCTTTACTATGCAAAGAATAACCTAAAAATGTAGCTTCATCAGATTTAGCATCAAATTTTCCAAGGCTATCTTTTTCCGTTATTCAAAACAAAACATTTACATCCAAAAATTTTGAAATAAGAAATATTTGGTTTTCTCCCTTTGAAAAGCTCATAAGGAGTTAATTTTAAAATAGGTCTTATTAAAACTCGTTTAAAACGTGACATGCGGTACTTACTGCGATCGCCCAAAAATATTTAGGTAAATTATTTTCGCTCAACATAGTTCTTGCAAGTTCTTCCAAAGATCTATTTTTCCTTTCAACCACACCATTTTGTTGAGGTGTTCTTGGTGCCGAGAAATTATGAGAAATTCCATTTTCTTCACAAAAATTTTCAAAAAGATATTTTGAAATTCACCGCCATGATCACTTCGTAAAAACTTGATTTTTAAATCCTTTTCATTTTGAATAACCTTGGCAAATTTTCTAAATTCTTTAAAAGCATCACTTTTAGATGAAAGAAAAAGAGTCCAAGTGAATCTAGAGTAATCATCAACAATCACAAGAGCATAATAATTGCCACCAAAACTTTTTGTTCTAGAAGGGCCAAATAAATCCATGTGCAGTAATTCTAAAGGTTTTGAAGTGGAAACAACATTTTTGGATTTAAAAGAACTTTTCGCTTGCTTCCCTTTTGACAAGCTGCACATAGTTTGTTCTTTTCAAAAACCAGTTTTGGTAAACCAATCACTAACTCTTTAGATATGAGTTTACTTAGATGAGGCATATGAATGTGAGCAGCTCTTCTATGCCATAACCATGGATCCTCTTCTTTCGCAACTAAACAAGGCAGATTATCGATGTAGATGCACAATCAATATCAACCAAATAAATGTTATTATGTCTCTTACCAATGAGGGCGATTTCACTTGAGTCCTTGTGATGAATTTTGCAAAGATCACTATCAAACGTTACCTTTAAACCTTTATCACAAAGTTGACTGATGCTTAGCAAATTGTGCTTCAATCCATCAACAAGAAGAACATCATGAATCTTTAGGGAATCTCCAACCATTCCGCTACCAATGATTTTTCCCTTATTGTTGTCACCATAGGTTACAAAACCTTGTTCTTTCTTCTTGAAGCTTTTGAATTTGCTTTTATCACCCGTCATATGCCTTGAACAACCACTATCAAGATACCATAGTGACTTTTTGGACTTGGGACCAACCTCGCATCATAAGAAAAATTTAGGTCCCCTAAAGTCACTTATTAGGGTCCTCATGGGTTAGAAACAGATTTTCCTTTGGGAACCCATTTGTATCTCCCATTAGGAACACTAAAACGTTTAATATTGCATCTATTAACCGAATGACCTTTATGCATACAATAAAAACATGTAGGAACATTTGTTCTTCTTGGTATGTACGCATTTTTATAAAACTTCTTTGTAGAAACGTTTTGTTTAAAGGAATTAGAATTTTCATAAACCTTATTTGAATTAGACGATTCTCCTTTCACAAAAACAGTTTTAGTAGGTTTATGATTATACCTGAAATTATAACCAAGACCTCGCTTTTCATATAAACCTTTTTGCACTTTCAAAACATTGTTTAAATTATTATTGCCCATCGTGATTTTTGAAAGAGATGTTTCAAGATAAGAAACCTTGTTAGCAAGAACATTACAATTTTCGCAAACAGGAATTTTTGTTTTGCATTTGCAAGGGATTTTTGCATTTTCCAAATCATCCTTTAAAACAATTTTCTCTTGTTCCAAATCTGAAATTTTCTTTTCAAGACTCTTGTAGTCATTTTTTAATTTATTGTGAAAGAGAGTTAATTTTTCAGATTTTTCACATAATTCCAAAAACTCTTCAAGCAAATCATCATAATTATTTGGAAGGCCAGAATCACTTACCTTGCTACATGTGGATTCGGCATCATCATCATCATTTGCCATAAGACAGATATTGGCTTCTTCCTCTGATTCACTTGCACTAGAAGAACTCACGTCATTATCTTCCCATGCGATGTATGCCTTCTTTTTCTTTTTGTCAAAAGGCTTCTTGTATTTCTTTGCCTTTTCCTCATCCTTCTTGATGTTGAGGCAATCCGACTTCAAGTGTCCCCTTTTTCCACAACCATAGCATTTAAAATTATCAAGAGAATTTAGGTTTTCAGTTTTCTTACCTTTCTTGTAATTCCCTTTGTTCTTGTTCTTGATGAACTTTTTGTACTTTTTGACAAACAAGCTTATGTCACTCGCATTCAAGATCATCATCCGTGTCACTACTCTCATCTTTGTGGGATTCCGCTTTAAGAGCAACACCTTTTCTTTTGACTTCTTCTTCTTCTCCTTTGAAGCGCCCAAGTTCCATTTCATGTTCTCTCGAGTTTCCCGAAAAGAGTTGTCATGTTCATGTTTGACAGTGTTCTTTGATTCCGTGATGGCCGTCACTTTAGGTTGCCAAGTCCTGTCCAAAGATTTCAAAATTTTGACATTTAATTCTTCAAGATCGAATTTCTTACCCAATGCCTTGAGATGATTTACGATGTGAGTAAATCTCTTTTGTACGTCGCATATGGTTTCTCCTTTGCTCATACTGAACATTTCATATTCCCGAATCAAGGTGTTCTTCCTTGATCGTTTCACTTCTTCCGTTCCTTCATGTGTGACTTCTAGAGTGTCCCACATCTCCTTTGCAGCTTGTGCAATCCGATAACCTCGTAAAACTCATCAATGGTTAAGGCGGATGCTATCATGTTACATGCTCTTATGTCGCATTGATTTTGGTTGTATTCATCCTTGCTCCAATTTGCTTTCTTCTTAGGTACCTGCGCTTCTTCAACAACAACCATAGGAATAAATGGACCATTTACAACAAGCATCCCAAACGCCTTGATCATTAGACCTTAGAAAAATTTCCATCCTCTTTTTCCAAAAGGATAGTTTTCACCTGTAAAAAGTGGTGGTCTATGAATAGATGCACCTTCAACGAAAAGTTTGATTTTTGTTCGCCATAAGGATCTTGTTTTTGAATAACTTTCAAAAACCAGCTCGAGGCCAATTGTTAAATAAAGACGGCAGTGTAAAAACCAAGAGGGGGTGAATTGGGTTTTTAAAGAAATTTTCTCTTTTAAATAAATTTTCGGGTTTTGAAAAACTTTCAAAAACTTGGATGTGAATTTTTCAATCCTTTGATTAACGCTGTTGGGATTAGCAATTGTAATAATGATCCACAATTAAGAGATAAAGAGAAAGAGAAAGAACACAGAGATTTATACTGGTTCGGATTAAGCCAATCCTACATCCAGTTCCCAACCACCACAAATCCGTGATGATTTTCCCCACTATCTTTAAATGAAATTACAAACACCAATTCATGCAATAACAAATAAAGATAAACGGAAACACCTCCTCGGACACACTAAGGATGAAACACCTCCTCGGACACACCGAGGATGAAACCCACCTCTCTTGACACACAAGAGATGAAACACCTGCCTTAGAATAGATCCAAGGGATGAATTTTCCCTTTACAGAAAACAGTAAAAGAATACACCTGAAATGTGCTGGATAGAAAGCTTAAGCACAATGATCACCACTTCCAAAGACTTGATCAAACCGAAGAGAGCAGAAAGCGGCTTTGAAAAAGCTAAGGCGCAGAAACACTTTGAATATTTTGTGTTTGTTCGGATGTGTTAAACCTAAGACATTCTCTTTCATTTTATAATTCGAAAATGCTCCAAAGTTTCCATTCTTAGGTTGATTTAGAATTGATTTCGCAAAAACGACTCATTTAATCGATTATATTAAAAGCTTAATCGATTATATCATGTTTAAAAACTGGAAAACAAATATTGTCCGATTTAATCGATTAGATTAAGGCCATAATCGATTATATTAACCCGGAATCAATATAATCGATTATCAAAGACACTTAATCGATTATTTTGCTCGTTAAACATTTTTGATTCAAATATTAAGTTAAATAATCGATTATCTACGTATGGTAATCGATTAAAAGCGTAGAAAAACGTTTTTGCGAGAAAACACCTTGCTCTCTTGTTTGGGAAGGTCTTGAATGGGATTTATGACTTACTCTTTTTATCCAACACCCAAAACAGAACCTTCTACCTTTGATCCTTCAGCTCTTGAGAAAATCTTCATCAATCTTCTCTCTTGAAAGCTTTGAAAGCTCTTTATGCCTTTCCTTTCTTATCAAGCAACCTTCCTTTGTGAGATGGCACAAGTCTTTAATGTTGATTGAAACTTCCTAAAAACTTCATCATCAAAACTGTAGGTGTCCATAAAACTCTGGACTTGAAATAGGCCAACAAAGATCTCAATTTTTTGTAATTTCAAAATTTATATTTTATTTTGGATCCCTACTTTTGTTTTAAAAAAAGAACTCAATTTTTTGTAATTTGGATATTTATATTTTAGTCTCGATCCGTACTTTTGTTTTAAGCAAAAGAACTCAATTTTTTGTAATTTGAAAATTTATATTTTATTTTGGAGCCCTACTTTTGCTTTACAAAAAAGAACTCAATTTTTAGTAAATTTGCATATTTATATTCTGTTTTCGATCCGTACTTTTGTTTTACGCAAAAGAACTCAATTTTTTGTAATTTAAATATTTTTATATTTTATTTTTGATCCCTACTTTTGTTTGACAAAAAGAACTCAATTTTTGGTAATTTGGATATTTATATTTTATTCTCGATACGTACTTTTGTTTTATGCAAAAGAACTCAATTTTTTGTAATTTAAAATTTTATATTTTATTTTGGATCCCTACTTTTGCTTTACAAAAAGAACTCAATTTTTAGTAATTTGGATATTTATATTCTCTTTTCGATCCGTACTTTTGTTTTATGCAAAACAACTCAATATTTTGTAATTTCAAAATTTATATTTTATTTTCGATCCCTACTTTTGTTTTACAAAATGAACTCAATTTTTGGTAATTTGGATATTTATATTTTATTCTCGATACGTACTTTTGTTCTATGCAAAAGATCTCAATTTTTTGTAATTTCAAAATTTCTATTTTATTTTGGATCCCTACTTTTGCTTTACAAAAAGAACTCAAATTTTAGTAATTGGGATATTTATATTCTCTTTTCGATCCGTACTTTTGTTTTACCCAAAAGAACTCAATTATTTGTAATTTCAAAATTGATATTTTATTTGGGATCCCTAGTTTTGTTTTACAAAAAGAACTCAATTTTTGGTAATTTGGATATTTATATTTTATTCTAGATACGTACTTTTGTTTTATTCAAAAGAACTCAATTTTTTGTAATTTCAAAATTTATATTTTATTTTGGATCCCTACTTTTTCGTTTTACAAAAAGAACTCAATTTTTGGTAATTTGGATATTTATATTTTTTTTCGATCACGTACTTTTGTTTTATGCAAAAGAACTCAATTTTTGTAATTTCAAATATTTTTATATTTTATTTTGGATCCCTACTTTTGCTTTACAAAAAGAACTCAATTTTTAGTAATTTGGATATTTATATTTTCTTCTCGATCCGTACTTTTGTTTTATGCAAAACAACTCAATTTTTGTAATTTCAAAATTTTATATTTTATTTTCGATCCCTACTTTTGCTTTACAAAAAGAACTCAATTTTTGGTAATTTGGATATTTATATTTTATTCTCTATACGTACATTTGTTTTATGCAAAAGAACTCAATATTTTGTAATTTCGCAATTTATATTTTATTTTGGATCCCAACTTTTGTTTTACAAAAAGAACTCAATTTTTAGTAATTTGGATATTTATATTTTCTTTTCGATCTGTACTTTTGTTTTATGCAAAAGAACTCAATTTTTTGTAATTTTGCAATTTATATTTTATTTTGGATCCCTACTTTTGTTTTACAAAAAGGACTCAATTTTTGGTAATTTCGATTTTTATATTTTATTCTCGATACGTACTTTTGTTTTATGCAAAAGAACTCAATTTTTTGTAATCTAAAAATATATATTTTATTTTGGATGCCTACTTTTGTTTTACAAAAAGAACTCAAATTTTGGTCGTTTGGATATTTATATTTTATTTTCGATACGTACTTTTGTTTTATGCAAAAGAACTCAACTTTTTGTAATTTCGAAATTTATATTTTAGTTTGGATCCCTACTTTTGTTTTACAAAAACAACTCAATTTTTTGTAATTGGATATTTATATTTTATTCTCGATACGTACTATTCCTTTATGCCAAAGAACTCAATTTTTTGTAATTTCAAAATTTATATTTTATTTTGGATCTCTACTTTTGCTTCACAAAGAGAAATCAATTTTTGGTAATTTGGATATTTATATTTTATTCTCGATACGTACTTTTGTTTTATGCAAAAGATCTCAATTTTTTGTAATTTCAAAATTTCTATTTTATTTTGGATCCCTACTTTTGCTATACAAAAAGAACTCAATTTTTAGTAATTGGGATATTTATATTCTCTTTTCGATCCGTACTTTTGTTTTACCCAAAAGAACTCAATTTTTGGATATTTATATTTTATTCTCGATACGTACTTTTCCTTTATGCAAAAGAACTCAATTTTTTGTAATTTCAAAATTTATATTTTATTTTGGATCCCTACTTTTGGTTTACAAAAAGAACTCAATTTTTGGTAATTTGGATATTTATATTTTATTCTCGACAGGTACTTTTGTTTTATGCAAAAGAACTCAATTTTTTGTAATTTCGCTATTTATATTTTATTTTGGATCCCTACTTTTGCTTTACAAAAAGAACTCAATTTTTAGTAATTTGGATATTTGTATTCTCTTTTCCATCCGTACTTTTGTTTCATGCAAAGGAACTCAAGTTTTTGTAATTTCAAAATTTATATTTTATTTTGGATCCCTACTTTTGTTTTACAAAAAGAACTCAATTTTTCGTAATTTGGATATTTATATTTTATTCTTGATACGTACTTTTGTTTTATGCAAAACAACTCAATTTTTTGTAATTTCGCAATTTATATTTTATTTTGGATCCCTACTTTTGCTTTACAAAAAGAACTCAATTTTTAGTAATTGGGATATTTATATTGTCTTTTCGATCCGTACTTTTGTTTTACGCAAAAGAACTCAATTTTTGTAATTTAAAAATTTATATTTTATTTTGGATCCCTACTTTTGTTTTACAAAAAGAACTCAATTTTTGGTAATTTTGATATTTATATTTTATTCTCGATACGTACTTTTGTTTTATTCAAAAGAACTCAATTTTTTGTAATTTCGCTATTTATATTTTATTTTGGATCCCTACTTTTGCTTTACAAAAAGAACTCAATTTTTAGTAATTTGGATATGTATATTCTCTTTTCCATCCGTACTTTTGTTTTATGCAAAAGAACTCAATTTTTTGTAATTTCAAAATTTATATTTTATTTTGGGTCCCTACTTTTGTTTTACAAAAAGAACTCAATTTTTCGTAATTTGGATATTTATATTCAGTTTTTGATCCGTACTTTTGTTTTATGCAAAAGAACTCAATTTTTTGTATTTTCGCAATTTATATTCTATTTTGGATCCCTACTTTTGTTTTACAAAAGAACTCAATTTTTAGTAATTGGGATATTTATATTGTCTTTTCGATCCAGTACTTTTGTTTTACGTAAAAGAACTCAATTTTTGTAATTTAAAAATTTATATTTTATTTTGGATCCCTACTTTTGTTTTACAAAAAGAACTCAATTTTTATAATTTGGATATTTACATTTTATTCTCGATACGTACTTTTGTTTTATGCAAAAGAACTCAATTTTTTGTAATTTCGCAATTTATATTTTATTTTGGATCCCTACTTTTGCTTTACAAACAGAACTCAATTTTTAGTAATTTGGATATGTATATTCTCTCTTCCATCCGTACTTTTGTTTTTTGCAAAACAACTCAATTTCTTGTAATTTCAGAATTTATATTTTATTTTGGATCCCTACTTTTCTTTTACAAAAAGAACTCAATTTTTGGTAATTTGGATATTTATATTTTATTCTCGATACGTACTTTTGTTTTATGCAAAAGAACTCAATTTTTTGTAATTTTGCAATTTATATTTTATTTTGGATCCCTACTTTTGCTTTACAAACAGAACTCAATTTTTAGTAATTTGAAAATTTATATTCTCTTTTCCATCCATACTTTTGTTTTCTGCAAAAGAACTCAATTTTTTGTAATTTCAGAATTTATAATTTATTTTGGATCCCTACTTTTGTTTTACAAAAAGAACTCAATTTTTGGTAATTTGGATATTTATATTTTATTCTCGATACCTACTTTTGTTTTATGCAAAAGAACTCAATTTATAGTAATTTCGCAATTTATATTTTATTTTCGATCCCTACTTTTGCTTTACAAACAGAACTCAATTTTTAATAATTTTGATATTTATATTCTCTTTTCCATCCGTAGTTTTGCTTTATGCAAAAGAACTCAATTTTTTGTAATTTCAGAAGCTATATTTTATTTTGGATCCCTACATTTGTTTTACAAAAAGAACTCAATTTTTGGTAATTTGGATTTTTATATTTTATTCCCGATACGTACTTTTGTTTTACGCAAAAGAACTCAATTTTTTGTAATTTCGCAATTTATATTTTATTTGGATCCGTACTTTTGCTTTACAAAAAGAACTCAATTTTTACTAATTTGGATATTTATATTCTCTTTTCGATCCGTACTTTTGTTTTATGCAAAAGAACTCAATTTTTTGTAATTTCAAAATTTATATTTTATTTTCGATCCCTACTTTTGTTTTACAAAATGAACTCAATTTTTGGTAATTTGGATATTTATTTATTTTTCTCGATACGTACTTTTGTTCTATGCAAAAGATCTCAATTTTTTGTAATTTCAAAATTTATATTTTATTTTGGATCCCTACTTTTACTTTACAAAAAGAACTCAATTTTTGGTAATTTGGATATTTATATTTTATTCCCGATACGTACTTTTGCTTTACGCAAAAGAACTCAATTTTTTGTAATTTCGCAATTTATATTTTATTTGGATCCGTACGTTTGCTTTACAAAAAGAACTCAATTTTTACTAATTTGGATATTTATATTCTCTTTTCGATCCGTACTTTTGTCTAATGCAAAAGAACTCAATTTTTAGTAATTGGGATATTTATATTGTCTTTTCGATCCGTACTTTTGTTTTACGCAAAAGAACTCAATTTTTGTAATTTAAAAATTTATATTTTATTTTGGATCCCTACTTTTTTTTACAAAAAGAACTCAATTTTTGGTAATTTGGATATTTATATTTTATTCTCGATACGTACTTTTGTTTTATGCAAAAGAACTCAATTTTTTGTAATTTTGCAATTTATATTTTATTTTGGATCCCTACTTTTGCTTTACAAAAAGAACTCAATTTTTAGTAATTTGGATATTTATATTCTCTTTTCGATCCGTACTTTTGTTTTATGCAAAAGAACTCAATTTTTTGTAATTTCAAAATTTATATTTTATTTTCGATCCCTATTTTTGTTTTACAAAATGAACTCAATTTTTGGTAATTTGGATATTTATATTTTATTCTCGATACGTACTTTTGTTCTATGCAAAAGATCTCAATTTTTTGTAATTTCAAAATTTATATTTTATTTTGGATCCCTACTTTTGCTTTACAAAAAGAACTCAATTTTTAGTAATTTGGATATTTATATTCAGTTTTCGATCCGTACTTTTGTTTTATGCAAAAGAACTCAATTTTTTATATTTTCGCAATTTATATTTTATTTTGGATCCCTACTTTTGTTTTACAAAAAGAACTCAATTTTTAGTAATTGGGATATTTATATTGTCTTTTCGATCCGTACTTTTGTTTTACACAAAAGAACTCAATTTTGTAATTTAAAAATTTATATTTTATTTTGGATCCCTACTTTTGTTTTACAAAAGAACTCAATTTTGGTAATTTGGATATTTATATTTTATTCTCGATCACGTACTTTTGTTTTGTGCAAAAGAACTCAATTTTTGTAATTTCGCAATTTATATTTTATTTTGGATCCCTACTTTTGCATTACAAAAAGAACTCAATTTTTAGTAATTTGGATATTTATATTCTCTTTTCGATCCGTACATTTGTTTGATGCAAAAGAACTCAATTTTTTGTAATTTCAAAATTTATATTTTATTTTCGATCCCTACTTTTGTTTTACAAAATGAAGTCAATTTTTGGTAATTTGGTATTTTTTTTTTCTCGATACGTACTTTTGTTCTATGCAAAAGATCTCAATTTTTTGTAATTTCAAAATTTATATTTTATTTTGGATCCCTACTTTTTCTTTACAAAAAGACCTCAATTTTTAGTAATTTGGATATTTATATTCAGTTTTCGATCCGTACTTTTGTTTTATGCAAAAGAACTCATTTTTTGTATTTTCGCAATTTATATTTTATTTTGGATCCCTACTTTTGTTTTACAAAAAGAACTCAATTTTTAGTAATTGGGATATTTATATTGTCTTTTCGATCCGTACTTTTGTTTTACGCAAAAGAACTCAATTTTTGTAATTTAAAAATTTATATTTTATTTTGGATCCCTACTTTTGTTTTACAAAAAGAACTCAATTTTTGGTAATTTGGATATTTATATTTTATTCTCGATACGTACTTTTGTTTTATGCAAAAGAACTCAATTTTTGTAATTTCGCAATTTATATTTTATTTTGGATCCCTACTTTTGCTTTACAAAAGAACTCAATTTTTAGTAATTTGGATATTTATATTCGCTTTTCGATCCGTACTTTTGTTTTATGCAAAACAACTCAATTTTTTGTATTTTCGCAATTTATATTTTATTTTGGATCCCTACTTTTGCTTTACAAAAAGAACTCAATTTTTAGTAATTGGGATATTTATATTGTCTTTTCGATCCGTACTTTTGTTTTACGCTTAAGAACTCAATTTTTGTAATTTAAAAATTTATATTTTATTTTGGATCCCTACTTTTGTTTTACAAAATGAACTCAATTTTTGGTAATTTGGATATTTATATTTTATTCTCGATACGTACTTTTGTTCTATGCAAAAGATCTCAATTTTTTGTAATTTCAAAATTTCTATTTTATTTTGGATCCCTACTTTTGCTTTACAAAAAGAACTCAAATTTTAGTAATTGGGATATTTATATTCTCTTTTCGATCCGTACTTTTGTTTTACCCAAAAGAACTCAATTATTTGTAATTTCAAAATTGATATTTTATTTGGGATCCCTAGTTTTGTTTTACAAAAAGAACTCAATTTTTGGTAATTTGGATATTTATATTTTATTCTAGATACGTACTTTTGTTTTATTCAAAAGAACTCAATTTTTTGTAATTTCAAAATTTATATTTTATTTTGGATCCCTACTTTTGTTTTACAAAAAGAACTCAATTTTTGGTAATTTGGATATTTATATTTTTTTCTCGATACGTACTTTTGTTTTATGCAAAAGAACTCAATTTTTTGTAATTTCAAAATTTATATTTTATTTTCGATCCCTACTTTTGTTTTACAAAATGAACTCAATTTTTGGTAATTTGGATATTTATATTTTATTCTCGATACGTACTTTTGTTCTATGCAAAAGATCTCAATTTTTTGTAATTTCAAAATTTCTATTTTATTTTGGATCCCTACTTTTGCTTTACAAAAAGAACTCAAATTTTAGTAATTGGGATATTTATATTCTCTTTTCGATCCGTACTTTTGTTTTACCCAAAGAACTCAATTATTTGTAATTTCAAAATTGATATTTTATTTGGGATCCCTAGTTTTGTTTTACAAAAAGAACTCAATTTTTGGTAATTTGGATATTTATATTTTATTCTCGATACGTACTTTTGTTTTATTCAAAAGAACTCAAATTTTTGTAATTTCAAAATTTTTATTTTATTTTGGATCCCTACTTTTGTTTTACAAAAAGAACTCAATTTTTGGTAATTTGGATATTTATATTTTTTTCTCGATACGTACTTTTGTTTTATGCAAAAGAACTCAATTTTTTGTAATTTCGCAATTTATATTTTATTTTTGATCCCTACTTTTGCTTTACAAAAAGAACTCAATTTTTAGTAATTTGGATATTTATATTCAGTTTTCGATCCGTACTTTTGTTTTATGCAAAAGAACTCAATTTTTTGTGTTTTCGCAATTTATATTTTATTTTGGATCCCTACTTTAGTTTTACAAAAAGAACTCAATTTTTAGTAATTGGGATATTTATATTGTCTTTTCGATCCGTACTTTTGTTTTACGCAAAAGAACTCAATTTTTGTAATTTAAAAATTTATATTTTATTTTGGATCCCTACTTTTGTTTTACAAAAAGAACTCAATTTTTGGTAATTTGGATATTTATATTTTATTCTCGATCACGTACTTTTGTTTTATGCAAAAGAACTCAATTTTGTAATTTCGCAATTTATATTTTATTTTGGATCCCTACTTTTGCTTTACAAAAGAACTCAATTTTTAGTAATTTGGATATTTATATTCTCTTTTCGATCCGTACTTTTGTTTTATGCAAAAGAACTCAGTTTTTTGTAATTTCAAAATTTATATTTTATTTGGGATCCCTAGTTTTGTTTTACAAAAAGAACTCAATTTTTAGTAATTGGGATATTTATATTGTCTTTTCGATCCGTACTTTTGTTTTACGCAAAAGAACTCAACTTTCGTAATTTAAAAATTTATATTTTATTTTCGATCCCTACTTTTGTTTTACAAAATGAACTCAATTTTTGGTAATTTGGATATTTATATTTTATTCTCGATACGTACTTTTGTTTTATTCAAAAGAACTCAAATTTTTGTAATTTCAAAATTTTTATTTTATTTTGGATCCCTACTTTTGTTTTACAAAAAGAACTCAATTTTTGGTAATTTGGATATTTATATTTTTTTCTCGATACGTACTTTTGTTTTATGCAAAAGAACTCAATTTTTTGTAATTTCGCAATTTATATTTTATTTTTGATCCCTACTTTTGCTTTACAAAAAGAACTCAATTTTTAGTAATTTGGATATTTATATTCAGTTTTCGATCCGTACTTTTGTTTTATGCAAAAGAACTCAATTTTTTGTGTTTTCGCAATTTATATTTTATTTTGGATCCCTACTTTTGTTTTACAAAAAGAACTCAATTTTTAGTAATTTGGATATTTATATTGTCTTTTCGATCCGTACCTTTGTTTTATGCAAAAGAACTCAATTTTTTGTAATTTCAAAATTTATATTTTATTTTCGATCCCTACTTTTGTTTTACAAAATGAACTCAATTTTTGGTAATTTGATATTTTTTTTCTCGATACGTACTTTTGTTCTATGCAAAAGATCTCAATTTTTTGTAATTTCAAAATTTATATTTTATTTTGGATCCCTACTTTTGCTTTACAAAAAGAACTCAATTTTTAGTAATTTGGATATTTATATTCAGCTTTCGATCCAGACTACTTTGTTTTATGCAAAAGAACTCTTTACAAAAAGTACTCAATTTTTAGTAATTTGGATATTTATATTCAGTTTTCGATCCCTACATCTGTTTTATGCAAAAGAACTCAATTTTTTGTGTTTTCGCAATTTATATTTTATTTTGGATCCCTACTTTTGTTTTACAAAAAGAACTCAATTTTTAGTAATTGGGATATTTATATTGTCTTTTCGATCCGTACTTTTGTTTTACGCAAAAGAACTCAATTTTGTAATTTAAAAATTTATATTTTATTTTGGATCCCTACTTTTGTTTTACAAAAAGAACTCAATTTTGGTAATTTGGATATTTATATTTTATTCTCGATCACGTACTTTTGTTTTATGCAAAAGAACTCAATTTTTGTAATTTCGCAATTTATATTTTATTTTGGATCCCTACTTTTGCTTTACAAAAAGAACTCAATTTTTAGTAATTTGGATATTTATATTCGGTTTTCGATCCAGTACTTTTGTTTTATGCAAAAGAACTCAATTTTTTGTATTTTCGCAATTTATATTTTATTTTGGATCCCTACTTTTGTTTTACAAAAAGAACTCAATTTTTAGTAATTGGGATATTTATATTGTCTTTTCGATCCGTACTTTTGTTTTACAAAATGAACTCAATTTTTGTAATTTAAAAATTTATATTTTATTTTGGATCCCTACTTTTGTTTTACAAAAAGAACTCAATTTTTAGTAATTGGGATATGTATATTGTCTTTTCGATCCGTATTTTTGTTTTACGCAAAAGAACTCAATTTTTGTAATCTAAAAATTTATATTTTATTTTGGATCCCTACTTTTGTTTTACAAAAAGAACTCAATTTTTGGTAATTTGGATATTTATATTTTATTCTCGATACGTACTTTTGTTCTATGCAAAAGATCTCAATCTTTTGTAATTTCAAAATTTCTATTTTATTTTGGATCCCTACTTTTGCTTTACAAAAAGAACTCAAATTTTAGTAATTGGGATATTTATATTCTCTTTTCGATCCGTACTTTTGTTTTACCCAAAAGAACTCAATTATTTGTAATTTCAAAATTGATATTTTATTTGGGATCCCTAGTTTTGTTTTACAAAAAGAACTCAATTTTTGGTAATTTGGATATTTATATTTTATTCTCGATACGTACTTTTGTTTTATTCAAAAGAACTCAAATTTTTGTAATTGCAAAATTTATATTTTATTTTGGATCCCTACTTTGTTTTACAAAAAGAACTCAATTTTTGGTAATTTGGATATTTATATTTTTTTCTCGATACGTACTTTTGTTTTATGCAAAAGAACTCAATTTTTTGTAATTTCGCAATTTATATTTTATTTTGGATCCCTACTTTTGCTTTACAAAAAGAACTCAATTTTTAGTAATTTGGATATTTATATTCGCTTTTCGATCCGTACTTTTGTTTTATGCAAAAGAACTCAATTTTTTGTGTTTTCGCAATTTATATTTTATTTTGGATCCCTACTTTTGCTTTACAAAAAGAACTCAATTTTTAGTAATTTGGATATTTATATTCTCTTTTCGATCCGTACTTTTGTTTTATGCAAAAGAACTCAATTTTTTGTAATTTCAAAATTTATATTTTATTTTCGATCCCTACTTTTGTTTTACAAAATGAACTCAATTTTTGGTAATTTGGATATTTATATTTTATTCTCGATACGTACTTTTGTTCTATGCAAAAGATCTCAATTTTTTGTAATTTCAAAATTTCGATTTTATTCTGGATCCCTACTTTTGCTTTACAAAAAGAACTCAATTTTTGGTAATTTGGATATTTATATTTTTTTCTCGATACGTACTTTTGTTTTATGCAAAAGAACTCAATTTTTTGTAATTTCGCAATTTATATTTTATTTTGGATCCCTACTTTTTGCTTTACAAAAAAACTCAATTTTTAGTAATTCGGATATTTATATTCAGTTTTCGATCCGTACTATTGTTTTATGCAAAAGAACTCAATTTTTTGTATTTTCGCAATTTATATTTTATTTTGGATCCCTACTTTTGTTTTACAAAAAGAACTCAATTTTTAGTAATTGGGATATTTATATTGTCTTTTCGATCCGTACTTTTGTTTTACGCAAAAGAACTCCATTTTTGTAATTTAAAAATTTATATTTTATTTTGGATCCCTACTTTTGTTTTACAAAAAGAACTCAATTTTTGGAAATTTGGATATTTATATTTTATTCTCGATACGTACTTTTGTTTTATGCAAAAGAACTCAATTTTTTGTAATTTCGCAATTTATATTTTATTTTGGATCCCTACTTTTGCTTTACAAAAAGAACTCAATTTTTAGTAATTTGGATATTTATATTCTCTTTTCGATCCGTACTTTTGTTTTATGCAAAAGAACTCAGTTTTTTGTAATTTCAAAATTTATATTTTATTTTCGATCCCTACTTTTGTTTTACAAAATGAACTCAATTTTTGGTAATTTGGATATTTATATTTTATTCTCGATACGTACTTTTGTTTTATGCAAAAGAACTCAATTTTGTGTAATTTCAAAATTTATATTTTATTTTGGATCCCTACTTTTGCTTTACAAAAAGAACTCAAATTTTAGTAATTGGGATATTTATATTCTCTTTTCGATCCGTACTTTTGTTTTACCCAAAAACTCAATTATTTGTAATTTCAAAATTGATATTTTATTTGGGATCCCTAGTTTTGTTTTACAAAAAGAACTCAATTTTTGGTAATTTGGATATTTATATTTTATTCTCGATACGTACCTTTGTTTTATTCAAAAGAACTCAAATTTTTGTAATTTCAAAATTTTTATTTTATTTTGGATCCCTACTTTTGTTTTACAAAAAGAACCCAATTTTTGGTAATTTGGATATTTATATTTTTTTCTCTATACGTACTTTTGTTTTATGCAAAAGAACTCAATTTTTTGTAATTTCGCAATTTATATTTTATTTTTGATCCCTACTTTTGCTTTACAAAAAGAACTCAATTTTTAGTAATTTGGATATTTATATTCAGTTTTCGATACGTACTTTTGTTTTATGCAAAAGAACTCAATTTTTTGTGTTTTCGCAATTTATATTTTATTTTGGATCCCTACTTTTGTTTTACAAAAAGAACTCAATTTTTAGTAATTGGGATATTTATATTGTCTTTTCGATCCGTACTTTTGTTTTACGCAAAAGAACTCAATTTTTGTAATTTAAAAATTTATATTTTATTTTGGATCCCTACTTTTGTTTTACAAAAAGAACTCAATTTTTGGTAATTTGGATATTTATATTCTATTCTCGATACGTACTTTTGTTTTATGCAAAAGAACTCAATTTTTTGTAATTTCGCAATTTATATTTTATTTTGGATCCTTACTTTTGCTTTACAAAAAGAACTTAATTTTTAGTAATTTGGATATTTATATTCTCTTTTCGATCCGTACTTTTGTTTTATGCAAAAGAACTCAGTTTTTTGTAATTTCAAAATTTATATTTTATTTTCGATCCCTACTTTTGTTTTACAAAATGAACTCAATTTTTGGTAATTTGGATATTTATATTTTTTTCTCGATACGTACTTTTGTTTTATGCAAAAGAACTCAATTTTTTGTAATTTCGCAATTTATATTTTATTTTTGATCCCTACTTTTGCTTTACAAAAAGAACTCAATTTTTAGTAATTTGGATATTTATATTCAGTTTTCGATACGTACTTTTCTTTTATGCAAAAGAACTCAATTTTTTGTGTTTTCGCAATTTATATTTTATTTTGGATCCCTACTTTTGTTTTACAAAAAGAACTCAATTTTTAGTAATTGGGATATTTATATTGTCTTTTCGATCCGTACTTTTGTTTTACGCAAAAGAACTCAATTTTTGTAATTTAAAAATTTATATTTTATTTTGGATCCCTACTTTTGTTTTACAAAAAGAACTCAATTTTTGGTAATTTGGATATTTATATTTTATTCTCGATACGTACTTTTGTTTTATGATAAAGAACTCAATTTTTTGTAATTTCACAATTTATATTTTATTTTGGATCCCTACTTTTGCTTTACAAAAAGAACTCAATTTTTAGTAATTTGGATATTTATATTCTCTTTTCGATCCGTACTTTTGTTTTATGCAAAAGAACTCAGTTTTTTGTAATTTCAAAATTTATATTTTATTTGGGATCGCTAGTTTTGTTTTACAAAAAGAACTCAATTTTTAGTAATTGGGATATTTATATTGTCTTTTCGATCCGTACTTTTGTTTTACGCAAAAGAACTCAATTTTTGTAATTTAAAAATTTATATTTTATTTTCGATCCCTACTTTTGTTTTACAAAATGAACTCAATTTTTGGTAATTTGGATATTTATATTTTATTCTCGATACGTACTTTTGTTCTATGCAAAAGATCTCAATTTTTTGTAATTTCAAAATTTCTATTTTATTTTGGATCCCTACTTTTGCTTTACAAAAAGAACTCAAATTTTAGTAATTGGGATATTTATATTCTCTTTTCGATCCGTACTTTTGTTTTACCCAAAAGAACTCAATTATTTGTAATTTCAAAATTGATATTTTATTTGGGATCCCTAGTTTTGTTTTACAAAAAGAACTCAATTTTTGGTAATTTGGATATTTATATTTTATTCTAGATACGTACTTTTGTTTTATTCAAAAGAACTCAATTTTTTGTAATTTCAAAATTTATATTTTATTTTGGATCCCTACTTTTTCGTTTTACAAAAAGAACTCAATTTTTGGTAATTTGGATATTTATATTTTTTTCTCGATACGTACTTTTGTTTTATGCAAAAGAACTCAATTTTTTGTAATTTCGCAATTTATATTTTATTTTGGATCCCTACTTTTGCTTTACAAAAAGAACTCAATTTTTAGTAATTTGGATATTTATATTCAGTTTTCGATCCGTACTTTTGTTTTATGCAAAAGAACTCAATTTTTTGTGTTTTCGCAATTTATATTTTATTTTGGATCCCTACTTTTGCTTTACAAAAAGAACTCAATTTTTAGTAATTTGGATATTTATATTCTCTTTTCGATCCGTACTTTTGTTTTATGCAAAAGAACTCAATTTTTTGTATTTTCGCAATTTATATTTTATTTTGGATCCCTACTTTTGTTTTACAAAAAGAACTGAATTTTTAGTAATTGGGATATTTATATTGTCTTTTCGATCCGTACTTTTGTTTTACGCAAAAGAACTCAATTTTTGTAATTTAAAAATTTATATTTTATTTTGGATCCCTACTTTTGTTTTACAAAAAGAACTCAATTTTTAGTAATTGGGATATTTATATTGTCTTTTCGATCCGTATTTTTGTTTTACGCAAAAGAACTCAATTTTTGTAATCTAAAAATTTATATTTTATTTTGGATCCCTACTTTTGTTTTACAAAAAGAACTCAATTTTTGGTAATTTGGATATTTATATTTTATTCTAGATACGTACTTTTGTTCTATGCAAAAGATCTCAATTTTTTGTAATTTCAAAATTTCTATTTTATTTTGGATCCCTACTTTTGCTTTACAAAAAGAACTCAAATTTTAGTAATTGGGATATTTATATTCTCTTTTCGATCCGTACTTTTGTTTTACCCAAAGAACTCAATTATTTGTAATTTCAAAATTGATATTTTATTTGGGATCCCTAGTTTTGTTTTACAAAAAGAACTCAATTTTTGGTAATTTGGATATTTATATTTTATTCTCGATACGTACCTTTGTTTTATTCAAAAGAACTCAAATTTTTGTAATTTCAAAATTTTTATTTTATTTTGGATCCCTACTTTTGTTTTACAAAAAGAACCCAATTTTTGGTAATTTGGATATTTATATTTTTTTCTCTATACGTACTTTTGTTTTATGCAAAAGAACTCAATTTTTTGTAATTTCGCAATTTATATTTTATTTTTGATCCCTACTTTTGCTTTACAAAAAGAACTCAATTTTTAGTAATTTGGATATTTATATTCGGTTTTCGATCACGTACTTTTGTTTTATGCAAAAGAACTCAATTTTGTGTTTTCGCAATTTATATTTTATTTTGGATCCCTACTTTTGTTTTACAAAAAGAACTCAATTTTTAGTAATTGGGATATTTATATTGTCTTTTCGATCCGTACTTTTGTTTTACGCAAAAGAACTCAATTTTGTAATTTAAAAATTTATATTTTATTTTGGATCCCTACTTTTGTTTTACAAAAAGAACTCAATTTTTGGTAATTTGGATATTTATATTTTATTCTCGATCATGTACTTTTGTTTTATGCAAAAGAACTCAATTTTTGTAATTTCACAATTTATATTTTATTTTGGATCCTTACTTTTGCTTTACAAAAGAACTTAATTTTTAGTAATTTGGATATTTATATTCTCTTTTCGATCCGTACTTTTGTTTTATGCAAAAGAACTCGAGTTTTGTAATTTCAAAATTTATATTTTATTTTCGATCCCTACTTTTGTTTTACAAAATGAACTCAATTTTGGTAATTTGGATATTTATATTTTTTTCTCGTC